>WBMW01002245.1:552814-804425 GCA_013396635.1 Penelope pileata
GATTTTTTTTTTTTTTTTTTTTTTTGTAGTTTCCAATCTGGAAGACCAATCACACACTGAAGTGGGAGGGTGTGTGGAGGGAGCTTGGCTGCCTTGCTAGAACAGCATCCTTTTCCGTTCGAGAAGAAAGTGGGCACTCTCTTAAATCTTCTCTCTCTGTAAGGCTTTTTCCTGTCTTAAATGGGGCATACATTGAGTAATCTCATCCTTATGGTACTTACGAATGATTCCAAAGGAGCTTGCTGTCTGATTTGCTTAGTAGGTAGCGTGTTTCACGTCAGACGTCTTCTGCTGTGTTTGGGCATTCACACAGAGTCATCCAGGAGGTCCAAAGAGAAAATATTTTTTCAAAGGTGGTTGTTGTGTTTTGTCTTTTGTCCGCTCTTTTTTCAGAGCTGTGTGAAAGACCCTTCTTGTTCTCTGACATCTTCTCTTGCAGCATTGGTTAATTACTGCGTGCCACCACTGTTACCCTCTGTAAATAAAGTCTCATTATCACAGATGAATGAACAGAGCACATGCACGTCCAACGAGGGCCACATTTCATTATCTCGTTGAGCACTGCCATCGTGCATCCCCCACGCTGTGCTCATGCTGTAGAAAACGGGATCAGTAACTTTCCTCACCCCACAGTTGCTGTGCAGTTTCCGAATACCATTTGCTATAGCAATTTTTGGTTGATTGTCTTCAATTTGTAGGTCAGATTGCAGGAGATACACTGTTTGCAGGCTGCTGTCACGAAATTGGTGACGTACACTGAGGCATTGTTGCTGCTATATGCGTATCGTGGCCAAAAGTTATTAAAAAGCAAATAAATGAATGTGAGTATATTTGGTGTGGCCATCCTGTAAAGTTAAAAGTAAGTTCATCTGTAGGGGCACTGTTCCCCGATCCATAGAGCTGTGCAAGCCTGGAGCTGTGGGTGTCTTCCACTGTGTGCACAGGTTTTGATGGAAAATAGTAGTGTCACTCGGTGGTACCCACTGGATAAGAGAACCACAAAATAATTGTTTGATTCTTTTCAGCATGCCATGGTAATTGATTCCCGGAACTCTTCAATCTTGCCAAAACGAGGTGCTTTGCTGAAAATTAATCAGGTAGTATTAAATCCCTTCTGCTGTTACGAGATGTTATCTGTACGTGAAACTCATCTCTAACTGATGTTCATGTTAAAAATGTCTGAAATTAATCACAAATTGGCGAGGATAGAGTGATGACCAGTAACTACTTTTTATCTTTAGAGTGTGCCTTTCAAAAATTATGATTTTTTTTTTTAATGGAGGCACGTTTTTATTTATGTGTCACGGTCATATAGTGCACACAGTTGCTTGCCATTAGCGCTTAATTATTTATTAGCTGAGATGCATTATCACTGGCAGTACCTGCTCTACACTTGACAGGATGTATTGGCCTCCTCTTTTCTGTCACTGCACTGTAAAGCTACCAGGCTCTGGTTGCATTGCTATTTACCAAGTTTGAAAGATGGGATAAAAATAACTCTGAGTGGTGTACACACGTATCATTTTGGCACAGAAAATGGATTTTACTCTAGTTGCATTTAGAGCTTGCAGAAAAGCTGCCTTTTCTGCTGTATGGTTTAATACTTGAGAAGCATTAACTTCTGCAGTGCTTCAGAAGCAGATTGCTTTGAAATGCCATTGAAACTGGGAGTGCTGCTGTTCCTGGACGCAGCAGAGAGCTGCTCACAGGGAGAAGGGTGGTTGTAATTCAGGATTTGGTTAACATACCATTTCTTAGATGCTGCGTGTAACACCAGTTCAGTTACTTGTTCTGTTCAGGTAGCATTGGTGTAATACAGCTATTTGTCTTTGGTTTTCAGCCCTGCTTTAGTTCATATGAAATCTTCTAAGGTCTTAAATAAATATGAGGGATTTGGTTTTGGTTGCTGAATTTTCAAGCTGCATTCTGTCGTGCCCTTGTTTACAAGAGAGCTTAGAAAGCAATAGCCTGATTTAATATTTAGGACAGAGAAAAGTTCTGAGGGTTACACATATGTTTGCATTGGTCCAGAATTCAGTCATCTCGACATCCGACGTGTTTCTTACACAGAAAACGCCGCTTATGCTGATGCAGACATGATGAATTTGGGGTGGAAAGAAACATGTAATACCAATACAAATTTAATAAATTTTTGTCTTTGCAGGAGTTGGCTGGATATACAGGTGGAGATGTGAGCTTTCTAAAAGAGGATTTTGAATTTCAGTTGAATAAGAAACTCCTCTGGGACTCGGTAATTTTTTAAAAAGATATTTTGGTAATTGAGTTAACGGATGAGGTTATTGAATCGATGTCTTATGATGGTTTTTCCTCATGAACTGGAAAAAGATGATAGAAGTGGAAGATGGATGGTGAAGGTATCTTGTTTTGGTTTTTTGGAAGTGAAATACTCTTATTTTTAAACTGATGTTCCTGCCATGTCCAGTCACGTGTGAAATGGACAGTTTGGAAAGGAGGAATTGTCCGACAGTTCCCTGTGGGAACTGTTTTCCTTTCAGAAGGAACGTTGGGCGTGTCTGTGCTTTGTAATCTTTCCTAGAAGTGACTTTTGAAAACTGCAGCCTTTGTTGTGTGTTTTTCACCTTGGTTTAGTTTGCTTTTATCATTTTAAATTATGAGTACACGACTGCTGATTCTGGAACCATAGCATGTATTATATGGTAATTATTTCTTACATGTAAAATTACTGGGAAAGAATGAGAAAGTGATTTCACTACAGCACTAAGCTTGCATGACAGCATTTCAAACTGCTTCACATTTGTGCACAATGAACAATTTAAATTCCACTAAGGAAGATACCTAGAAGCATAAGAAGTTTATATGAGGCGCCAGTATGCCACCCTGTAAGGACACTGCAGATTTTATGGTGTGGTATCTACATTAGTACTTTGTTTTGGAGTCATTGTGCAGTTTTGAAGTAAATTCCTGTATTGTCCCCACTTGTGACATCTTGTTTGTTTGGCAGAGCCGTTCTTGTGTACATCAATTAGATTTGCTTCAGAGGAAGCTCCACTGTATTTGACATCAAGTTCATGCTTAATGTACTCCTACTGCTTATGAGAACATAGAGGTCTTAAGTTTCAGGGAGCTTTAACGGCGTAGACCTAATATTAGGCAGAAATAGGTGTTCTCCTGCTTAGTGAAAAACAAATTTCGCTATGTCCTAAAAATATTTGTCTGTGTATAGAAAGATGTTCTTTACCACGTGGAGAATGGTGTTCTTGTCTGATAGCTGAATGGGGAATTAAAGAGCACCTTCTATTATGAAGATGTAAAAATCGGAGGTGACAATAATTTCCACACCAACATACTAAATTTAAATTAATAATAATAGAAAAAATTGAGATCTCTGCCACTCGATAGCTTTTTAAGAAGTATTGATATAATGAAGAGACTGGAAAAATATTAACATTATGCCAGTACTACAACTGGAAAAACTCAAACTACTTTCATAGTGCAGGTGTTGGATATAAGGAAAAAGTTCTTTCCAGTCAGGGTGGTGAAGCACTGGCACAGGTTGCCTAGAGAGGCGGTGGAAGCCCCATCCCTGCAGACATTCCAGGTCAGGCTGGATGGGGCTCTGAGCACCCTGATCTAGCTGTAGGTGTCTCTGTTCATTGCAAGGGAGTTGGACTAGATGACCTTCAAAGGTCCTTTCCAACTCTAAGGATTCTCTGATTCTATGATATTAATCAGTGGGTTGCTGTAAGGATCTGTCTGCTGTTTCATGCTTTTATTCTGAGGAGACTCGGTTCAATTAAGTTTTGAGTTACAATTAAGTTTTGGCCAACATAGAAGGGCATTTTAAAGCACTGTGCTTATACCCCTTTCTTATTACATCATAATGTTTGCACCTTTCTTGTGATGGAGGAATGGGCATTGCCTGATGAGTGTTCTTCTAGTCATCTTATGTATATTTGCTGACCTTCGGTTGAACAAAACAGCATGTTCTCCTGTGAAGTAATTTTAACGACATCTTTACTATTGTCTTAGTTTCTAACAGAAGTTACGCTTCTCGTAGTGTCTAGTATGAATTTATCTTGTACCTCGGAGATACTGATAACACCCTGGCAGTGTTGAACGGAGCCGAGGACATAACTCACTTCCGCATTCCTCTGCCAGTGAAATAGTTAAGGGGGGCATAAGGAGCTGGGAACTGGGAGGGGACAGGACCAGGGCAGCTGACCCAAATTGACCAAAGAGCTATTCCATCCCATATAACATCATGGGATTGGTTGGTTGGGTTTCCGGGTGCTCTTCATTACGGAAGGGGCTAGCCGGGAGGAAGGGTCACCAGTGGCTGTGAGCCCTTGCTCTGCGTATCCTCTTTGTGTATATATATATATATATGTACTGTTATTTCTTTTGTTCTCTTTACTACTTTAGTAAATAGCATTTATCTCAACCCACGCATTTTACTGCATATCTCTCTACTTCTCTCCCCCGTCCCATTTGGGGAGGCGGGAGGGGGAGTGAATAACTGTGTGGAACTGAGCTATCTGCTGAGTCAAACCACGACAACTATACAGAAAGTACTTCCTTCTTTCCCGTCCATGATTAACTGATACAGCTGCATTGTAAATTAAAGTGAAGCAAATCTCATCCTAAGGTGTAGATAATCTGATGGGACCCGTTGCCCCAGGAGCGTGGACTGGCGTGCAGCTGGCCGTCGCACGCGCTGTTGCTGCACGGCGAGACATGCGTGCACCTGGTGATGGGCTCACCTCTGACAGCAGCAGGGAGATGTTGGGGGACTCTGGGGATGGAAGGTGGCAGGAGCAGGCTGTACGCTAGAGAAATGGTCCAACACCTGGAGCCTAGGTATTAACAACAGCTCTCACTGTCTGGTGGTAATACTTGGGCAAATGGTTAAATGTTTTTATCAAAGTGGTCTGGCTCCCGAGAGTTGCTGTACAGATAAGCAGTAATTACCTATGTGTATTTGATGTCAGTGCAGTGAGTTGTGGAAGATGGTTTCATTCAATTATAAGGCTAATTTGCAGTCAGGTAATAATTGGAAAAATGGTATCTACTGCTGGACCTAGCCTCCAACTGGTTTAAAATTGCCAGGAGTGATTTATGTCAGCAGGGTTCGTCTTATTTCAAGGCATCAAAATTTGTAAGAAAGTAGGAGCTGGATGAATGTTCTCTTTAGCTATTGTAAAAGTAGCATTTGGTTTAAAAGTCCTACTTTAAACTTCAAGATGTAGCACTGCATAACGTAGAAAGAGGGCAGCAATGATCAAGAGTTTCCTGAAAATACAATTATTGGAGGTGTGATGTCCATGTATGCATGGCGATCGTCCGTAACTTTCTGTCAGACTGAGGGCAGCTCTGCCTTTATTGAGCAATGAAATATTACTCATACTTCTTCTACGGAAATTAAATAATATGTATTAGTGAAAAGAAAAAAATATTTTTTCTCTCCAAAGGTTTTTTCAGCATCGCTTTGGGGTGGAATGCTAGTACCCCTTGGAGACAAGCCATCCAGTATAGCTGATAGGTAAGGTTATTTTAATGTTTCTTAATTTATTTCAGTCATCCCAGGTAATATATGAAAAAATGGTATAGGAGAAGTAGTTCTGATTTTGAGGATAATAAAATGAACTTCTAATTAGCTTTAGCTGCATGTTAATAATCAAGGCATGCCTTCTGTTTTTCATTTTTGTACTGGGGAGGGATAAATTTATAATTCACTAAGTGGCAGCTCTGCCTACCAAGGTTTGTGATTGCAAAATGATATTTACCATCTGAGCATGAGTAACACTGCAGGTATTTTTAGAATAAAGCTGTATTGTAGCTTGGCTTTTTAGGCAGTTTTGTCCTCCAGCACCTGTGTTTGAAGATCGCTGGCAGAAAGCATTTAGACTTGGATGTATTTACAGTAAATACTAGATGTCAGCTGTGTTAATGTCACATGTCATAGATCTTTATTAGACTATTTCTATCAAAATTCTTTTAGCAGACTGAGATTCAAATTCAGGGTTATGATTCTTCAGTGCTGGGATACCTTCTGTCTTGATCTTTGTAAACAGTGGCAGGTTTTGATGTTTAATACTTCGTTTACTTTGAAATTGTCACTAAATGTAATTTTCATTTGTATAAAAATTAGTATTTCTTTAAATACACTTCACTAGACCTGTTATAAAGCCGCCTGTAATTTTGAAAAACAAAGTTAAAAGTATGGGTAAATAGTTTCAAATACATCCTTTCAAGTGAAGAAGCATTAAAGGAAATGTGTGGTATTCACTAGGTTTTACCTTGGTGGCCCAACAAGCGTGCGAGGATTCAGTATGTACAGCATCGGACCCCAGAGTGACGGTCTGTCTGAATCTTTTAAATCCTGCTCTTCTGACAATGCTGAAAATATTCGTGTGTAACAAACCCTCACATTCTGTCCTTAAGCTTTCTAGGGCTTTAAAATAATTGCTGCCCTTCTGCACTTTGATTCTGAGGAGTGTTATGTCTTTGATCTGTCCTTATGTGTTAGTTCACAATGGAACAAAGCCCAGCAGTTCTTAGCTAAGCCATAGCTACTTCTATAAACCACGCCTGTCTGCAGACTTGAGTAGGTTACTGTTACGTTTGTTCTTTGTGTACTAACCTCAGACCCTTCCTGTATAAAGAATACATACAATTTTCTAGTGCTTTTTAAAGTGAATTTCACCATTGCATGGCATTTCCTAAAATAAGTTGAGGATGTGCCAGAACTCAATTTTTTTTTTCTTTTTTTTTTTTTTCCTGGTACCTGTTTGTTTTCCTTTCAAGACTGAGACCTTCTAAAATCCTGTTTTCATCTCCAGGTTTATGTATGGTCTTTAGCAGGGGTGACCAAGTTTTAAACTTCCAGTATGTCTCTTTAATTCGTAAATAACCTTTGAGCTTAAAAAGTTCCCAAAAGATGGTTGTAATAGTTGTATTAAGTCTCTGTTTGGTACAACATTTTTTCAGGTAGCTTAGGGGAAAGGTAATCTGATCAAGAAAGGCTTTTCAAGAGCCAGGAGTTTCCTCAGTTCTATTCTTACTCTGCTGCTGACTTGCTGTTACTGTAGACTTATTGCTTAACTGTATCAATTTCCCCTTTGTAAAACAAAGGTGGGTATGTGAAAGGGTGTTCAGGAGGTAATCTCTGGTGAACCACAAGTAGGTGCATGCCTCGGGCTCTTTGGGTGAGGGCATGAAGAAAGAGGTCGATTCACTTGGAAGGTGTAAAGAATTGTCTAAGTACTAATTTTTGCTTGACAGAGGTGAGGTTGGAAGGAGCTAGAAGCAAATGGCAAGAGTTGCAAAAGGGGTCGCAGTGCGGTGTAGAACAACCTCAGGATGTATTCTTGTACCTTTAAGACTTGATTCTTTTAATGTATTTCGCAGTGAATGCTTTGATTTCAACATTTTCTGCGACTAGGTGATTACCTGGGAGGAGAAGCCTACTGGGCTGGAGGCTTGCATCTGTACACTCCTCTGCCTTTTCGGCCAGGCCGAGGAGGGTTTGGAGACCTTTTCAGAACACATTTCTTCCTCAATGCTGGAAACCTCTGCAATCTTAACTATGGTAAGACTCGGAAGAATTGTATATAACAGCACCTGCTTCTCTCTCTCTCTATGTAACATATAAAAGCAAAAAGGAGAAGAGAACCATTATGGGTCTATTTACTCAAAAGCATTTTGTTTACTGCATATATTTCAGTGGCTGTCAAAAAGCTGTTGCTATTAGCTTGTGTATTTGACATATTGCCAGTGATTTTTTAGCTCTTTACATAATTCATAGCACAACTAGTATGCAAGAGAGCCAGCGTGGTTACAGTAGCGTCCTTGAATTGTTGGCGTTCACAAACCGGTGTGGTAATTGATTAACACCTTTCTAAAGGGAGACTGGAAGGTGATGTTACAGTGGTATTCTAATGGTTTTGGGATGGACTAAATAAAAAGTGATGGGACTGGAGTATCGATGAAGGTGTGGTAGCTGATGGGAATTTTTTTTTTCTATGCCCAACTTTTTTCAAGATGTATTTCAGTGTATTAGCATATGCTTTTACAGTATCAGTTTAATCAGTTTTGGGATTGTTATGAGTTAACCCTGGTAGGCAGTTAAACACCACACAGGTGCTCGCTTATTCCTCCCTCACGTCCTCCAGCAGGACTGGGGAGAATCAGGAAGGCAGAAGTGAGAAAACCCATGGTTTCAGCTAAAGACAGTGAGCAACCTGCTCTAACAGAGGGGCTGGACCAGGTGATCTCAGAGGTCCTTTCTGACCTCAGCCATTCTATGATTCTGTAATAAGTTAAAGAGGAGAAAAAAGACAAAACAAAGAAGAGCACGTGATACAAAAAGCAGTTGTTCACCTTGGCGAAAGCCTTGGTGCTGTGTGAGCAGTGTTCAGCAACAGCTGAAATGTCAGTGTGTTATCAACGCTGTTTTGGTCACAGATCTAAAACAGCACCCATAGAGGGTGCTGTGAAGAAAATGAACTCTATCTCAGCCAAAACCAGTTCAGGGATATAGTGGCATTGGATATAGACTACCTCACTTGATGAAGAGAAATGGCATCTGCATGGGAGTGAAAGCAGGTGAATCAGCTTTAAAACCAGCAGAGATCTGCTACAGGCTTTTAGTTAAGACTTTAGTACTCATTTCATGCAAGTAGGTGTGCTATGGTGGGAAATGAAGTTCAACAAGAATCCTGGAAGTGAGTAGTTTGAGTCCAATGTCCTTGGCATTTATGACAGTTGTGGGTAATAAATTTTTAATCTGCAGGAGGTGCTCCTAAGTAGTCTGGCTTCTAGCTCTGAAAATCCAGCTAGCCTTTGAACATCGTGGCAGTCTGCTTTGATTCTTTGTTCTCCTGGTCTTTTGCTTTCAGGTGATGGCCCCAGAGCTCACCTGCAGAAGCTGGCAGAGTACATCCGATGGTCTTACGGTGCCGGAATAGTGCTCCGACTTGGAAACATTGCTAGATTAGAACTTAATTACTGTTTCCCCATGGGAGTACAGTCTGGTGACAGGTTTGTGTTTTACATTGATTTTTTTTATTAGTAACTAGTTTTAAAGGTGACTGCACTTTTGGCAGAGAGAATTGCTGTCTCTTGTTTATTCAATGCCAATTTAGAGATTGTTTTTCAGCACTTGATGCTCTTCTCTCTCAGCTGGCTATATCCATGTTGGTTTCACAGTACTTCTTAGTTTAAGACTGTTTATATCTCAGGTTTCATAGTTCATTGAACTTGAGATCAGCTGTTGAAATGTATGAGTAGCTGTGTAGCAGGTTTCATTTCTTTAGGGGAAATGATCACTCAGACAGCTCAAGGGATTTTCCTGAGCCTACCAAAACCAAATGATTGGATAAATCCCAAGTTTAATGTCTTTGCTTGAAAAGTGAACACAGGTGTGACTACAGAAAAAGAGAAAGGGAGAACAAATTAATTTGTTAGCAACCAATTATCCTACACCAAGCAAATATTGTAAGACATAATAAAAAAGCTTAAGGGGGACTCTTCATGCCTGTGTAGTACCAAGACATTGCGTGAGATACTCTATTTTGTGTAGCACTCAGATTATCTTTCTACTTGTCATTCATGTGAATTGTGAACAAATAGGAGCAATCTGAAAATTATGGGCTTTGTTTTGCCAATGTAAGTGCTCCATATGGATGACACCTTGGCAGAGCATCTATTTAAAAGAGCCTTTGCCAGCTAAAGTTTGAATTGTAAGTTTCCAAAAAAAACCTTGGAAATTCGGGGATAGGAGGAATTAATTTTAATTTCATCAGCACCTTATTTTTCATTCATGTTGTTTATTATTTGTTTCTTTTCAGGATATGCGATGGTGTTCAATTTGGAGCAGGAATCAGATTCCTTTAATAAGGAAACAATTTACATCAATATAATATGAAGTTGAGCTCTGTAGTTGAAATCAAGACTTTAATATGGCTTGATATGGTCTAATTTTTTTCATGAAATACCGATACACGTCTGAGTGATTTACCTCCGACTCCACAAGAAACTACATTAAAGAATTATGCTCTAAAGGTTCTTTGTACCTCTGATTCTTATCAAAGATGGGAGAATATCTGTAGGATCCTAGCTATCTTAATTTACAGCTTTTACGTATTATTTGTTTCTTAAAATATTGGAGTTGTGTTGCAAATTGCATCTTGGATACGTTTCACATGATTTTAATTGTCATTGGCCTGTCTAGCCTTCAGCCTTCCAACCCCAAGTCTCACGAGTGCTGGGATGACTGTGTGTGTGCGTGGTCAGTTTTTCACAGTCATCAAAGTGCATCAAAAACGATTTGATACCAAAATAATGGTTATAAGTGAAGCAAAATGTGCTGTTTCAAATATGTTTCACTACTGTAAAATTACCTGTATGTGCCTCCTACAATCTGAATTGCATACTGTGGATGTGTAAGTTTAGCTGTCTAGCATAGTAAATACTGAAATCCAAGAATAAGTTTGGAAGGTTCTCAACTCTGAGGCAATTTCGAGTGTCTAGTGGTCTCAGCCAGGCCCTTGTTTTGGGTCTTGCCAATTTTATGTTTTTGTAGCTGTTGCAAAAAGGGATATCTAGGCATGTGATCACAGGATACTGCCTTGTTTGCTTTTGTGTCAGAGGCCTGCCTCATTATTGCCTTCTTTAGATGCTAATTACATTTAAAAGTGACCTCGTGCTTTACCACTTGGCAAATGGTCCGGTTTTAAAATATTTTTATGAGGTTGGAGTCATTCACTAGTTGAATCCTAATGACGTGGCTTTGAAGATATCGATGTATGTTTAATAGATGTCAGTTTGAAGTTGTCATTATCATAAGAGAGTCTGAATCCAGAATCTACTTTTCCTGCATCTAAATTTACTTTCTTTGGGTTTAGGTGTTGGAAGAGTTAAAATTGCAATACAAGGAATATTCTGGCAGAGTAGAGCTTCCTGACTGCTTTGTTCAGTCTCTCCTTGACTCTAAATCTTTGTGTAATTCCCTAGCATTTGTTCTTAAACAGAAATATACAAACTACGAGGCTGCTGATTTCTCCTGCACAGCTAAAGACGTGGGTCTGCACATTCTGAGAAGCTATGGGACTTCGATGATGTTGTCAGCACTCTTGAAATCATGTCTCCAATCAAGTTAGCACTGACATTTCGCTCTTCACAGAGGCTCCAGTTTTATCCTTTGCTTTGCCATCGGTATATATTGCTGTTGCACTAAAACAGTGACTGAATCTGGTCCTGTTGATAACTCACTTTCTAAAATACAAAGCCTAGGGTGCGCCCTGCTTAGCTTTGCAGAGCTCCACTTGACTGAGCATCCTTCCTCTTTTTATAAAGTTCCACAGAGTTGCATCAACAGGATCACAGGTGTTCAAAACAGAAAGCAGTGGGAATGACAGAAGTGGGGTCTATTTCAAATACCAACATTTAGTACAAGGAACCTCTTTTCAGCGTGTGTCTGACGGCCTTTATAGCAAATACAAATTTAACAAAGCATTTCTGATAATTTTTTGTTATTACAAGATAAAATATGACGCTATGTTAAGAATGTCAACAAATGTTACTGTTTTTTCTCCGGCACCATCTACGTGTTGACATACAAAAATATTTTTAGTGGGAAGAATGGGAATGTTTAGATACCAAAATACTGTTAGGGTTTTCTCCCAGGAGTTCAAAGTTTATTTTGCTCATATTGATAAAATTAGATGCATTCTGTTGGCTTAGGAAGTTGGGTTTGTGCACATTGTTATTAAATCCTGTTCAAGTTTAGTCCTTTAGTATTGCATGAGATTCCTAAGCTAGCATCAGTTGGCCATGTTAGAGGGCACGGCAGTAGAGATAGGCTCAGCCTCCATCTGCACGCCGATGAGTCAGTGCACAGCTGAGTTGAGAGAACTATGATCTCAGCAAGAGAAGAATGGATGGATGGGGAAACTTTGTTACAGAGGCTGAAGAGGTCTTTCAAGCATGTGCTGACGGACTGTACTGTACTGTACTGCACACCACAGAGTAACCAGTAATAATAAAGGGAGGAAAAATCATGAGCCTTCAGCTGGGTCACTGTTTCCCTCCTACCTGTGTTGAAAGATAATATTTTCTTATGGCATGTAAGAAATGCACGAAATAGAGAGGAATGCTCCCATATTCCTCTGGAAGCAATGGCTGAATCACGCTGTTACTTGTGTAGAATATTGATATGAGAATTTAATCCTATTTGAAATTTGTTGCAGATGTTTATAATTAGGACGGATTAGACAGAAAGCAGAATTGGCTGTAGTGCTAAGCAAAGCCAGTGGTAGAACTGCTCTGAACAAATCCAAAGCAATTCTCCTCTGGGCTAATTGCATTTCTGGCCACGGAGTAAATGTCTGGAAAAGGATACATGGTGTAAGGAAGGCCGGCAGGAATGACTGTGGTGCAAAGCATAGTGTTTGCTTCAGTGGGCACTCTTGGGTACCACTGTACTTACAGTGAAGTTGAGAAGCTCTTGCTTTTATAGTCAGGCCCTCAGTTTGGGACAGCGAGATGGTGACAAACGCCTGTGAGTGCTGCACCTGACGCTGGACCTCACGGTTGCAAAGACTCCATTTTGTGTGAGCAGCACTGGGGTGGCAGGTACCATCCGGGACAGAGGTTCTTGAGCTGTGCTGTTACTTCAGTGCTTATTGTTCTTCCTAGGGGCTAAAAGAGACCTGAAAGAGAGGGGAGGAGAGCACTTGTAGTAACAGGAGCTGCCTGGGACAAGAGGTGTACAGCGAGAACAGAGAAGTGTGTCAGAAGTAGGGCTCGTATTTGTGTCACCGGTTCTAAAGACAGTGAGTGATTGCTTGAAGCTGTTCCACCTGCACCAAAGAGTTGAAAATGCTCCTTGTTCTGGGGAGGGCTGGTGGCATGCAGCTGTTAGGGGGCCTTGGGGGAAGGTGGAAGAGGACACTGGGAGGTTGTTAGAACGTAGGGGACAGATTTGCTGTGATACTAAGGACAAAACGCACGTGATTTTACAAATTATAAGCCTTAAACATGAAATGTGGTGTCACCTTTTCTGTAGCATAGGAATGAGCTATGCTATGTTTGCTGCTGCTCTGTGCCTTTTTTAATAGAGGTCTGTGCCTACATCTCGACAGAGATGTAGTAGCTAACGTAGCTACTCGCTGCCTTCCCAAAATGCCCGTTGTTATTGTAGGAGTTGCTGCCTGTCATGCTCCTGAAGGAAAGTGTACGGCATCTTACTCTCCTGTGTGCAATAAAAGATACAAACCCACGGAAAAGCGGGGGTCAGACTAGGTCTCCCTTCTCTGGTGTGCATGAGCAGTTGCTGAAATGAGAAAATATTTTTACTGATGGTAAAGGGGGAGAAAAAGCCTTACTCCTTGCTGGGAATAGGGGAGTTGATCAGATGTCTGAGATATTATATTGAGCTTTGTGGAGAACAACGTAAGGGAATTGTGTAATATTACAACATCTCAACACACTGGACTGTAGGTTTGTTCTGCCGTTCTCATCTTTCCTTCCAAAGGGCTGGAACCTGGCAGCCACAGCGCTAGCGGTTTCTTCGAGGAGGATTTTTATACAACTTCTCTGCCATGGGAAGGTTTTTGAAATAGTGTCCTTGACTGATGTCAGCTGTGCTGAATCGCTGCTAGCAACTGCAGCGCTCTTGGTGATTTCAGCAGGGACAAGACTACCCAGCGCGTGTCGGTGCGAGTCGGAGCGCTCAACTTCCTCCCACTGTTAGGCAGAAAATACAGACTGGGCTGCAGCTGTACAGCCAACGTCTAGATGGAATAAATGGTCTTTGTAAAAAAAATCCAATTAAATAGACTATGTAATATCAATTATTCTGCAGCAGAGCAGTAGCATCAGTCGAGCGGTACATTTCTACCTCAGTATGGAAGGAGTGCTGTTATTTAAAAACAACAACAACGAAACCTTTCCATCATTTGGTTGACCAGGAAGAAAAATGAACTGTAATGGTGCCTTGTGTGTAAGGTATCTGCAACACAGAAATCAGTATGGGTATTATTGTAAGAAAACAAGACCATGTAATGATTTTGTATTTAAAAAACAGGTGGTTTTGCTTCACTTCAGTATGTGAAGAACTATGAGAGACCATTGCCCTATACATTTGAGGTCACCACTATTTTGTGACACATCTCATTACATTTATCTCCGTTTAAAATTTTGAATGCTAAGAGGCTAAAGTAGAGGAAAGAAGCAAACAAAACTGGAAAAAAAAGAAAGGCTAGCAATGTTAAAAATGAGCAGATGTGAATCCAGACTTTTAAATGTTCAGCTGAATATTGAATGTAACAATTCTGCGCTAGGTTTTGAGCTGCGTTTAGTCTTTCCAGTGTAATTCTTTATTTGTCAAAGATGTTTTCTTAATGAATATACACTCACAGAACTCTCCTGACAAAAGAAGGTGCCAGGCAGAGTTTTCCGGGCTGTGAACTGCTGGTATCTCATTCAGCACGGAGGGTTGCAGTGCGTAACAGAGCTGCTGCCTCCGTGCTGCTCTGCAGAGGGGAGGCACTCAGCAGCTGTGTCACCCCGAATGGCTCTCGGCCAGTTGAATTATTAAAGACTAACAAAAACTTGATGAAAGTCCTGACATAAGCCCTTTGTTTCCTATTTAGAAGAGCACTGTTTGTTTGAACTCCATATTTTGCTTTGTTTTTTTGAAGTGTAATTTAGCTTTCTTTTGCCACAGGCCCTCTCTGGTCTCAAACAATCTCGCTTCCTTTATTTTGCAATAGGCTGATAGGCTTTTTCTACTTTTGCAGCAAATTTAAACATTTATTGTAAACATACAGGATATCAAAGCAGGAGGTGAATGGATGTACCTGTGTGATTTTCTTTCAAATACTGAAAGATACTTGCATGTAAGTCTTTACATTTCAAGCGCCGTACTCAGACAAGTTTGATGTGCTGGTTGGACTGTGCACAGCTTGTGAACCAACTTGTATATTTTCTTGGTTGGAGTTTGTACTCAGATTTTCTGATTACAATTTCGTAAAAAGCATTCTGCTGTGAGAAGTGATTGATTTATTTTTTTTTCTCCAGAGGTTGGATAAAATGCTTTTTCCACAATGCCGTAAAGCTAAGCGTAACCTAAGACTTCAGTGTTAGTTTTATGAAATGAAACATCTACTGTGCTGCTTCTGCTGCAGATCAACATTTGTGTGTGCTTCGGTGTTAATTTGTTGTACAAATTCTGGTTATTTTGGATGCACTGAAAATTAAATTTGTAAACTGTCTAACCTGGCCTGTGCCAGCAGAATGCAGGTGACTTCTGATGCTCAGAGGGCTGGAGCACCTCTCCTATGAAGAAAGGTTGAGGGAGCTGGGCTTGTTCTGCCTGGAGAAGGCTCCGGGGAGACCTCACTGTGGTCTTCCAGTACTTGAAAGAGCTTATAAGCAGGAGCAGGACCGATTTTTTACCTGATGCAATAATGATAGGACAAGGGGGAATGGCTTTAAACTGAAAGAGAGGAGATTTAGGTTAGATGTTAGGAGGAAATTCTTTACTCAGAGGGCGGTGAGGCCCTGGCACAGCTGCCTGGAGAAGCTGTGGGTGCCCCATCCCTGGAGGTGCTCCAGGCCAGGTTGGATGGGCTCTGGGCAGCCTGACCCAGTGGGTGGCAGCCCTGCCCATGGCAGCGGGTGGGAGTGGGTGGGCTTTGAGCTCCCTTCCAACCCAAGCCATTCTGTGGTTCTGTGACTTCCTTGATAATTATTTAGTTTTGCAAAAACGTATAACAACCTTAGATAAAATGGGCAACCTAAGCAGTGAATATCTTTCTTTGGCATAAGTAATGCTACCGTTCCATCTCCCCCACCACTGATTTGTTTTATTGTTTTCTTTTTCTTTCTGTTTGCCCAAAATACTGATTTTAATGTTAACTTTCAGAGTAGAAAGAACAGCAGGGTCTGTCGCTCTGTGCGGAGGCAGTGTATGCCTGGCCTTGAGCTATTTGCTGCATGGGAGTTAATTTTACACAAGTGTTTGTACTGCACACACACGACCCACAGATGGTACATTCCACTCTGTGAAGATTTTGAGAGCATTCCTCCAAAAAGCTGGAGGAGCTGTGTTTGAATGAACTTATTTAACAAATTGAGCAACATGTCGACACCCGCAGTACGGGCACAGCCGCTGGTAAATGATGCAAACACGGCTGGCCGGCCAGCCTGGCACTGAGGGAGCTCAGCAGCTGCGGGTTTGGGGTATGGAGACCCAGAGCTTTGTGAAAGATGCCTGTATTCAAACTGTCTGTGAAGCTGGGTGGCAAGCATGCATCTCATTAACAACTCCAAGAGCGGAGATGTTCACTGGAAAAATGTGTATTGGTGGAAGCGCACGTATTTGGACACAGTAGAATACCTGAAGTTTCTGGTAGCTGAACCCACTTTTTCTGCTAGCAAATGCACGGGGTAAAAATCCCCTGCTATGGGCAACACACTTGTTACAGGAAACAGACGTTATTTGTTCTCCCAAAGAAGCAGTATCGATAAAAGGTATTCATCAGAAGGTCCTTCACGTGCAAACACAAGACAGGTTTCACTTGCTGTGAGGCACAGAGATCAGGTATTTGCAGGGAGGAAGGTGTCTGAGTAAGGTTGAGGCAGTGGCCTGCCTAATCCAGAACAAACTGCTCCATGTTTAGTTCAGGTTTACCATACATGACAAAATCAGAGTAGCACAGCATAAAATACACAAATTTTTCAAGGCAGTGTTACCTGTGAGTTTCTGTACCCAGGGAAGATGGGAGTGCCTGGTGTGGCAATAACCTCTAAAGACAATCTGAGCAGGCTAGGGAAGAGGGGAGTGTGTGAGAGGAGTGTCTCAACAGAGGTGGGGCCAGCATGACGAGGATGAGACCACGAAGATGCTGCCATTTGCATCAGCTCTGCGCTGAACACTGTGTGCAGACAGATCCTGGTAAAACCCCCTGTGCATGCCCCATGCAATGTGGTTCACAGGATGCTTCCTCGTATCTTGCAGTAAAAAAGATCAGAACTGAAAGCTGCTGGAAGCCCTGGGACAAGCCGAGGAAACAGGAAGAGAATCTGAGCTTATAATCAATGTCTGAAGCAGGATTTCCACTTATTGAAATTAATTTCTGAAACCAGCAGAAAGAAACTCTGGAAAGGAATGAGAAAAGAGATTTTGCTTAAGTTTCAGGACCGATGGCTGCTTCAAGCAGTAAGGGAATTAAACGTGCCCTGAATTTGCACTCTGTCTGGACACCAGTTTATCACGTCGCTAGCATCACCTGGTTATGCTGCCAGTGGCAAAGTGGTTCTTGTTACTCTAGGTGTGTGACACATCCTGCAGGGCTGCTTATGGCTCAACACCACTGCTGAAGTGCTTTGAAGTGCTTTGCGTGGGGGAAGCAGGCACCCCGCAGTGCTCCCTGAGGACCCAGGACAGCAGGGTGGCTGGGCAGGGCAGGCTGGGGTGCCTCCTTAGCGTGCGCTCTGGAATTAGTGATTGTCACAAAATCAGTTTTACCATTGTTTCCACGATGGAGTCTGGTCAATCAGTGACTTTATACATTGCACCCAGGTTTGGGCCAGAGCTTGCCCTCATTTATGCTGGGGCTTGCAATGCTCCCCTAAGGCCTCAAGCGTAGGGTGCTCACAGTTCTATTTTAGCCTCACTAGTTTTCAGGGGAGTCATATTTCTTCAGAGAGACTTTGCGCAGGGTTTCCTGAGCTTTTTGTTTGACATCAGCCCACTTTTAAGCCCGTGTTCCCAGGGCCCACAACATGAAGCTCAGCAGGGCAAGACCACTGCTCGTGCTGGAGCAGGGGGACGTTATAACCTCGATACCTCATCCATTGAAGGCAAACGTTAAAAGCAGCTGCAGGCGCTGCTCCAAACCTGTAAGTACCCCTCTCATCCCTGCTCTGTCATAGTCTGTTTGTCACTCTCCTGTTGATTTGCAAAATGAAGCAGTGGGAGTGGAGCCCCTAAGGGGACCCTGTGGCTGGAACGCAGATAGAAAACCAATTAGAGACACAGTGAGGTGAGAAAGCATTGTTTTCTTGAATGCCATTAGTTGTTGTGGTAAATAATACTTTCAACAAGGAAAGTCAAAACATTTATATACAGATGCAACATAGGTTAATTAATGGTCTCCTGTTCAGAAACTGCTCCGAGTAACTGCAGTTACAACAGGAACACGAACAGTCTCCTTTCTTGCAAACACTTCCAGGCAGAGCAGCTCCCAGTGCTGTTTGCCCTGGGACAAAGCACCACATCTCAGCTCAGACACGTGCCTGGGTTCGGGGTGGGACCCCCAGAAGGCTGACGTCTGCCTGGGATGAGCCCTGCTCCAGCAGGGAGCGGGCTGCTAACCCATGGCAGTTCACAGAAGTCTTTCAAGGTCTTCCCAACGTTGCCCGTGTGTTCTGTCAGGACTTGCGTTGCTTCATGCCCAGCCATATCACAACGCTAGGCAGGGTGGGTTGTTTCTGTATCTTTTGCTTAGTTGTCCAGTGCTTGTAGAAAAGCGGTGTGCAGCCAGAGGTGAGGGGCAAGAGCAGGTCTGCAGGACAGAGGGGATGAGCTCTGGGTGAACCCGTGGTGAACCCGGGCACTCTGGGTGCGGGGTTCCTGGGGCGGCAGGCCGAGCAGCACAGCCTGCCTCCAGCCTCCGGGCTGGGCACGGATTCTGGGCCCCATCACCTCGCTGGGGCCAGGGCTGCGGCTCAGCCGATGCAGGACGTGGCCCAGGGCACACGCAGCACTTTAGGTACCCAGTACCCTCATTAATGCCAATGGCATCGCTTCAGGAGCTTAAAGTTAAGTATGTGCATAGGACTTCGCAGGGTCAGAGCCTAACGCTACGAGCTCTTCAGGATCCGTTTCCAACTCGTGTTCCACAGGGCCCCTGTCAGGCTGCCCGGAGCTGTAAAACGAGAACGAAAGCTCTCTGGGATCGCCGCTGTTCGCGTGCCCGCAGCTCGGCGGCACCCGGCGAGGTGCCCCGCGGGGCTCTCCTCAGCGCTGCTGCGGGCTGCACCCCGGCCTCTCTCTTCTCTCGCAGAGCCTTCCTTCAGGTGGAACTTCGCTTTTACTTCACATTCTCTCCCTGCAGGCTCCCTGCCGGCCCGCGCAGCCACGACCCAGCCCCGGGGCCCTGCGCCTGGCCATGCGGGCCCGCNAAGGACGAGTCGTTCCTGGGCAAGCTCGGCGGGACGCTGGCGAGGAAGAAGAAAGCCAAGGAGGGTGAGTTCGCCCGTGCGGGAGGGAGAGAGGGAAGCGCGCCCGCCCCGCAGCGGCTGCCGAGCCCGTCCCGCCGGGCCGCCCGCGGGTGGGGGCGGGAGGAGCCCCTTTGTTCTCCGGCCCCGCGGAACGGCGGTTGGGGGCGGTTGGGGCGCTCCGGCGGCGGCAGCCAGCGGGGCCGGCCCGGCCCTCGCCCCGGGGGAGCCCAGAACTCGCTTCTGTGAAATAAACTTCTGGTAACAAAGGTGGCTGTGGGCGTCTTTATTTCTCAGTAGGAGTGTGAGAGTTGTAAAAGCTGTGAGGGAGTGATTAGCTCCACCTGTGTTCTGTCCCTGGTTTATCCGTGGCTTTTGCAGGTATTTTGCCCCGTGCTATTCCACACCCAGGCACGCTCAGCAAAGGGACGTGGCCCCCGCGCGCCAGAGCCCAGCATGGACGCTCCCACAGGAGGGCACGAAGGTGCTGGCGCCCGGAGGACGCCCTGTCAGCCGCGGGGCTGCCCCCGCACTGGGGATGTGCGTTGTCATGGGGTGAGCGCTGCCGAGGGCTGCAGCACTCATGGGGTGGCCTCCCCGTCTGGGTGCTGCTGCCGTGTTCTCACAGCCGTCCCTGTGCACGAAGGCTGTGCAGAGATAGTGCTGCTTGCTCTGAAGCAACACGTCTCCCTATCTACAAAAAGAAGCCGTCTCATTGCCAGTGAACTTGATAAAGATGGTCCCTATGTGCACGAGCTATAACTTTCTCCCAAGCGTCAGCTCCTCCAGGACAGTGTACTTGTTGCCCTCCCTGTCTGGCCAAACACCTGCTTCTGTGGAGAAACTCGTCCCCTTCACAAACCGTGGCCGTCTGTGCATGGAAATCTGAGCGTTGGTTCCTTACACCATGCACTTCGGCTTTCTGGCTGGCTGATGTCAGCCTCGGCTCTGCTCTGGTGCCTGATGGGTGCAGGGCAGGGGAGCAGTCCTGGCGTCAGTCTCCTTTGAGTGAGTGTGCTTCATATTCAGTCCATTCGTTGCCCCCAATGTTCAGAGGCAGCTTTTTAATACTGAAGATACTTGGCCTCAAAACCCAGCTCAAGGAAATTGCTTCCCTTTCCTTCTCCTTGCTCTTTTGGTGTGGCTTACTGGTATTTCCTCTGTTATCTATTTTTAATCAAGTTTCTCCTTGATTCAGCGGTTCTGCTGAGGAGCGGCCGAAGTGGCCGTGCCTTTCCGGTGATGTCACTGATTTCTGAAGGAAGGTGGTGGAGAAAGCCCATCTCTGGCGGGGGATGGCGGGCATGTACTTGGAAAGCATGGGTCACTCAGAGGTGACTTCTACACCTCAACAGGTTGGCAGTGCCAAGTCTTCAACAAGAAGCTTCAGCATTGCCAGGTGGTGGTGTCGAGGGGATGGGCTGAGGCCGCTGGCTCGTTTTGCTGACTTGGCCTATTGCTTTGCCAGGCCTTGTGGCCGCAGCTCCCCTCTGCTGCAGGATGACCCATTTTAGCTGCTGCCTTTGGCGTTCTCTGGGGAACTGTTGCTGCGGTGAGAGAAAGCGGTCATACTTTTGCCAGCGTGATGGGAAGGAAATGGAAATGTGTGACTCAGCTTTTAGTCTGAGTTTTTCTTCCAGTTTGACAAGGGGAACAGAGAAAAATGGTGCCTGTGCCTGGAGACCACCTCCTCCGCGCGGTTCAGGATGTGTTTACACACAGCAATGTGGTGCTGCGGGCCATTGAGGCCATTTGTTTTAAGGGAAAATGGCTTACTACTCTGATACTTTCTCCTCTTTTGGAAGTTTTAAGGCCAGTGGAAGGCATGCTCTGCACTTTATTGTGCACCGTGGTGGAGTGGCTCTGAAATGCAGGCCATCGAGACCACAGCCCTGGAATGGGAGAGGACCTACGGCTCAGCTGTGAAGAGGTGCCGGGGCGGGGTCAGTGTAGTGGGGAGAGAGGATCTTCCAAACATTGCACTAGGATCAGTACAGGAGCAAACTGCAGAGCTGGAAGCTCAATCTCGGTGTGTGGCTGTGAAGCAGAAGTAAGTTGGAAGCTCAATCAGGTGGCATTGAACGAGTTGCTAGGCCACGTAAGAAGAGTATGGGCAACTTTCTACTGTGTTGGGGAACCACTCCACCCTTGGGGCTTCCCTGCCTCCCTTCAGGCAGCTTCTGCTCAGCTATGAGTGGACCAGCAGAGGTCAGTGATCTTCCAAGACTAAATACTGCCCTTTCCACCAACTGCTCTCCACGGTAACAAGTAGAAATGTTTTCTGCTGACTTGCCACAACCAAACCATTCTTGCCTCTAATAGCATGAGAAGTAAGCAAGCCAGGGAGCTCGTAATCTTGCTTTCACTGACCTGTCTTTTGTATCAGCTTAAACACAAGCCTGCCATCACCATCTTTGCTGTATGTATGTACAGATCTTTAAACTGATCTGTGCAGCATTGGTAGTCCAGCTGCATTACTCCCTTTAGTCTTTGTGCACAACTTGCCCATGAGCTATGTAGCCCAGAGATCCTTAGAATGATACTGAGAAAGGTTGTCTTACTTGTATGGGCTTCTTTTATTAATCATGATTGGCAGCAATGCCATAAATAACTGATATGTGGCTACCGACCCATTAGCAACAAAGTGTAAATATTTTTTTGGCAAGCTCCTTTGTAACATGCTGTAATCTATTTTTAGGGAGGTTATATTCAGAGAGTTCACTGGGCTTATCGAGACTGCCACTGTATGCTCGTAACTTTGCTCTGCGATGGGACGGTAAATACAATTCCTGGGTATGGTGGTGATAGTAACTGTGGCAGTATCCGGAGTATTGACGGCGGCATGTAAACAGCTTTGCTGCTACTCCTGCCTTAGCAGTATGGCACGGTGTAGTGCTTTGTTAGCAGATGCCTGGAGATGAGTGAGGTCGGGTTAAGATTTCAGGTCAAATTCTTCAACATTTTAAGAGTCGAATTCTATAGGTTGCTTAACTGCCTGAAGAAGACTTAGAATTTGTACCTTTGCTTTGCACCACTGTGTCTCACGCTTCTGAATTTTTATGACTGAACTGACTTACTAGTCAACCCTGACTTAAACAACCATCGTTGTTCATTGGGAAACTGTTTTTAGTCTGATTTCCTACTGCCATGGTGTGTGATCTCACTGTCTGTTTGACTCCTCCCTTCCTCTTCCTTCCCAGGAATGTTTTTAACCCATCGTTTGGCTAAAAGTGCCCCTGAGAGAAAACTGCCAGCCATCAGGATTGTTAAATGACCACAGATTTTGTCAAAAAGAGCGACCAGTTGGAACAGAGCGAACTTAGTGGAGTACCACTCCAGGAGAAGCTGCAAGTGAGCTCGACCCCTTATAGAATACAGGAGAGTCCATATGGGAGGGAAGTGATCATAAAAAGGAACTGTCTGTGGGCAGAGTTCTGCCCAGGGTTGTGTATTCTGTGTGTTACGATCAGTCATGACACACATCCTGAGAAAAGCAGGATGTGTTAGTTCCAGTGCTCAAGTAACCATGTGGATTGTAATTTTTCCCCACATTAGGTTATACGGAAATGTGCATAAAACCTAAGTTTGCCTGATGTTACTGTGAAGTATTTCTGTCTTGGTGTATCTGGGGCTTTCAACATGTGCCAGATCTGCATTGTGGTTAATAAAACTTCAGCACAGCTATTCAGTTGCTTCAAAATCTGCTTTAAATACTGTAGGAAACTCTTGGGGTGCTGGCAGGGCCCATAGTAGGCTGCAGTCCGTAAGCTGCTTTTCAGACCCTGTAAAATGTACTGTTTTGGATAATGCTGTATTTTATCTTGAGCTATGAAAGGAACTACGAGAATATATAACTCCTCTTTCCTGTTGTTGAAAGGGTGGTGTCCTTGAACTGAAATAAAGGAGGTGCAAGTTTCAGTCCGGGGTTACTTGCAATGCTTTGTTTTCTTTTCCTCACAGCACACTGCAGGAAAGATTTGGGCAGCAGGTGTTTGGCTAAATGAACCTTCTATTATTATCTGTGCTATATATACAGCCTGTATGGAGGAGTCAGCCAGAGAAATGCAACACACTGAATGGCTCTGTGTTGTTTCCCAGTGACACAGTTGAGGGTGAGTATGAAGATGAGGAAGGTACTCCAGAAAAGAGCAATGTGCTGTGCTGCCTGTTGTAGTCAGTGCTGGGGGAAAGGAGAGAACTGAGTGCTGCAGAAGGAGGCAGCTGCATAATATAAAGCTTTTATGCGTATCAGGGCAGATTAAAGGGTGGTTGTTAGGGTCTGTGTAACAGTGAGATGGTGTGGCCGGGAAAACTTTCCTGCCTCTCTCGTGTCGGAGCACTTGAGCAGAAGTGCTGCGTCACCCAACTGTTCCCCACAGCTCTACTCAAGTTAAAACTCATCTCCAGATTGCTCAGGTGGAACTGCTTGGGCTGCTCAATCCATTTCAGCTTTCTCGAGGGAAGAACGGGAGGAAATAGGCTCAAAAACAGAATTAAATTGGAAGAAATAGTTTCTTTATTGTTCCTTTAACATTGATGGGGCTGCTTGCGTGAGTAATTGGTCTCTGGAGAGAGAAGAGGTTCGGAAACAGGTTCTTTAGATCTGCTTCATTGCCTTCACATATGATGAGCACATCTCTCTCTAAGGGGTCCTCTGGAACACAATGGGATGGGAGAATTGGAGATAGCTTGGAAAACAGGCGTCATCTTCTTTCATTGGAACAGGATATTCTCAACATCGTTAAAAGCTCTCTTTCCAATGCATTCTGTTGCAGTCTCCAGTGGTGCATCAGTGTGAACACACTAAGAAAAATTGAACTCCACCATCTCAGTGTGCTGCAGCTTTGCTTCAGTGGCTGCTTGAGACTTCTAGCAGCAGTGTTTAGCTTTGAAATGGTTGAGTTCTGTGTTCCTGGTTCACTCAGGTACATTCACTGCAGCCTGAGAGGATACTTGGCTGGGGAAGTGTGTTTGTGCATCATCTGGGGCTGCTGCTGCTGTAGTGCTCGAGCAGAAGATGAGGTGGATGCTGGTTAATTGGAATTAGTTGCTTTTAAAGGGAAGAGTTGGTGTATAATGATATGGAAGCTACATGCCTTTCTAGGTGTGCGTATACATCCATGGAAAGACTGTGTGCAGACATAACCAAATTCAGGTTGAACTTATTATCCTCTCTGCTATAAATTTAAGCAGAGAGAGTTCTAAATTTCCAGTCAGAACCTGTGCAGCCTAATTGCTGAGTTTTCCTGGAGGGCTCATTTGTACCTCTGACCAGCTCTGTCTTCAGTCTTGTCTTGCTAGAGCAATGCCTCTTTGGGTTCTGATGTTGTGTTCTATTCTGGCAAAAATTTTGCTGTAGATAGCTTGTGTCAATGTCTCCACCAAAATAAACCTAACGTGCACAGGAATCATCTTTTTAACAGTGCTGGCAAAACATGTTTTGCTCCTGTAACTGTGTCAAGGTGAGGATGGTTTGTCCAATACAGCTTTAGGCATCGTCTCTCACTGAGACAGCAGAGTTTCTAATTACAGTTTCAAGTTTTTCTTCCAGACAGGTTGCAGCTAGAGTATGCAAAAAAGCTCTGTAGCTCTTCTGTCTTGATTGGAAAAAGTGACTTGCTTTTATATAACAAAACCAGATATTCTAAAATTGCTTAATTTTTGATCTTCAAGTCATTAACATAAAATTAATTGTAAGAACATTGGTATATTTTATCATAAAACCTTAGCACGGTGCTTATAAACACTTCTAGTTTCCCAAAGCCAGATTTCAGAATTTCTTAAAAGTACTAATGCAAGCAATTGGAAAGGGACTTCTTTTCTCCTTAAAAGCTAAGCTGCCTTACTTAAAGGCAGTTGTCCAGCGATATCTGTTTCTCTTCATTTCTTCTACAGGATTTGTTAATGCTGATATCTTGGGAGAGACTTTTGGAGGCAGGCGTCTGGCTGTTTCTGTTTTGAGGAGCGTGTGGATGAGCCCTGTGGGACTCTGATGTGTGGAGGGCTGCACGCAGACCTGATACTGAGCGGGGGAGCTGCAGAGGAGTGCGTGACCTCATGCAAAGTCTGTGCAGATGCTGTGTGCTGGACAGCGGGAATGGGGAATTCCTGGTCCTCCTGGTGGATCTGTGCAGGGAGATGAGGCTGTGCTCTGCAGTGCTTTCTGTCATACTGCCTTAAATGCTTGTTTTTTCTTTGGGAGTGTTGTTACTTCAGGTCTCTTTATAAATACAAATGCGCCTTCTGATGTGCATGTTGGTGATACAGGAGTCCAGAAAACTTAGTATAGTTATGCATAGCAGTGATAAGTGTCTTTTTATGTATTTTAAGAACTGCTACAGGCCAGCTGATCCAAAAACCAGATGAAGCTGCTTGAATTTTTCAGTGCAGTGCTCTGAGCTTTAGATCACGCAGTGATGTTGGAAGATGTGGGAGATTAGCTGGCAAGCCCTTTCCATGGCAGAAGCATGTCAGAACAACTTGTTGCTAAGGGATCCGAGGTTATGTGGTCTGCAGTGAGGCCAGCAAGAGGCACAGGCTGATGGTTACTGGGACTGGTGTTTCCGCAGTTAGAGCTTTGCTGTTCCACTGGGATGAAAATTTTGTGTGTGTACATTACGTGTACAGGTGTCGTGAACACAGCTAAGGAGACTCAAGTTTGTAGGCTGGAGAAGCACCAGTTGTAGCTGGTACTTGACAGCTGCTCATGAGGGATTTGCTTTTGGTTTTCCAAAGGAATGGTGTTCAAATCTCTGCGGCATCACTAGAGGTCTTGGCCTGCTGAACATATGTCTCTGAGGGGTTCCTGGGATGTGATGTGTCAGTGGGGACATGAGATAGTACTGATATATAGATATATGACACAAACATACATCATAAGGTGGAGGAGTTTTCTGTCTTTCATATAGGATAATCTGTTTTTGTTGTTGCCCTTGCTTCTGCTGGGGATTCAGAAAGCTCCAACCTTTCCTTATAACCCTGGACTCTTGTTTCATTTCCAGCATTTTTAGCCTTTCTGTGGTCTTATGCCAGTGAGCCTCAGTCTGCACTGCAGCAGCAAGCTAAAGGCCATCCATCAAACTCCTTGCAGTTGCTTCTGGAGACCAGAAGGCCAGCAAGAAGGAAGGAAGGGCAAGCTTGTCTCCCAAAGACTTTTTCCTTGTGCTGACCTCTGCTTGTTATAACAAACATTCAGGTCCAGGTTCCTTGAACGAATAGGTGTTTGGTTGAAGAAGGCAGAGATTTAAAAGTTAACCACATGGCTCTGGAGAACAATCTGACCTATTACCAACCCATGCCAGTGTCTGGACTTATTGCTGGTGCAGGTTCTGGTCATCTCTCACGGTGTTCACTGAAAGATGATTCTGCACCGATTCTGAAACACTGATTCTGTGCTGCCCTCCAGTTGAGCTCTTTTGTGTGGGGGCTTTGGTGTTTGCTTATCCCTTCTGTTGTACGTTCTCTGTCTGCTCTGTGAAATGTGTTGTGTATGTGCGTTGTCACTGATGAAACTTAGCTTTTCCCTTAGGGCACTGCAGAATCAACTGATGCAGTTGTCAGAGCTGGTTACTGTAATTTGCAAAGTACGCACGTCTGCAGCAGGTTTTCCCCTCGGTACAGCAGTGTCTGTGCAGTGGCCCTTGCTTTACATGCTGCCCCTGTGGCTGTGGTGTACCTGCCTCTGGTAGTTATCGGAGGTGGCGTCGGCGCTCCCTGAGCTGAGGGATGGGAGGTGGAGGGAAGCGGGGCGTGTGTAGTATTGAGGGGGAGGGAAGTGGAAGGGCAGGGTGAGCCCTGGGTTGGCTCCTGGGGCCTCTGCTGCAGGACAGGCTGCCCGGTAGCAGTGCAGACTGAGCCCACCACCACTCGCAGGGTTTTGGGCAGCAGAGATGAACGCTCCCCATGACCTCACGAGAGTGACAGTGACCCCTGTTTGCCCCTGGAGTGGGCTGAGTGTGGAGGGGAAGTGGGAGCAGGAACCTCTGTTTTGCACAGTGTGTAGGTCAGTGGCCAAGTGATCTCTCTGGGGTGAAGTGCATTCAGCCTGCTCAGGTGTAGGCTTCCTGATTTGGACTCTCGTATACGTATATAGTTTAACTGGAGAAATTTTATGTCTAATGTATGTAGTTTTAGTATTTTGTGGTTTGAATCCAGCAAAGTCTTGCTCTGAAAAACAGATGTGGAGAGAACATGCACACCTGGCAGAGTGTGCTGGCCTGGAGCTCTGGGCCCTTAAATCACTGTCACTTCCTCATGGGAGAACATACATCCGCACAACCAAGCGTCTCACCAGAAGTGCTGGACATGCAGTTTGTTACCACACGCCAGCTGCTGCCTTCTCTCCAGAGCCTTTAGGCTCAGAAGGGAGGCCATGGCATGGCACTGGGGCTTTGGCTCTGTCAGGGGCAATCTAAAGGACCTTTGGGAATTCAGATTTGCCTCTCAGTGATTGTTCCTCCAAGTTTTTTTTTTTTTTTTTTAAAAAAAAGGGCTTCCTTGTAATCCCTGAGACCTGTCTGGTGATCAGATACAGCTTGTGTTTTGTATATAGAATAAGCAAGATGTTCTGGCTCCTGGAATTTCAGTTCCTTCTTTAGTTCTTCTTTCTTTAAGTAGCTGAACTGTAATGAAAGATACTGAAAAGAAGAAATAGTGTATTTTCCATTATAGCTGCCATGTGGCCTTATTACTGATTTTTTATTAGCTGAGGTGGTTGCATACACAGTCTTTTTGGAGTAGGAAAAGGAACTGTGAGAGCTGGATGAGGAGGAGAGTGGTTCTGATGTCTAAATGGAACACAGAGTCTTTTTCACTGTCTTTAAATAGAAAAATGTGTAATCCTCAGAAAGTGCCTTTCCACTAGGTCTGTTTGGCAGATGTATGCATATGTGTTATTAAACAGATACAGACTCCTGTCACTTTTAAAATAGAATGGTGGTATTTGGTCTCGGGCTTGCCTAGTCCAGCAGTGAGGCTTTGCAAAATTAAGCGTGTTTCCTTCAGAAATGGTAGAATAGGAGAAAGTACCAGGCCATCCAGGCTTGCAGTTGCTGCTTAATATTCCTCCTCAGGACCAGAGCTGTAAAATTGTCCCTCATGTTTACTGTTGGCCTTCTTGCCTGTACATTGCTCCCAGTATTGTTGTAGTGAATTGGTTCCACAGGAAAATTAGGCAGTATGCAAGAATGCTAACACTGTAGGTATGTCTCTGATCTACACTGAATTTGGTCTGTCAGAGATCTTGACTGTAGAATGGAGCTTTGTTGCTGCGGAGCTGGATTTTAATGGGGTGCAAGCTGTCATGCTCAGAATGGTCCTACTGTGCCAGGTGACCATATCTGAGAGCAAACCAGGCTGCTGCCTCAGTGGCAGGTCTGGCAGTGTCTGCTGCGAGAGCTGGTAGGGCTTTCTGTACATGAAAGCGGAGGCACAGTCACAGGTAACCTCATCTTATGTGGCAGTAGCCCATGTTCAAGCTGGACCTTTGCAGGTCTTTCCAAGCAGTGTTATTCTCAGTGCTGGGTCCTGTGAGGGCCCCTCATCGGGGAGGCAGGCAGATGGTCATGGAAAGACAAGGTACTGACCTTGGGTACCCACATCTGCTTGATGGTTGTAGAAGGGTATGTATTTGTTTCCCTGAAGTGTCTGAGATAACTGGATGCTTGTGAGGTTTTCCTCTTACTGCTCACACGGGTTCAGACTAACAGTTTCCCTCTTGGCCATTTACAATGTGCTGTGGTAAGACTGCTGTCCTGAAAATGCCTGCTTTTACTGCCCGTGTAGTTGTACTGACACAGCGAGGGGCTGTAGCTTAAATCATCACTTTGGATCCTAGATATCATGTCGTTTAGCATCATTTAGTTTAAAAAACGTGACTGTTCTCTGCTGACATCAGTATTATGAGCAGTAGGATGCTAAGGAACTGTATTCGACAAAGCCATGACTCCGGCATTTAAGATGTTTGTTTATATGCTATTTTTCCAACTCTGTATTTCTGGTTCCTTAATTCCTGTCGTTTACATGTTACCACACAGGTCATGGGCACCAACATCTGATATAGTTCAGGATCTGTTCTTTAGCCAGGGAGGAGTGAGTGTCTATTTCTTTTCTGTAATTGCAATTTTTAGTGAGTGACTTTTCTTCCCAATAATGGTGTTACATGCCAGAATCCTGCTAGAAGGCATCCTCACTGGGCTCCTTTATTTGCTAAACAAAAGTGATGTTGATCCAGTGGTCGGTAAGAGGATTGTCAAAGAATGAAAACACAATTACTTCAATACTGTCTGAGCTGGGGAATTCCACTTTTGTGCTGAATGCACAGGAGATGAGCGTTGCTGTTCTGAGGAGGCCAAACAATTTGCTGTGTTGCTGCACTGCTATCCAGATAATTCTGTGGAGTGGTATTTGGAATGTGAAAGATTTCATATGTGTTATATTAGAAGAGTAAAAGCAGAGTAACTGATCCCTGTGCAAGGAAATGGAGATAAAGATCCTTCTGTGTGGCTTTGCAGAGTGCCTGCCTGGGAGGCAGTTCTGCTGGTCAGGCCCTATGGGCCTTGGTGGGCTGCAGGCTGACCCTGTGCCATTGCCGCAAAGGTGCCCAACCGTATCCTGGGCTGCATTAGCAGGAGGGCAGCCAGTGGATTGAGCAGAGTGATTGTGTCCCGCTACTCAGCACTTGTTAGATCCTATTGTGCACTGTGTCCCGTTTTGGGCTCCTCAGTACAGGAAAGATGTGACTAAACTCTGGAGCACGTTCAGCAGTGGGCCATCAGGATGGCTGGGGCTGGAACATTCCTTCTGTGAGGAGGGGCTGTGGGAGCTGGGCTTGCTGAACATGGGCTAGAGATGGATTCAGGGAGGTCTTCTATAGGCAGCCTGCTAGAACCTGCGAGGAGATGACTGGTAAGATGGAGCCAGGTTCTTCCCAGCTGTGCATAGTGGAGGAAAGAGGCAACAGGAGTAAACTGAACTGAGTGAGGTTCAGACTAGATAAAGGGAGGAACTTTTTTATGATGAGGACTATGAAGCAGTGGGACAGGATGCCCAGAGATTTTGTGCAGCCTCCATTCCTGGAGGTTTTAAGATGTGACAGGATAAAGCTCTGGACAGCCTGGTTTGATCTCAGAGCCAACTCTGCTTTGAGGAGGAGGTTCAGATAGAGACCTCCTGAGGTCCTTCCCACCCTGCATTTTTCTGTGATCTTATGTGGCTCCCTGGGAAATGAGATCCATCAAAGGCTGGAGTAAGTATCTTTCTTGAAAAGCACAACAGTGTGACGTCTGCGGCGTAATGATTTCTGAGCATGTGGGTGTACAGGGGAACGACGTTTTCTCGTCAGGGGCCATCGGCTCTTTTTGCACTAGGCTACTAGTATGAGTACAAATTTTTTTTTTTGTCTTTTTCACTGTCTGCCCTTTTAGTGAGGAGGAAGGCATGGATTCCACCAGACTGCTGCTCTGGCTGCTTCTTTATGTGAGGGGGGGTCAGAGAGGCGGTGTAGTTGTAAAGCTCTTTTGAGACTGACCAGTAGCTGAACTCAGAGGTCTTTAAGTTGTCCAACCCCGCTGGAACACCACTCTTTCTTGCTCAGAGGACCTGATACTATCTATGCGAAGCCTTTAAAAGAGACCACAGAAAGCTGCACTGCACACCATGTGAGGCATTGGTGTGCTGACTAAATAAAGAGATAATAGAGCTGCAGATCTTTTTGATACTTGGTGAAATGTGACGTTGTCTTCTGCTTTGGACTTCTTTAGATTTCATCCTTGGGCTGGCTGTTGTTTCATGGTCGCATTTTGTTATCCCTTGAGGATATCGCTGTGTTTGGGAGACTGGGATGGCAATGTGAGGCCGGGCTTCTGTTTTCAGTGTGGTCCTCATCAGCTTGGTTAGGACATGGTAGTGTCTATTTCTTACTTAAAGCAGGCAGAGTTAAGTGTCTGAATACTTTCATGGGAGCTCTTGCTTTCACTGGGCTGTTCCCTGGTGGACAGAGTTTTATCTGACTGTGAGCTCTGAGATACACACTTTCTGTTACTGTGAGGTTTGTAGCTCTTATCACTGAAGTGCTTGTTTTGGCAGTCCCCCTGCAAGCAATGAGTAAAATAATTTTCCACATATGACTGGTCTGGAAACCATTGAGAAAGCTTCTTTATGTTTGCATTCTGCCTGTTTAGTGAGATCTTTCAGTTCATTTTCAATACACATCTTTACTGCCCTGGATGCAGATGAGAACGAAAAGCAGACATGGGCAAGAGTAACCTTCGTGTATACAGTACTCAGAAGACTTTGTGTAAGTCTGAAGCCCTGCATATCCCTGCTTCGGTCCTGTGTGTACTGTTCAACTGAAACCTAATATTTACCAGAAAATACTAAATATGTGTGTTGCAAATACATGTGGTTTTTTTCAGAGTTTTCCTTGTCTTTCTGGGTGACATTTGGGCAACTCCAGCAATTAGGCACATGCACTTTTTGTGGTTTGCAGGATCTTTTATCTCAGCGTACTCTTCCTGTAGAATCATGTTGCACTAGCAAAAAAAAAAGATGCTTTTTTGAATTGCAAGTCATAGCTGTAGGCTCCTTTCCATTGTGTGGAGCTTGCCTCTTGAGCTCTGTACCATCGGCTGGAGAAGACAGGGCCTTTCTGTTACTTGCTGTGTTCACCTGCTGTCGCTGCCTTCAGAAGTGAGTCTGTTCCTCCGTCCTGCTCTTGGCATACTCAGAACAAGCAACATCCAGTGTTTTTGTGTTTGCACAGCAGACTGCTTTTGGTAGTTGTTGTCAAACTCCTCGTGCCGTTGCAGAAGGGGGCAAAGGGTGTTGGGAAGGTGGTAAGATAAAGGAGGTAGAACTGCTCGTGCTGTTAGTTGGCTAAATGGGTTTCATTCAGGTGCCTACAAGTGAAGCCTCAGATCATGAGGAGAAGGCAGAAAGAAGGCAGTGGAAGGATGGAAGCAAGCTCAGTTGTAAAATTCATTAGTTACCATGAGTGACAGTACTGACTTTTTTGATACTGAGTGTTCTGCGTGATAAAGTTTGCGTAGTTAGATGTGTATGTGAGATCAGAGAAGAAGCTGGTGGGAGGTGGTAAACTTCAGTGCTGTTTTCTCTCTGATTTTGTCATGATAGAGAAGATAAGAATTGAATGAATGGGCGAGGCCTCTCTATCCCCGAGTGATGCTTTCAGCTCGGCTGCTGCCTACCTCTCTCTTGTGATTGGCTTTGGCTGGACCCATCAGACTTGCATGCCTTAATTAATGAGTTGATTCTGGCTTTTGGAGTTGGATTTGGTTAAAGAGGTCTTTGTGGTGCTTGGTGCTCCTTGAAATCAGTCTGCTTAGGTGGGGATCTCAGACCAAGTTTCTAGGCTGTGAGTGTGTGGTTCCCTGCTTGATTCTACCCATTATGTTTGGATGGAGGATTACACAGAAGCCTTGGAGTACCAAGTGTTGTATGGTGGAATACACTATTTCGTGGAGAATTGATGGCAGGAAATTTAAAATGCCTTGTAGGTTTTCTAATGGGTTGTATTAGGGCCCGAAGTCTCCTTTGGTTGTTTCCTCTTCTCATCAGACTTTTTCTTCTTTACTATCTGCCGGATTTGATTCCACATCTTTCTTTCAACTGAAAGTTGTCTGGTGCTCATGCTGCGTGCTTGGGAGAACATAATCCTCCACTGTTGCTTCTTGGGGAAAAAATGACCTTTTGTATGTTGTGATAGACTTTTAACTGGGGGAGGCTGAGTAGGTAGGTTTTCCACATTTTCAAGTGGGATTTGTGTGCAAAAGGAGGAGTGTAGCTTTTCCTAGTCGCTTCTAGGGATCTTTCAGGGTACACTTACTGCCCGTGATGTTTGTGGATGCAGTATGTCTTTTCCATGTCACAAAACTCCAGGCATCGAAGCAATCTTTCAACAATTTTCGCACAACACAAATGCCAAAGGTATGTCCAGTTCATGTCCTGGAGCGTAGAAGCTGCCTAGTTTTGGTTTGTGTTACACTAGCGTTCAGGAGACAGGTAGATGCTTTAGAGAATACTTTATTTTTGCTTTAGAATTGCATACTTGAAGGCTTGGGAACCTCTCTTTACCTGAAAGGTGTTTCTATTTGTTAACAAAACTGTGCAAAAAACTAGTGCAGGAGGCAGGTGATGGGGGAGAAAAATCTCATGTAATGAATGGATCCATGATATTTGGCTTTCGGAGATGTGCTCCCAGTGAACTGCTAGTTCCAGACCTCAGAAGTGTGTGCATGATGTAAGCCACATTGAATTGTAGCAGTCAACATGCATCCTAAGAATACTGAAAGATAATACAAATAACATTTGGTTTATTGTCCTCTCCTTACTTATCTGTGTGAAGAGGAGCTTTGTTCCATTTGGAGCAGGGAGGGCAAATACTGGAGCTGTTGCTGTGATCTGCTTGAAAATATATCAGGCATAAAGGAAGGTGTTAAAACTTGTGACATTTTCCAAGCTGTGGGATTGTTGCTGTAAGGTCAATGCAGGGAGCCTGAAGCAGAGCTGACTACTTTGGCATCTCTGCTCAGTGTGCTGCTGGGTGGCATTTTCCCTACTTGAAAACTCGACCTGGAGCTTTATAAATACTTTAAAACACCGTTCTTGTCCTCAGTCTTATCTCTGCCATGTTTTTCTTTTCAGCCAGCATTTGATCTTGTGTATCTGCACAGTGAAAATCAACTTTATTTTTTCCTGTCTTATCTGGTTAGTTTTCAGCCACACTGTGCCCCTGTGCTGGGTCATAGCATGACTTCTGCACACAGAGAGGAAGGGGTGAGTGGCAGCAGGGGATGGAAGGAAGTCTGGAGTGCCCATCTGCTGGCAGCCTGGCTGCCTGCCTGACGCACACGGCCACGTAACCATGGCTCAGCGCAATAAGTAAGGAAACAGGAAGCAGGGACTTAACCAGAAAACCATGAGTCCCAAGTTGGACTTTATTTTAGCTCCAAAGCTGTCTATATCCTTCTGTCGAAGGATGTATGCATTGTGCTTTTCTGCCTTGCAGAACCTATTTCTGAGGTTTCCTGGTTGTTTACTGGGTTGCTGTTAGGCCTGTTGCATGAGCGGAGCAGACATTCACTAAGACAGACGAGATGAGTTCTGGCCTTGTCCTGTGGGGCTGCGGGGCTGGAGGGGGTTGATAGGACTGCTGGAAAGACCCAAAGTTACACACAGTGGCACTGCACTGATGCTGTGGGCTCATCTTGGCTTTTATCGCTGTCGGTTTGTGCCCATGCAGCTGCGGATCAGCTGCAGCTTTCTCAGTTGTTACCAGAGCCAGCTTAATACCTATGTGGGGGCCTTTTTGGTTATTTCAGCAGTGCAGCAGCAGCAGTGGTCAGTTCCGCTGTGTTGGCCATTGTGTTGCCCACAGCTGATGGGCGAAGGGGAGATTACCATGCAGGTGAGGGCAGGAGCTTCCTTCCGGGATGGCAGCCCCCCTGTTAGCATCCACGGGGCCTTGCATTGAGATGAAGCAGCTCACTTTTTGTAGGATTCAGCTTTCCCACTGCATTAAAGTGAGCTGTGCAATTATGGCTAAAAATCTTTCAGCTTTGTAATAACAGATTCTCATTTTGTTTGATTTGGTGTTTAGCTGCCAGTGCTGGTGATGCTGGGGGCTGCTCATGGTTGCTGTGGGCTGCCTGGGGCTCTTCTCTCCCAGGCTGTGTGTTCTTGTCTTGATTCCTGTTCTACCTAAACACGGCCTTCTCTTTCCAGGAGGACTGCTGCTGTGAAGGGCTTCCCCAGGACAGCTGCAGCACTGTTGGTATTAGTTGTCTCAGCACAAGTGTCACCCACCAAAAATGCAAATTTTTTTTTCACCACAACTAAAACCAACTCATTAGGTAAGAATTTTCAAGGGAGAAAAACTGAAAACAGTATTTCATCCCCCCAAACAAGACAGAGCTCCAGTGTTTCACAGAAGTTTCTGACTGGCTCAAAATGTTGCATGTGCTGCCAGTGCAACAGGCGCTGTTTTAGCACTGACAGAAATATGGGGGTGATCTTTGTTCTGTTGGTCACAGAACAGGCCACTCATCTTCAGAAATATAACATCTCCATATAAGCGACTGCAGCTTGCTCCTTGCGACTAAAACAAAAGGATTACTGCAGCTCCTTTCCAAAAGCTGTCTTTAGCTCTAAGTTTCTTTAAGTGGCAGAGCCTGGCTGTGGAGAGTGCCTTCTTTGCTTGCTGAGGCACATAAGTAATTTCCCTTAGTACAGTTTTTTGAATGCCCTCCCTCGGTACAGTGCCTTTATGTGGATTTGATCAAGTCTTTGCCTTTGATCTGCCTAGGGATTATTAATTCTCTATCGTAATTAATGGAGGCTTTGTCTTTCTCTTGCAGTCTCTATGAAAAGATCTCAGAGGCTTTTGTAAATGTTAAGCCATTTGAAATGCAGCAGCAGGCTGGTGGGTTGTGTGTGTGCTTTGTCCCTAGAGGAGAGACACAGAGTCTCAGTGTATCTGCATGCACTGTGTTGGGGGCCGGTTTGACGTGCCAGTGCAACAGTTTTCTTGGAAAAAGCCAAGTTTTGCGAAACGTTTTCATGGTGGCAGCTTCATCAGGAAGAATCATCCAGTGTGTGCGTCCCACCGGCGGTGCGGGTGGCTGAGGGCTGAGCCACTGCTCTGCCTGGGGCAGCAATGGAGTTTGATATCGACTTTCCAGTTTAAATGTGGTTATCTGGACTCAGGATATGACTTGCAGGGGGGTTGGTGAGTGGCTGGCTGAAAAAGTGCAGCTGGTCCTGCTTTTGTCTCTGTGAAGAGCAGTAAGACTTTGGGAGCACGACAGGAGCTTCCCATGCAGCTCGGGTTGTGCAGTCCTTGCACGTTTCCCTTCTGCGTGCTGTTTGTGCCAAAGAGGATGACAAAGTTACTTGAACAAATCATCAGCAGTAGAGCCAAGGGTAACAAACCCATCGAATAGCTTCCAAAGTTCGGTTTTAATCACGAGACAAGAGTACAAAACGTAGAAGCTGTGGTCAGGCAGTGCTGAGGAGCCGGCACGGCGCTGTTGGAGTTTGGAGGGAAGCACCGTGCCCGCAGTCCTGTGATGAGCTCTGTGGCAGCTGCTGCTTTCTGCGGGGGAGACCGAGCCCTGCGGTCAGAAATAACTAGAGCTAAAATTAAGTACCATTTGCTTTTGTGAGATGTTGTGGCCAGTTTCTTAATAACAACAAAGCAGAGAGTAGTAAAGACTTAAGAGGAGAACTACGCTGTGTCCTTGACATATTTTTTAATTAGACTAAAAGTATTAAGAGTGAAGGTAAAAAGGATGAAATCGTGGCCATCAGTTTGCTCTTTCTTGAAAAGGAGAAAGCAAAGACTTCTCTTCTTCTTGTGGTGCTCCTGCTGACTTTAAATGCCATTTCCCTGCTGTGAGAAATCCTTGACAGCCTCGGTGGTGCTTGCAGGCTCCTGCAGCTAATTGCTGCTGTTCCGTGCAGTTTGCGTGTAATCCCGTGTGCCAGGACAGCCTGCCTGGCTTACAGATGTGCTGCTGCATAGCATGTGTGTATGCAGTCTGCACATTGTGGTGTTTTTTTGGAAAGGCCAGCGCAGCTTCCACCGTGACTAAATCGTGCTGACCGCTGGTACTGCCAGGGGCTGTTAAAACCTCAGAGAGCTGCCAGGAGCCCTTGCTGCTTTCCAGGGGCCTGGTAGAGAAGTGACCTTTTCCTTGTGAATTTAAATTTCTGGATTAGGGAGATACTTGGGGTTTTTCCTGAATGCCTTGGCTACTTGCCCATCCCTTGTTGCATTTGGGCTTTGCTAGTGCTGGCTGCCGAGGTCCTAAAGGAGTTTGGAGGACTAGCAGTGCCTGCTAGTTGAGGATCGGCTCAGAGAGGGGACCCCAAGCCAGAAGGGAGGCTGCAGGACGTCTGGAGGAATCTCAGATGGTTCTGCCAGAGCTCTTTCCAAGGCATCGCCTTTCTGGACCTGTACTTACACCTGGCTGGCCCTGTGCGTGTTCACAGCTGAGTTGCTCGGCTGTCAGCCAGTGCTGCATGAAGGCTGTAGGCATTTAGCAGAGCCTGTGCTGGGGGTCAGGGTGGGGGCATGCTGTCTGTGGGCAGGGGAGCTAGGGTGCTAGGGCTGCTGGCAGGAGATCTGCTGGCATGGCTGAGACATCTCCTGTGGTGCGCTGTGTTGGAGGAGCAAACAGACCAGCCTGGAGCAGGACCTGGGTCTGCTGGGGCCTGTCTGGGCTGAGTGATTGCTGCCAGCCTGTGCTCCCTTCCCTGCCTCTGCTGCCATCTCCTACCGCAGGTTTCGTGACTGACCTGTGAAAGTGAATGATTAGGCCTTAGAGAAAGATGATTGGTGCAGATCCCATTTAGAGAACAGACCAAGAATTATGCCAGTGCAATGGGAGAAAATGTTTCTTGCAGAAAGGGCAGGGGAAAGGAAGAGGACCTGCGAATGGGCAGGCGGAGAGCAGCAGCACCTCCTGTGGGCCTTAGCATGGCTGTTGTGCAAGCCCCGCTCTGATTTACACTGAAATGCTCTTGCATGAGCAGCTCCTTCCTCATAAGAGTGCAGTATAAACTTACAGCAAAACCACTGTTGCTGATACCAAGTTGGAGAGGTTGACGTTTGCTGGTCTAGTCACAGGAAGCTCCGTGCAGACAAAATGCCGTCTGTGAAGGACTGTGTGTCCTTGCCCTAGCCAGCCAGCAGCCAGCCACGCCAGGCATTCCTCCATCTGCAGAAGTGACAGGGACAGGGAGGATTCCTGGCTGGGAGCTCATCGCAGGGTGCCTGTTCCCTTCTCCCGACGCCTGCCCCCACCTGACAGCTGGGAGCTATCTGAGCGCCAGCTCCTATGTCACTGGGCCTGAATTAACAGGGAGTTGGCAGCCTCGAGGTGTCAGCCCCCCATCCAGTTGCTGCTGCCCCTTCAGCACGCAGCCTGCCCGTGCCGTTCGTCTGTGGATGCGTGCGGCAGACCTCGAGGTGCTGGAGGGGCCGACATGGCAGGGCTCCTGTGTAAGCGGCGCAAAAAAGGAGGTATGTGAGATTACATTCCCAGCAAGAATCTCTCCCTAAGCTGAAGAGGTGGCGTGCAGGCTGTCTGGCAGTAGGCTCTCTGGGCAGCAGGCTCTGGGAGGCTTCAGCAGCACTTTGCTGTTGGCAGTAGGGCAGGATGCTCTGCTCCTGTTTTGGCCAAGCCTTGCTGGGTCTGCAGGCAGGTGTAAGGGTTTCATATGGCTCTTCATGTCCTAAGGGGCTGCTGAGGAAGGGGGCTTAATTCACACATCCATACTGATGCTTTCTTTTGGTTTAGTAAATTGTTTAGGAACTAGATATTTGTGTGAGGAAGAGTATGGAGATGATTTTGGTATTTAAAAAGAATGAGCAAGTGTGTCAAAATGGAACAACTGGCAACAAAAATGGTTCAGCTTCGTTTAAAAGTTGTATGTCTTGGCATGTATGCAGTAATTTGTTTACATAGCAGATAGCATGCTCCCTGAGGAGCTTAGCAGCTCTCTGCTGCAGCTGTGGAGGTACACCGACACCCTGACTGTATCGAACGCTTAACATTCCCAGTTCACAGAAATGCTGGAATGGTGAAAAGAAAGTTACGTCTACAAGGAACTGTGATTCTAAGTGGAATTTGGGCATTTGTAGTCTTAAGAGGGCTTTACAAATCTTCACCTCTAATGTCCAGTTTCCACATGGTTTGTCTGATGCCTTCTCGTGGCTGTACTCATGGGCAGGTCCTGCAGGAGCTGCTCGAGGGTGGAAGCTTAAATTGGGCATCATGCAGGCAGAGCAGTGGGGCATGCTGTGACTGCCCTGTGGCCCGCTGAGTGAGGCCTCCCAGCTCCCCGACATTTGGAGACTTGTCCAAAACCAAGGATGAGTGCAGAAAAGGGACAGTTAAAAATGTATTTAACAATGGCGTTTAATCAGGTGGCTAAATCTCAGCCTGCAGACGCTATGTTCTGTTTCCAGTTGGAAACGTTCCTCTGCTCCCCTCGCAAAAGGTGCACAGTGCTGAGAGCAAGCTGTGCTGATGGCTGGCAGACCCCTTCTGCCAGGCTCTGTGCCCCGTTAGCTCTGGCCAGCCGCTGCAGCACACTTCGGAAGCTCTCAGGGCTCAAAATGCAAGGGTGGTGCTCGCAGAACATAAGAACAGCTTTTTGTGATTGAGGATTTTAGTCACGCTCCATATCGTGCTGTGAGCCAGAACTAGCTAACATCTTCAGATGGCAATTAAGAAATGTGCTAACTTGTTTTAAGTGCCTTCATTTCAAGTATCTGTGAGAGGAGGAGAGGGGATTGCAGCGTGCTGTTCTTCCTGTCCTCCTCTGGAGCAGTAGGTTCGCTGTCTTTTCCACTTCTGTTGAGCAGGAGAAAAAGCAAGTACCGATGCAGGGTTTTGTAACCTTTGCAGACTGCATGCATGCGACTGTGGTTTGATTTTCCATCAGGAAAGGGGAATAATGACTGTTCTTGATAGAAGTGCTGGTTGGGATCCTGTGACTCCTAGTTAACTGTTCCTCCTTTGCTTCCCCCTCAGAAGCTTGTCTTGCAGATCTTAGGCACTTATCTGGAAATCCCTGTTTTACCTGTGAAAGAGTACGGGACTTGCACCCCTCTCCCACAGGAGAATGAAATACAGCAATGCTGCCACAAATGGTTTTAGCCCATGCCAACACAGAACTGTCACTGAATGGATGGGATATTGCGGTTTCTTTCTATCTCCTGCTTCAGATGCATGCATTTTGTAGTTTGACTTTAAGTAGTTGTTTTCTGAGGTTGGAGGGAGATAGATCTCAGAGAGCATAAAAACGTTACAGCGCTGCCAGTACTTTCCTTACCGTTAGGCTCTGCAATACTGAACAGTTAGTATTTTTACTTGGGTTCAGTTCCTCCCATGTGACTATATGCAACTAAGTATTTTAATATCCATGTTACTGATGCAGGGTACTTTACTGACTTTACAAACTGAGAGTTGTATGTTTGGGAGCTCGAAAGAGTCCAAATTTGTGTTCACCAGACCATGCTACATCTATTTTTAGCCACCGGCAATGCAAGAATTAAATATGTTTTTGTCATTTGGTAGGATTCTCTGAGGACTTTAATGAGGCCAGTAGCAAAAAGTAATTTTTGGTGTTCTTCTGTTGGAAATAGTGGTGATAAGTGGTGGTAGTGCTATCAGAAAACCAGTTTGGTTTTACAGTTAGCTGTCTGCCATAATGCAGACAGAGCTCATGCCCTTTCCTTCTGGAGAAACAAGCACTCCGACATTACTTTTACCATGGAATTGAGTTTCTTGTGAAATATTTTCAGCTGGAAGTCTGGTGGCTCTGTTTAATAAGAAGCTATAGAAGGATGTTCTTGGATTTTATTTTCCACTGCAGCTGCAGTTCTTTGTTCCATAAACTTCTGTTCATTTTGAAATGGATCTACAAAATGTTTTCTCTTACTGTGTCTCTTCTACCTCTACATGTCTGCAAACTGTGCATTAATTACAGTCTTTCTTTCTATTTTTTCCTTCTCAGTGAGTGACCTGCAAGAAGAAGGTAAAAATGCGATCAATGCGCCAATGAACCCGAGCACTGTGGACATCCATCCAGAAGATACTCTCTTAGGTACAGTATTTATGCTACAGACCTCGGCTGTGCAGTTGTTAATGAAGGTGGCCTCTGTGACCCCATATCCGTTGCTTTACTGTTGAGTACACATTGCTCGGTTGAAACAGAGAATTGAGAACTCTTGCAAGTCAGCTGTAGACTAGAAACTAGAAGGGAATTTAAAGATTAGTGCCAGCTGTGCAGCTACTCTTAAACGAGGTAGTTTACAGGAAAATTGACTTGCTCAATGAATTGGCAGAGGACTTCAGTTCTTCTGTGGTCATCCGGAAAACAAACAGGAAGTTGCGATTTGTGAAGTATTAGATGGAAAATACTGCTGGGAATGTCTGCTTAAGAGTTGCTTCGGTTTCATCAACCCTTGGTCCAATGGCATGGGTCTTTATTTGTCCTCACAATGGTCCTCCTTTGTTAAAGAAGTCGTATTTTTCCACGTGTAGATGGGGAACTGAAGGATCAACTCACAGAAAATCTGTAGCAGAAGTGTGTGTTGTGGTTCCTGTGGAACCATTAAACTGCCTTGTCTCGATGTATATGCTTCACTGTCATTAACTACTGGATGCCATGTTCTTACTTTGGGTATTTCTGCCACTTTACTAGTGATGGTGCAGCAGAATGGGACCAGATAACGAACAGATCAACATTTGTGATTCTGAAATCAGTAATTAAATATGATGAGGATGAAAATATGTAAAACAAGGAATGCTTTATAGAAAGAAAGTAATATTCAAATTCCACTTCCCCTCCCTGGCAAGTCTCTTAAAGAGTAGCAGCATCATTTAATAGAAACAAGAAGTGTTTAAAACTTGTTGGAAGAAATAATTTCTTTCTTTCCTGACAACGTCTCTTAATCTACAGAATTAGTTGAAGCAAACTATCGTAGAGGCAAATAATAAAACCTGTTGTGAAGGCCTTTCATGCAAATCCAGGACCACTGGTGATCCTTAAGCAAACCTTTATGGTGAATTGTATACCATTATGGGTCAAAGCTTGTTCAGGATTTCAGTTAGCAGCTTTCTGGGTGTGTACTGGGTGTCACTTCCTTACAGCTAGAGTTCCTGACTCATCCCAGGGAGTAATGGGGAAGTAAAGGAACAGGGGGTAAAAAAGCAGAAGAAATCGTGTTTCATTATAGGTTTTTGGAAATTTGTTGTGTGTTTGGATAGCAGGGCCTTATTTTTTTATAAAGATTAGGGTCACTGCAAAATACTGAACCCAGATATCTGGGAAAAGCCTAAGGTAAGGGTGTCGTTTGTTCTGTAGCTGTGAAGTGCGAGTATCATGTTAGCCAGCTGAGAGTCGGGAAGTCTAGCGCTGTAAGACTAGACTCGCTGCAAGGCTACCTGTAGGCTGGGGCAGGAGCCAGGATGCTACTGAAAGAGCAAGGCACTGTAGATTGATCAGTGTCAGATTTTAAAGAGTTCCTCTATGCAAAGCAGCGATGCCTTGACCTGTGGTCATACCAAAACCCCTCCTTTGTTGTCATCCTGGAAGCAGCTGGGAAATGGAATGAAAAATAGGATTCTATATTGCTTCTCTAAACTCAGCTAAAGGTAAATCGATGGGTTCTATCAATAATTATTTTAGCTGAAGAGATGTGGATCTCTTGGTTGTGACACTATCACTCAGCCTTATGTTCCTGTTGTGTAGTAGCCAGCATTTGCTGTCCCCTTGAACAGATCTTACCTAGATCACAGCTGTCAATTCACAACTAAAGGAGCCAAATCGAATGGTGCAGGGAGAGTTTTACTACTTGAAAGCAAGCACCAGAATTTAAAATATGAGACTTGCTCCAGGTGTTTCTTAGAGACTTATATCCATATCTACAGGAGCATTTAAACATGCATGTGAGGTATCTGCCCATACGTGCTTTTGTGAAGATAAGTCTGCCGCAGGTTGTTTGATTGTTAGCCTTACTGAGCTGAAGCTGATTTTGCTTCCAATTCTTCAGTATCAGATCATCCATCCTAAATGTTAGTCTTTACATTCCTGCCTCTGGTGGTTGTCCTGCTGGCCGCTGGAGAGCATTTCTCACATCTTTCCATCCCGCAGTAATGAAAGAAATAGAAGACTATTCAGCTGAGAAATGTATTTTATGTTCTTCTCCAGTACATAAGTAGAACTGATGTAAATTGGGGTCATTTTCATTTTCCAGAGGTTAAGCCATTCATGCACTCAGGGCCACGTGCATGTGACCCTTGCTACCTGCCAAGTTTCAGGGAAGCAGAATGTGGAGGCGCAAACTGTCAGTCCAGGTCTCAGCAGCTGTAGTGCCATGAGATTGCTTTGCTTTTCAAGGTAGTGTAGTTTAGGAAGGGTGTTTTCAAATACAAATTACATACAAATTGAGGAGAGAAAGTAACTGACTTCCCTTTTTGGTGTGTTAATATTAGCACGTCTCATAGAGTGTAGAGGATGCTGATTTTTCTGGTGTATTCTGAGCTGGAGAAGGTCAATGGGAATATTCTTATTTTAGGAAGTTGCTATCTTTCTGTGCGTCTGTAAAAATGCGTAACACTTTGATCACTGGATATTCCCTTGCTAGGGTGATGACTGGGCACAGTCATTTCTTGATCAGCTGACAGGCCACTTCATGAATAGTAATTGCTGCAGTATTTCAGCAGTGTACGTTTGATCTAACTAGTTTCCCATTTTACTTGGACAGAGGAGAATGAGGAACGCACTATGATTGATCCTAACTCAAAAGAAGACCCTAAATTCAAAGAACTGATCAAGGTAGGATATTAGTTTTTTGTCTTTCTTCAAATCTTTAACTACTGAGCTAGAGTCATTTGTAAGCTGTTTACCAAGTGTACAGTTGAGGAGGAACAACTCGTTACTGAAGTATGTCTGTGAAAACTGAAGACACAAACAAGGATGCTATTGGTAAGGCTAAAAGCAATGAGAGAACAAAAAAAGGCTGAATGTCAGAGTGCCAATGGTAGTTATGGAGTAAAGCTTCACTGCCCATTTATATTCTTCTGATTATTAAAGTGAGTATCAGAGCTTAACTTGGATCTACCTGCAGCTCACTGTGCATAAACCTAGGTTTCTTATCTCTATGAAAACAGGAAAGGAGCCTCCCATTAGAGAGATTTCAGGGAAGGCAAGAGTGGGAACAAAATGAGCAAGTACATGGTAGGGGACACTGAGATTCTTCTTGCCTTGTATTCTGTTGTTTCACAAAAAGAAGAAAAAGGGAGAAGGACACTTCCATATATTGTTAGTTAAAGCCATCAGAATTTTAATGCTTCGGTATTGAATAGCATCCTGGTCTCCAGGGATGAACAGAGACCAACAGATGAACAACCTTAGCTAATGATGTGCACCTTCAGCCCATTCTGTCTGTGAAGAAGGTGGCATTAAGATAAATAATGGTTTGCTATCTCACAAGAACTTGCTGACTCACAACTCGGTAATTCAGTTGCTTGCAAGCTCTTACATATGAGTTTGTTCTGATTATCTATTACGCAATTCCTACTGGTTTTGTGACATCTGTGGAAAAAAGCCATCTCTCTTCTAGATCTTCAGTTATGTTTTCAGTGGCTTCTTGGAGCAGAGTTACATCAATTCTGCAGTATTGTTCCCACCTGTGCTGATGTCAGGTGTGGCTTCCTCCCTTTTGGCAGTGCTTCTAGTTTTTGCCTGGTATGATGGAGAGTTTGATCATGAGGGACTAGTATTTGGGAGAAGCTTTCCTACCTGGTAAGTCATTGTGGTTAACACAGTGGCAAAAGAAACACAAGTGCTGGCAATTCTGAACAAATATGATCTCTTTCCAAAAAGTGTTTGCACTTATAATTCCTGCTGCAATTCTTCTTTGTTATTTTAAAATAATTAAAAAAAAATCTTTATGTTAGAAACAACAGTAGACCTGTGGCTAGGTGGGTCTGAAAACTCTGGGTAGTGTGTGCCCACTCCAGATAGAGGAGTGAGCTGTGGCACATTTATTTCAGGAGAAACCGCCACGTACTCTGCAAGCAAATGCTTCATAGTATGTCTCAGCAAACTGTTCACCTGGTACATCTTTAAAACAAGCTGAATGATCTGTTATTAACATTACAATGATGTGTTTAGGATTACAAAACCACATCAAATGGAGTTTAGCAAGGAGCCATGCTCAAATTTCTTTATTATTCTAATTCACCTGAAATATGTTCTGGTTTTAAATTAGGTGAATTTGCACATTCTTTCTTTGTTAGTACTGAACTCCATTAATTCTTCCAAAAAGTACAGTGGACTTGCACCACTCTTTCAAAATACACTGTGGTTTTGTTGCTAATAGAACAGAAATATGATCATGAATAATTCAGCTGAACAAGAGTCGTTGCAGTGAAGGAACCAAATGCACTCTGTGATGCAGGAGACTTGATAGTGAAATCATAATTGCTTTTAAATTGAAAATTTTGCTGTTGATTTAATATGAGGTGGTGAGCTTTCCCTGGATGTCGTAGTCTAACAAGGTTACGTTTTTCTTTTTTGAAAGGCTGAAAACCTTCAGGAGGAGTAAAAGTCAGACCTACAGCAGATTGTGTCTGAGTGTTTCGCACGCTTTGCAGAATCAGGCTGTGGTTCAGTACACCAGTTTGCACTTGCATATAGTGAGGGTAACATTACCAATTAGACTGGAGCAGCTGATGCGAAGAACAGCATGTAACCTCAGATTGTTTCCTTGGGATCATCCTCCAAGGAGAGAGATGTGTCTTGTAGGATGCCTATTTGAAAAATTATATAATTTAGGTAATTGCTAAACATTTGCATACCTCTCAGTTGAGTTTTTACAGAGGCTTAGCTAGAGAAACATTTAACACTATGTCAGCGTGAATCTGTAAGGCAAGGAGGTTTAAATTCTGTTGACAAAACCTGTTTTATGCCACAGAATTACAACAGCACGCACAAAAAAAGAGCATCTTACGCTTTATTTTGTGTTCCTCAGTGGTTAATGAAGATTTCCAGGAAGCCCCAGTGCTAGACGAGAATTAGCCACATTGACTGCTTCACAGCAGCAGAGGCTGCCTGCCCCACAGAGCTCGGAATCAAAGATCTCCGTGGAGTAGCAAGGAGTGAGGAGTTGAATACATTGAAGTTCTCATGGTTCATAGTGGTTTTCTGTCTTTTCCCCTCTAACAGGAATGTGTCAATAGCAGAAACTGAGCCTGACTCCTTTTAAAATTTGCCAGTATGACTTAGTTTCATGGGTGCCAGCCCAAATCTCTTTCAACGCCATAGTAAGATGTGCCAATGGTTTGCCATCACTGATTTTGAGTGTTTCTGTTCCCCCCTCAGTCTCATGCAGTTGGTGTAGGTGGAACTCAGTGTGAAGAGGAAGCAGAGATATCTGTTGCTGACATTGCTTTAATATCTCTTTGTCTCCACAAAGTGTTGTTTTAATTTCTGCTAGCCTGGTGCTGTAGGAATTATGTGCATTGTGAATTGATCAGTGCAAGCTTTTGTGAGCATTTGGAAGCGATTTTGACAGAGCTGTTGGGAGACAAGTTGTGTGACGTTGTGGTAATGCGGAGACCAAAATCAAAAAGCCAGAATAACCCACCTCATTTCTCATTCGTGTTAGAGCAGATATACAATGAATAACCTCATTGAAGGCTGGTTAATTGGGGATGCAAAAATACATGCTTTAAATCCTCTTGCACATATGAAAATCATCAGTAACTGAAGTTATGCCTTGAAGTGTTGTTATCACCTCTGACAGTGTTCTGATGACTTGTCAGGATGAAGTGATGTGTTCTGATGTGCTCACGTAAGTTCTCTCTGTGGCCAGCAGCCTTTTTTTCATCACTTCATGTGCCCTGTGTGTAAATGAAGTTTGGGATGTGACTGAACAGACCCAAAGCTGAAAATTCAGGTCGGGGAAAGAGAGATGATTTGTGCTTTATTTATATGTATATGCATAAATAATTTATTCACAAAGTACTCTATTCCTAATGTCTGAAATGTGTAATCTATTTTACTCATTTGCCAAGTGACAAATGACCAAGGTTTTGTGTGTGACCAAATGAAACCTGGCTTCCTAAAAGCTCTGTTGTCTGCTTTTAAAAAGAAGCCTTCTTTCCGTTTCCAGGCCTGGCAGTGCTTTGTGTGCAGTCAGTAGTTTTCAAAGCCAAATAGGAATTTCTAATACTAATTTCCATTTTCAACCCTGAAGTCAGTTGAGCTTTCATACCTTTGATCCATGCTTCCTAATTCTCCCAGAAGTCAAGGGCGAAAAGGGTCATTGATATCAGGGTTTTCTTTCTTTGCTGCTTTGGTGCGTGGGTTTCCTGTTTTCCCATTGTGCCAGACTCATTCATGTAGTTTGCTTTGTTTCTCATGTTGTTCATTGCTGTGGAGCAGTGGCCATGGGGTCCTTGTGCCCTTGAACTCTGCAGATTAACTCTGAATGTGCCTCACTGCTGTGGGAGTAGCCAGCCTGCAGAACAAAGATACTTCACAAAGCTGGTGAAGTTTGATGCAAAAGCCCATCTTGCGTGAATTAAAAAGGAAATTTCCAGGCAGACGACTGATTTTTCCTTCTAGATTTCTACCATTTTTTAATTTCTGCTGCCTACCTTATGGCAAATTCCTGTTTTCAACCCAGTGTTTAGTAATGTAGAGTGTCTCATTGAATCAGACATATGCATTGGGCAAAGAGTGATGTAATAAGTGGATGTGTCAGAATTTAGAGCACCGCTGGAAGTTTTAGAACTACGAACGCGTGTTTCTGAGCATTTGATGCAGTTGTGAGATACTTTCTGTGAGTGTGGATACTCCTGAAAGGGCAGACGTAGTTTTCAGGACGGGGGAATATTACATTGAAGTTTTAAAATCCCTGCTAATCCCAAATACATAGAAAAGCAGCTTCTTATAAAGATGGGATCTAGTTAAGAGTCATAAGCATCTCTGTGTAAATGTTTGCTGCTTTGTGAGTTGCCAGGTACTGACCAAGGTGAGCCTCAGGCATGCTGAAGATTGTGAATGACGTGGGGGATCTGGTGGTGGCCTCACCAGCCACTGCGTGTGAGGAGAGGCGTAGTGTTAGGGCTGACATCGGGACAACAGGCTTTGTGGTGAAGCATTTCCTCAGTCCTGCAGTGTACCTCCTACATTTATTATTTCATGCAGCAAATGTAGCCTTAACTTGGTTGAGCATATTTTCGGGCACAGGAAAAACTCTGGCTGCACCTTATGTCTGCTTCCCACCAAGTGCGCCATGCCTGTATCGAGCTGTTTAAATTCTTAGACATGGAGGTTATTGAAAACTTTCTGCTCCTGCCTTTGCATGAAGGAAGAGCTGGAGCATTGACTTTCCATGAGAAAAGAGTCAGAAAGTATTTCTGTGTTTTTGTCATTTCGATAAGCAAAATGGTGCTTTGTGTCCCTTGCAAAAATTAAACTCAGTCCCGAAAGATTTTCCAGGCTCCTAATTAAGATGTGATCAGGGAATTAAGAGGTAAGACAGTACATTTTTTGGGAGTTGTATTTTTTTTTTTTAATTGCAACATTTGTCAGTGTTCCAGGGCTGTAAAAACACTTGGATTATATATTTTTTAATATAAATTGCAAATTCAATTTCCTACCAGAGCTGGATTTGTAGTCGGAATACTAAATTGGGATATTTTTCTTTCATTCAGGTGCTACTCTATTAAAACAATAAAATAACTGTGACTAGACCTCATATAATTTCTATATTTTGAATGTAATTTTTGTCAAATGTTTTTTAGTGCTAAATTTCTCTGAAACATTTAAGTAGTACATAATGAATTTCCCTTTTTTAACACCCTGTACCCGTATCAAAATATTTCCAAAGCTTCTTCATAATTCCTTGGTACCTAGAATCTTGAAAATGGGATATTGACTCCTACATTAGAAGGTGCTTCCAGACTTCTGTTTTTAATTCCTGGATTCTGACTTCAGTACTATTCAGCTCAGGAAAAAATAAGCTGTTGATTACAGGTTTCAGATAGTTGAGCACCCCGAGTCTTCTGTAACATTGCTTCTGAGGACCTAGGAAATCTGGCATCTTCATGTAGGACTGTAATGGGGTTTTAATTGTCGTGTGATAGTTTCAGCTGAACCTCAGGTAATTTTTTGAAAATCTGCTCTGTAAATCTCATGGCTGATCCAAATCTTCTGTGAATTTGATTTCTTCAGTTGGTTTTCTGTTGACATCTATGTGTGTAAAACTTGCATTATTTCAGCACTGAGCAATCGCCTTATTGAAAGGCTTCTGAAATCTCTTTTGAGATGATATCTTATTATTTAGGAGTTGCTTTTCATTATCATTGGTGAATAGTTTTCAAGGCCAAAAATGGTATCCCTCTTCTCAGTCTTTCATTAGTCCTTTACTAAGTTGTCTGTCTCTTCAGCCCTTTGCCATAGATGTCCTTCTGCACCCTGAAAATGATTGAAAGAGACAAAAATAGTTAATTAGATTTTTCTCTCCAAATGTGGTCATGGTTTCCCACCTGCAGAGCAGAGCTGTGCTGCTTTATTCGGGCTGCATCTTCTTTTAGTTAGCTGTCACTGGCAGTAATCTCCAATGAGCTATTTTTATTTGGGGTTTTCAAAGGAAATGCAAAGTTTGGGTGTCCTGTTCCTGATGGTAGGTGACGTGTCATAAAATTTCAAAAATCCTGGCTTTAAAGGAGGAGGACTGAGCAGTGAGAGTTTACCTGATCCAGAGATGGATGAAGAGACATCCTGAGAACTGCTAGAGGATGAAGTGCAGGAAAAGCAGTCATCTTTTTTATTTTGCATGTCTGTGATTGGCAATACCTGTCTCCCCTTATGAATAAAGGCCAAAAACACAACAACAACACAATTTTACATCTCGTCCCACAGAACTATATTATTTCACAAAAGTCATTTAATTTTCCAAATAATAAATTGGAGGAAAACACTACTGCCAACTTCAAACAGTCAATGCTGTTTTTCCCATAACTGTTTGGAAGTTATTATTTTTGGCATCTTGAAAACATAACTCAGTTCCTTTTCTTTTAAAGGTTCTTTATATGTGTTCCTGTTTTGCACGTGACTGAATGATTTTTATAGTTATGGTAGTCACCATATGGGGACTATTACTTACATATATTGTAGCATGGTTACTAGGCCCGGCTAACCACAGTTTTAATTCCTGACTTAAGTACTTTGTAATATCTGAAGATAAAATGCCTAGTCTTGTTGCTTAATGGAGAGGATCTACCTTGTGGGTCTGTTTAGCTCCTGTTAGTGGGAGTGTTCACTCTTTTCCCTCTGAAGCTTTTCTCTCACCACTCATGTCTACTCAGGATAGAGATGACAGTGGCTTTAGAACTGATGCAATAAGAAGATATTTTAACGAGGAGAACTAGAGGGCACTAAAATTGCCATGTTGCCAGAGCTGGAATAAAAGCAATAAAAGCAAAAACATGTATTTGTCTGTTTTATTCTCTGTAACATAGGAATACATATATATGGTTGCTTTTGTTCTGTTCTCTGTTCCTGATTGCTGCCTGAAGGAACATATTTCAGTGGTTTTTAGACGTTTGACTTCTCTTTCTTGACTCCCAGGTTCTAATTGATTGGATTAATGACGTGCTGGTGGAGGAGAGAATCATTGTCAAACAGCTTGAAGAGGACCTTTATGATGGCCAAGTGCTGCAAAAGCTGCTGGGTAAGTTCACACAAGAGAAGGCGGCTCCAAGGACTGAAAGGAACCCAAAATTCATGTCTTCCAAAGCTGCAGACAGACGGGAGTCTGTGCAGTAATTCAGCATCTCACCAGGGATACAGTTTGTTTCACTGATTGCTCCAGTGTCAGCTTCTCCGTGTGTTCTTCTCAGGCACTCTACTGAAACAGGAAGAAATCGGGATCATTCTTAGGTATCTGATTGGTGGACTAGGAATAGTCCAGAGAGGTGAAATATGGCAGAAAAAAGGTTTAGAGATTTGTATTTACAGTGGGAGGCCAAGGAGAAGCCATGTGGTCCAAAGTTTTGTCTGCATGGTTTGCTCCTTGAAATCTTTTTGGGCTGAGAGGTTTAATTGAGGTCATAATTTAGGAAAAGGAAAAAAAAAAAAGGAGAATGCATGACAGCAGGCAGATACAATGTTCTCTTATGTACAAATTAAACACAAGGGGATATACTTAATTAAGCAGTTGTGATTTTACAACCCACCTTACACCTTTACATTGTTTACGCGAGAAGCAAAACCGAGAAGAACTATTAATGGCAATGCAGTGATTTATGGGGGTGTTTTTAGCAAACAAGGAGACTTGAAGCTTCAAGTGCCATTGTAGATCCACAGTGTTTCTTGGAGACAAATGAGTAAGCTGAGAGCTGTCTGCCTGTGACACGTTTTCAAGAGTGGACTGGGATACGGAGTGTACGTGGCAGAGTGGGGCAAGAGGTGGATTAGTGATGCTAATTCTGTTGGTGCCAACTGATACAACTTACTGAGTTTTGTAGAATCATAGAATCCTTAGAGTTGGAAGGGGCCTTTAAAGGTCATGTGGTCCAACTCCTCTGCAATGAACAGAGACACCTACAGCTAGGTCAGGTTGCTCAGAGCCCCATCCAGCCTGACCTGGAATGTCTGCAGGGATGGGGCTTCCACCACCTCTCTGGGCAACCCGTGCCAGTGCTTCACCACCCTGACTGTAAAAAACTTTTTCCTTAAATCCAACCTCAATCTCTCTTTTCTGCACATACTCCTCAAACAATATGCCTGCAGTGTTCTGGTGTACGCAAGCTTTTAAATTTGGTTAAAAGCAACTTGTGTGCAGTATTTGTGGGAAAACAGGTTCCAGGTTTGAAATAGCATCTGGAGATGTATGTCACTGTAAGAGAACTTCCAGTTGACCGTTGCTCTGGTGCTGTACTCTTAAATAAAGGCATTCAGAAGTGGGAACTGAAGTCTTTCACTGTTGCTTAAATCCCTCTGTGGATTATCTTGCCAGTCTTAACACAAAGTTGTGCATCTTCTTACTGTACCTTCTCTGGAAGCTCTTTGAAATAATTGGGATGAGCTGGCATTGCTCTGAGTTCTTTCTGGGATGAAGTGAGAAATGTTGTAGATGGATTTGCAGATTTGTCTCAGTGCTGAAGGTAGTGACCGGCACGTGACATCAGTCTGATGCTAGAGGATAATAAGAGGGCAAAATTGTACTTTGGATGTATACATGCTGGTGTTCTGGTAGGTGGTAGTTTCTTTCATTTTTGCCTCTTGTCAGTGGGAACATAGGAAGTCAGTGCTACCTGTGGTGGTCACAGTTTCTGCCCTCAGTCCTGCATACATTTAGCAAGTGCTTAGTTGTCTGTACATATGTGACATATGTTAGCTTATTTTACAGCAAAAGAGGTGGGCATGTACATCTTGCAGGCCTGCGATTTTTACTTGGACTGACTTTTCCTTATGTTCTTCCTGTTTGGCCTCTGGCTGGAGAGCAAACACTTCTCCCGTGGCCTGAAGCCATCGCAGCTCAGCCCCAGTGTGGTGTTGTCTCAACATGAATTTTTCAGTGGTGTCTTGATTTCTTCAGCAAGACTTATTCCTGAATCTATTCATCTTCATGCCCTCTCAGTGAGGCAAGATGCAACAAAGCTTGTTATGCCTGATGGTGGTGCTCCTGATGCTTGAGGCCTCACAATTAAGTCAGCCCTCTGTTTTGCAACAAAGTCTTTTCTTTTACCTACAGGAAAGGCTAACAATGTAGGGTCATTAAACTTCGAGTAGTAGTTACCACTCCTTGCCTTGGAGAGATGTTTCAAGATCTGTCTTGATGGACAGACAGAAAGATCTGCCTTGATGGGCAGATGAAAGATAACAGCTTGTCAGTGGGCTTCCTTTGAAACTGTTTGAAGTAAGAAATTAGCAAATAGCTGTCAGACCGATTTAAATGGGGCTCCTTGCTTAGTTGATTCTATCAGCTAAGTACAAGTAGTGTACTGAGAGAGCCTGGAGTGGCTTGGTGCACATGGTGTCAGGGTGGAGGGAAATTGATTTCTGCTTACTGTTCGGCAGTTCACCTGGGCTGAGAATATTGGAGCTGCAACATGTGACCGGAAAATGGATCTTGTAGGATAGATTGTTTTTTAATAAAAGATCTAAGATCATTTAAAATAATACATATATGTTTTGGCAGCCAGTTTAAAAAAGACGTAGAGACGTCCTGGCTAAATAACGTTTTTTCCATTAAGATTATTCCAATGTTGATAAAAAAATTCTTACTGTAGATTGATAGAAATTGTCAGAATTTTGAAAGTGTTCATGAATTGATAACCTGCAAATCTCTTCTGTTTGGGTTATTAAAAGTACTTCTGCATTTCTGTCATTTTAAATTATATATGCAGCTACATAAAATGTGTCCAAAAGAAATACACTCTTGAACTTGAGGCTAGAAGTATTCCCATTATTGAAATAATGTTTTGACAACTTTGAAATGTTTCTCAAGCCCATCCCATTTTGTGAAGAACATTTTGATGAAGTATGTTATTTTGTTTTTGTTTTAAAGACTGGAATACGTAGTTGGAATATGTTCATCCAGTCCTGACTTGCTAGTCCCAAACAGTGAGTTTGACCATTTTTTCTCCAGGGTGGAGAGTGAAAAGAGATCAGCAGTTCCCATTGCTCTGGTGGCTGGAGAACTCTACCTCACGTTCTGCAGCTCTCTTTTTTGAGAGAATGACATTTGGCTCCTGCCTCTTTGGCAAGGGCCATACTGCAGAGGAAGAGAAGAGTGGCTGGTCTGTGATTTTCACAACAAAGAATTTTATTATAGAAACAAAGTTCAAGTTTTAGTGATGTTGTTTTACAAAATTTGTGGAGTTAGTTCATTTCTGGAAGTAATCAACTATGATGTGACAATATTATGACAGCATGACAGTAGTGTGCCAGCTTACTTATTTTTTTAAATCAGTTCCAGTAAGTCAGTATGAATCTCTGGGTCATACAAATCTGTGACTCTCTTGATGGTTTGAGGAGACACACTTTCCTTTAGCTTAAATTTAGGCTTTCAGCTAACCTGAAATCAATGTCCACACAAGTATTTCCCTTCTTTGTCCTGAATTAACTTTGATTATCAGAAAAATCCTTTAAACCGGTGGAAATTCCTTGTGTAGAGAAGGTTGTGTTATGCCAGATGTTTTTTTCAGCAGTGAAAGAAAACAAGAGGCACAGTAAGCATTATTACTAACTTCTTGCCTGTCTGAAAGTTACTGTACATTTTGACACCTGACTGGTGAACATGTTCTGCCAGACCTTACCAGTTTTCTATGACAAGGCTTATTGGAACTGACACGCTTTGATAAAAGGTTTGCTTTCAGCTATTTTGCTTTCTGAGCAAAATCATTCTGTTGGAAAATTTCTAGCGCAGCCCAGCTCTGATCCCCAGTGCTCTGTGCTTGTTATTCCCACCCAGCTTCGTGTTTAATCTGATATTGCTTATTGTTTTTTGTTGTTTTTTCCTTCAAATACAGAAAAATTGGCTGACCGTAAACTGAATGTGGCAGAAGTGACGCAGTCTGAGATTGGTCAGAAACAAAAGTTGCAGACAGTCCTGGAAGCTGTCCATGATTTACTTCGACCCCATGGCTGGACAATCAAGTGGAACGTTGACTGTAAGGACATTACTATGCCTCTGTCTCAGCTTCATAGACAAGGAGGGTGTGATAATCAATTGCTTGAACATAATCTCTGTGATTCGATGCGCTTTTAAAAATTATTTATTTGCATTGAGGATGTTACCAAATCCATGTGTAACTTATCAAGTTACCTTGGAAAGATGTCACCTTACCAGATTGTAACTGGTACCTTCTTCTGTGGTCTATAGGGACAGACATACGTGACTACGGGACAATGGAAGTGTTGTTCCTTTAAGCATATGCTTTCATTAGAAATTTATTTGTTTGCTTCCTGAATCTGAATCCTACAGATACGGGAAATTCATTAGTCATTCAATGACTAGAGGGTGATCTAAGCCTGCAGGCCACCGCAGTGAGAGTCAAAAGTATCCTGTGTCCCCTTTAAGGATGTAGTTTCTAACAAGCTAAGCAGAAAGTGCCCTGTGTTCCATCTTGGCCTGAAATGATCAAAAAGTGAGAATGGAATTTGAGAAGTCACTTTACCAAGATAGTGGGTGTTATTTGGCTCTTATAGCCAGGAACGCTTGGGTTAACGCTCTAAAAGCAAAATTCTCCAGTATTGTCCAGTACAGTGGAAGGAAAGTGATTGACTCCACTTGTTTTAATTTCATTAACTAGAGAGGGGGCTGTAGTGTCTGGACTCCTAAATTAGTTGTGTAGTTTGAAGGGAGTTGAATCTAGGCTCTACTACCTTTGTTACCATGAGAAAAAGAAGGAAGAAAAACAAGAAAGGTGACCGTCTTCACTGAAGATATTTTTTTAATTCTTTCACCTTTTTCCCAGAGCCATTTGTTTAAAATAAGGTGCCAGTATTCTTTTGTTAACTTTTTCCTTGTTCCCTGCAGCAATCCATGGCAAGAACCTGATTTCCATTCTTCACCTTCTGGTAGCTTTGGCAATGCATTTCCGGGCTCCCATTCGACTGCCTGAACATGTTTCTGTACAGGTGGTGGTTGTACGGGTGAGTATGAACTCGTATGAAGACTTGATCGGAACAAGCATTCTGTATCGCTCTGGTTTTATGCTACTGGGCTGCTCCTATGTGTTCCCTCCTGTCTCATTTAGAAAATTCTTGTTCCAGTTTTTTAGTGAATCTTAGTCCTGGGGATGCATTTTGTGTGCTTAAATGTTATTCCAAGAGCATCATATCTCTAACGTGTTTAGGACCACCATTTTAGGGCATGAAGAAATGGCCTAAGTTGTGCGAGGGAAGTCTTAGGTTGGGTATGAGAAAGAATTTCTTAAAGGAAGGGGTGGTTAGGCATTGGAACATGCTGCACAGGGATGTGGTGGAGTCTCTTCCTGAGAGATATTTAAAAGATGTGTAGATGTGGCACTTAGGAACGTGGTTTAGTGGTGGATGTGTTAGTGTTAGGCAATGGATGGACTTGATGATCTTGAAGATCTTTTCCAACCTAAATGACTATATGATTTTCTACTGCAATATGAAGCTAACAGTGGGTTGTGATTTTATATGAAAGAGAGATGTGTCTGTAACTTTTTGCACTTCAGAAAATGTTTTTTGCCATGTGTTTTTTTGTAGAGAGGCCACTGAAGCACAAGTAGCACAAAAAGAGTTTCAGTATGTAGAATCTCCCCAGTCTGGGAAGCCTTTTACTGGTGTTGTTTTTCCCCAGTGACTTCTTATTCAGACTTAGACGTGTTGTTTTCCTTGGCGCACTAATGGAGTTTCCATCATTTCTTGCACAGCCTTGTGTTTTTGTTAGTTTTTCTTAGATGTGGAGAATAGATTTGACCTGAGGAACCTTGACGTCTTCCCTCTTGCCCTAGATATTGCTATAGTTACTCCTTTCTCTGCTTGGTGTTGACGGTTTCCTTTGTCTACAAAGGCTCTGCTTTCAGAGCATACATGCTCTTGCTTTTTATTTTGCCTTCTATTCCAGCTGAAGCTCCTGTGGTAGTACTGTGCAGCATGTGAACCCCGCTTTTCTGAACAGCTGTTGCAACACCAGGCAGATCTGTAGCAGCTGGCTACCCTCTGATCATGTCATGACTGTTTGCTGTGGTGCTCAGTGCTGTTGTTGCAATGCAGGCTCAGCTGCTGGCAATAGGGCATGGAAATGCCTTCTGTACAAACCACTTGCTGTCAGGCAAGGATTCCTTTCCAGAATGAAGAAGATAAACTGATCTTGGACTTTGCTTTCATAGAATCATAGAATAGCTTAGGTTGGAAGGGAACTTAAAGATCATTCAGCTCCAACCCCCCTGCCGTGGGCAGGGCTGCCACCCACTGGGTCAGGCTGCTCAGGGCCCATCCAACCTGGCCTTGAGCACCTCCAGGGATGGGGCACCCACAGCTTCTCTGGGCAGCTGTGCCAGGGCCTCACCGCCCTCTGAGTAAAAATTTTCTTCCTAACAACTAACCTAAATCTCCCCTCTTTTAGTTTAAAGCCATTCCCCCCTTGTCCTGTCACTATCTACCCATGTAAAAAGTTGTTCTCCGTCCTGCATGTAAACTCCTCTCAGGTACTGGAAGGCCGCACTGAGGTCTCTCTGGAGCCTTCTTTTCTCTACGCTGAACAAGCCCAACCTTTTGTCTTAAGAGATGTGCTCCAGCCCTCTGATTGTCTTCCTGGCCCTCCTCTGGACCTGCTTCAACATCTCTGCATCCTTCCTGTGCTGGGAACCCCAGGCTTGGACGCAGTACTCCAGATGGGGCCTCACAAGGGCAGGGCAGAGCAGAGGGGGACAATCCCCTCCCTCCCCCTGCCGGCCACTCCTCTTCTGATGCAGCCCAGGATGCAGTTGGCCTTCCGGGCTGCAAGTGCTCACTGCTGGCTCAAGTCCAGCTTGTTGTCCACCAGGCCCCCCAAGTCCTTCTCCGCAAATGTGGATACCCTTACGTGATGCAATTGCATCGTGGTTGATTAGGCAAGCCTCATTTTGCTTTAAATTTAAATAATGGCATTTTCCAGGCTGCGTGCCTGGATGCTCTAGAGGTACAGGATGTGATGTAAGTGGATAATTGACAGATACTCCCTAGCTCACAATAAATGTATGCATTCTATTTAAGAGGCGATTTTGAACTGCTTTCAGGCTGCTGTAGTTCTTATAAGACTAATTTATTTTTAAGGTTCTCTGGACTACCTTAGAAGGGTTAGGGAAAAAATGTAAGGTGGTCAACAGTCCTCTGTCACCCCAATGCTAGAAATCTTCTTCTGCCCAGTACAGTGAAGTATCTTAAGTAACTGTGATGTGTTAACTCTGGGGTAAAGAGGGAAAGCTTCCCATTCCTTGTCCTTATTTCACAGCTTATTTCACATCGTGTAGTGTATGGAAGTCTGTGGAGGAGTTGTTTTCGTATCTTTTTCTGTTGGAGGGATATAGAGAGGTCAGAGTGGACCTGGTTCATCTCAGTGTAGAGATTAGGCAGGGCTGAGATGAAGATAGGATGAGATGAAGGCTGACCAGAACTAGGGAAAGAAAGAAGGAAGGAAGGAAGGAAAAAAAGAAGGAAAGCAAAGAAGCAACTCCCATGTCATGTACGAGGAAGGTTAATTTAAGCTCGAGAGGCTGTAAACTCCTGCTCTTGGGCCTAGAGCCTGGAGTTCTGGAGATGGTTATGGCAACTGCTGGCTGTGAGCCTACCTCAGCTGGGTCTGTGCGAGAGGAGGCTTGTTTCATTGCTGGGCTTCAGCTTTGTTTATTTAAGTGGAAAGCAAGGCGTATAAATTCAACTGTGTTTCTTCTGCAGTGTTCCTGCAGAAGACAATAACTTTTGCCTTATAGTTTGGGAAACTGAATTTTTGTAGTTCAACATCCAGAATCTAGTCTAAAAATACATGCTATTTTTGCAACACAGATCTCTTTAAGTGGATTTTATTTAGCCTTTGTTACACTGACAAGCAGAAAACTGGTGATGATGTTAGCGTTATTCCCAATCCAAGTAAGAAAACTGTTATTAAGAAGATTATTATTATCATTATCAATTTTATTGTTAAATTATCTCTTATTACAGATCCTAGTCATTATTAGGGTTCTGTTAAACTAGATCACAATTAATATAAGATACAAGATTTTTGCCTGAATATGCGTTTAAGGGGATTAATCAATAGTTGGTAAAGTGAAACTTTTTTATAAGCTTTGTAGAATTGATCCCAGAGCAAAAAAGCCTTGTGGGAGTATTGTGCGAGAACGCACTCACACTGAAGTTTTCAAAACCAGTTGTCTCACTTTCATGAGTGACTTCGGCACTTAGAATTAAACTTATCAACTTAGTTGAGCTGTGTGCACACTGTGCAGATGTGTGAGATGCTTCTTGCCCAGAGGGGCTATGTTCACATGGTGAAAATAGCTGTCGTACTGGCTTAGTAACTTACAGATTAATGAAGTTTTTTGCATTTTCTTAGCCTATCCAAGAGTGGTGCAGAATATTTTTTTAGCTTGTGTAAGTGTTGTGGGCTTTCTCTTCTCTAATTTTTAGTGACCTGATCCATAAAACGAAGTAGTGCTATGATAGCACCATGCTACATGTTTATCAAGATCTCCTCAGACCAGTGATGATTTTGCCTCCCCTTAAATTCTGCCCTTCCTTTAGAGTCTTGGTGTGCCAGACTGCGGCTTTCCTCAGTTGCTCTGTAGTTGGATCTGTGTCTGTCCGATAACACACCACCCTCTTTTGGTCCTGCGCTGTGTAGGTTGCTCAGAAAATCTGTGATCGTTTTAGAGAGGGCTTTCTGCTTTACTTTCCTTGGCTGGAAGAACCTTTATCTATTTACCTGCCTACCTACTACGTTACCCAGAACAGGAGCAAGGCAAACCCAGCAGAAAAACACGTTTGTTTATATTGTTTTATAATGGGCATCGCAAGGTGCCCCTGTCAGGACTGAAACTCCTGAAACTTGTGGCATTCAAATCTTTTGTGAAGTCAAACCCCAAAATTGGTTTTCTTGGTGTTTTTTTTCATTTTTCTTTCTTTCTTNAGGGAGGGTAAGCTTGGCAACATAAAACAACATAAAACTATATCTGCAGTGTCCTAGCAGAGCAAGGGTTTAGGTGAGTCTTTTAGTTAAGATCCTGTTGACAGCTACTTCAAGTGCTGAGTTAAGAGTCTAAGATTGTACTTGTTTTAATAATGGTGTCACTCAGTGTTTCCCTGTTGTTCCAGCCCTCCTCAGGGAGGGCAAGGAGAGCTGAAACTTTGTGGTTTCAGTGCATAGCTCCAGTGAGAACTGAAAATTCTGAGATGTTTCTTCTAGCTGACTTTGTCTCCCAATATTTGAAATGTGAGCTTGTGCTATGAAGAAATACTGTAATTCGGGAAAGCAAAAATGTTCTCAGAAATAAGGATAAAAATTGTTCTTAAGGCTCTCTGCCTGTTGGTTATTTTTGCAAGGCTCAGTAATTGCTGTCTTTTGCACTTAGCTTTCCTCTCCCTCATTTTTAAAATTGCAGCATGTCCCACCTTGGTGCTGCTGGGAGATCTGAGGTATTTTCGCAGTAATTCCCTTGCAGCCTGCGTTGCAGAAAGGTCAGAGGCAAGGCAGCATGAAGAATAAATGTGTCTGGTGGCAGTTGTGTGAAGAATCCCAGTTTTATCGATGGATGACATTTGCTTTTGGATTGCAAGGCCAAGGGACCTACGCTTGTGTCAACAGTGTGTTCAGCTGCCTCTGAGAGGGCTGCATAGAAGTGCTGCCATTTCCACCCACTGGGAAGTCAGCATGGGCATCCAGCCCTATGTCTCATCAGCAGTTTGGAGGCATTATTCACTACTCACCTCTTACTGAGGCTTTGTTTACAGGGCATAGCATCTTCTGCCTGAGGTACACGGTGACCAAAAGGTCCAGAATCTGATATGAGTGAAGCAGGGTCTGGGTAGGATGGAATAAAAGACAACATTGTTTCATATGCAAGAAAACACTGCCCTATCAATCAGATGCTTCCTCATTTTTCCACCCATGCTGTCATCCTGGCTTGCTTTCCCAAAACTTTGGCGCCGTTCCCGTGGCTCCCTCGGGGGAGCAGGGTTAGATGCATTCATGATATGGAGGTGAGGTGTTGGGAAGACATAGCCAGAAGGCTGGATCCAGCTCAGGGCCGGGCTCAGGAGTGAGCTGCCACAGCACAAGGGAGCCACTGTCTCCCACCCTGCTCTCAGCCAGGCTCCCTGGGTGGCTTGGGAGAGCAGCGCTGCCCTCATTTGTTGAATCCGGAGTAGAAAGAAAGAATTCTCATTACAGATTTTTTTTTATTTCAGTTTGTGTTTTAGATTGCTTCTGGGGAAGGATGTGCTAGCTTCAAAGCTGTTCTCCCTAATAAGTTCTTGTTCGGGGTTCAGCTGGTGAAAATGATTGAGATGGCGTATGTGTAAAGGGCATGTCCTTGGGGGTGGTGTTTTCCCTGCTTACCAGAGCTAGCAGCTTGCTTTATTAACTGTGTCGTCAGTCATTCTGACAGGACTCAGTTCCTTGATGACTGCTGAGATCTGAGCTCTTGGTGTCAGCTTTTTCAGTGTAGAGAAGGGAGGGAAGAAATGTACCCTTTCAAGCATAAGGCTGTGTGATGTAATTTTGTAAGAGACGCATAGACTCAGTGAAAAGAGATGCTGAGAAGGTTTTTTGAATCAGATAAGCACTTCCAGCATCAGAAAGGCGTGTGCCACATGTCCAAGGCTCTGGAGAGCTGGTACCTTCATGCTGGGGAGCTGTATCTTAACGGAGCTAAGGACAGTGAAGTGAAATGGTCCTAGCACATACTAGCTCTGTTGGGTCAGACAGTTCTCACTCATGCAGAGAACTATCGCCAAGGAAGCAAAATCCAGTAACAGGGAGATGCTATCTGTTGTGAAATCACTGGTCACCTTCCATGCTGCCTATGTTTCCATGGTGGTTACTGACAGGAGCGTAACTGGTGGCCTCAGTAGTGTGGCTGCTCTAGGAGAGCCTCCCTTGTGCACCAAAGGCTTTGCCAGCACATCAGAGCCCTGGGCAAGGTACAGCAGCCTGTGCTTCAGCCCCAGACCTCTCCTGAGAGCCAGGCTGCTGGTTGTGTCAAATTGTTGGTTGATAATGACAAGAACGAGTATCCTTGGGGAGTTTAAGATGGGGCTGATGAACTCGCTCTAATTTGTGGCCCAGGCACAACTCTGGTTTCAGGTGGAGAATTGTTAGCAAATGTATTGGCTGCAAATATGCACACATTTCCCAAATACTCATTTGGCTGTCAGCCTGATAAATGCCAATGCTGTGGGAGCAAACCCTCCTGTGTCAACTGTTTCACCTCTACCCCTACAAAACTTTGTCTTAGCAAAGAAATTTTTCTCAGTTTTCTCCTCTGGGATTCTGAAAGATGATGAATGCTGCAGAGCCCTAATGAGTTTCTCCCGTATTAATGCAGTCTCCATTTCTAACTCTGCCATCACTTCCAGAAACGCGAAGGCCTTCTTCAGACAACTCATGTTACAGAGGAGCTGACGACTACGACAGAGTAAGCACAAAATGCTTTAGTTTGAATGTGTCTGTGGTGCATGATGTGAAATTGTTCACGAAGTAGAAACTTAATCTTGTCCTCAGCCCTGCTAGATTAACAAAATCCTTTAATGTGTTGCTTCTTAACTATATAAAAACAACTTAATCTCCAGAAATATGTTACAAAGGAGATCAGTGTCTTCTTGACATTCTTGTGTCAAATAAGCTTTTAACTAGATATTTCGTTGGAAGTGATGCTTGTGGGCCTTTCTCCTTCTGCGGGTCACCATGTGTAACCTGTCTCTGCCTGGAGATGCTGCCTCTCTTAACTAAAGGGCTACTCTAGATATTTTGGATTAGTCTGATGAAAGGCAATAGCTCTCAAAACTGAAGTGGTACTCTGACAAAGTTGTAAGGAGAGATGAGAACTCTGTTTTCGCAGAGTACCTGAGGACTAGAGCTCAGTAAAAATAAATAAATAAACCTCTTCACTCTTCAGTTTTTGCAGTGCATTTGCTTTGCTTCATGTTTTTACAGTTCTTTTTATAAGGAAAAGGCAAGACGTGCACTTTGGCTGCAAATAAAAGCTGAGGTTCTCCTTCATGTGGCCTGAAGGCAGCTTTTCTAACAGGGGCTTACATGAGCCCTCCTTCAGTGTATCCGCATATTGGCTCCCTGTGGAGTTGGCTCAGCTTTCCATGACTTTGAAGATAAATGAAGTACCATGTGGCTTGCTCAGTGGGGAAGATATTTTGGATGGAAACATTCAAAAATGAGATCATAACATCTCTGTGTGGACGTTAAAGATCCATACCATTTTTTGTAGGGTCTGAGCTCTGCCTCGGTATTGCGGGCCAAAATTCTTCCCCTCCCTCCTATGCTCTTGAACAGTACAGTTAGCTTGTCCCCTCCTTCAGATGTGGTTTGTGAGATGTAATTTGTGTAGCAGGGTTTGGACATTTTTTAGCAAGAAAGATGTTTACAGATACTCCTGTGTGTTTATACATGTCTTCTGCTAAGTTATTTAGTAATATATAAAAAGAGGTTCCTCTTTAATGTGTTGCATACCCAGACAGGTACAGAAAATGCAATAATCAGCAGAATCCAACATTCATTAAATACTTTCAAATTCGTCTGTGCAAATCGGGGCCTGATTCTCAGCTGATAAACATCTGTGTATGCATGGTGATGTCACTGAGCTGTGTATGTAATACACACGAGGTGGTATTATTTACGTTATAGTCAGTTATTATATATGTTTGCTTTCTTCAGATAAGACAGATTAGAGTGAGATAGATAGCCTTACTCCTTCTGAGCTGTGTTGTAGTCTCTGCTGACTGTTTATATGAAAACTGTCCACAGAAACATACATGTTCATTCACTCTTCATCATAAAAGTAATTATGTATCAAAAAGTCACAACTCTATGTAAAATATAATTTCCATAATTTCCATTCATTTCAAATGTATCTTCCTGACATCCTTGGTGGTCTGCTGGGGACATTGCTGCAGCACGTTGGGTCTGGTCTGCAGCATGTTCTGTGTCCTGATGTGGTAGGAGTGGTTAGCTCTCGGCGTCTTGCAAGAAAAGGCTCATTAAGCCCGTGGTCTTGTCTTTTCAAAGTAATTATTCATGAACTAATACAATGTTTTTAAATGCTCTGACTTGCAGGATGATGATGGGAAGATTTGGTAAGTAACAAAGTCGACTGAATTTTTTTTAATTTATGTCCATCACAGAAATCTTGTCTGCTTTCCCTCGTGAGTTCAAGACAATGGGTTGAGCAACGCCACAGGGTTGGAATGTGTTGTGGGGTCAGGTTTTCTTACTCCACACAGATGTGGAGCATAATGGGCAGAATCAGGTCAGCTAGCGTGGTGCCTTTTGTTTTTTAGACTAATCTCTGTTGGTCTGTTTTCGCTCATACGTAATGAAAAGCAGAAACGCTACGCGGGGCAGTATTTTCTTCTACCATTATTAGTGGCTTTCAAGCAAAAATCTTTGCAGCCCCGACCAATAAGTTGCACCTTCTCCAGGGTGTGACTGCTTAATTTAAATATAAATGAAGCAAAGGTACATGATACCAGGGCTAAAAAAGCTCTGTTTATCTGTGCGTCCACTTTCAGCGAACAGCCCTAATCCCTTTACTTAGAGTACTTTCTCTCCTCCATGTTGATCAGATTTTGGAGACTTACTGACCATAGATCTTGTCTTCTAAACAATAATTAAGCATTCTAGTGATGCTTCCCAGGGACTTCTCTTTCTTTTTACACTTAATTTTGTTAGCAGCATTAAATCACTTACTATTCACTGGAGAGATGTGGGTTTCTCCGAGGAACTGTGCATGATGATGAACAAGTCATTTAGTTTCTCAGTTTCCCAGACATAATATGTGAACACCGCCATTTCCCTCCCTTGTAGATTATCTACATTAATAAGGAATTAAATACTTGGAAAATTAGTAAGGGAAGGGAACTAAATAACATATCTTTAGATACCAAAGGAGCTTGGATAATAAATGTGTTTATTTAACAACAGAAACCTATTAAAATGTGTTCTGTAAATAAAAATAATTTGAACGTGGAAAAAATGTTAAAACTATGTTGCAAAATGTAACAGCTTAAAACTAGCACATTTATCCAACAGTTTTTTTGATGATTTTTTTTAACACAAATGCAATTGTTTAGATTTGTAGGTTGTTTTTTTTTCCTTGTTTCACCTGATGATGACAGTTCAATTTAAAATGTCATCCAAACAACTCAGTGTTTGGAAGATTTGTCAGCCCTAAAGTGCCACAATGTGGAATATTGCACAAATCTTTTTACTTCAGTAGGTTTTAGATTGGATTAGATGCTGTTACACAATGGTCTAACTGTTTACAGAAATGTAAACATTTATACTGCATGTAAGCTTTGCTCTTCGTAGAGCGGTGAATAAGGTTTTACTTATGTGTTCAGTTTTAAGCTTCACTGAAGTCCATGGTACTACAAGTAGGAATGAAATTAACCATATGAACATCTGATCTTGATGCTGACCTGTGGGCACAAACACAGCTGTGGCTGTTGCTGTATCGCACCCTCATGCAATGTTTCAGGGTCTCATTGGTTAAGATGTGATTGGGGCACAGTCAAAATTTGTTTCATTGTATTTTTTCTTCCACTTATGTGTTTTGTTCACCAACTGTGAAGGACAGGAAAGGGAAGTCAGTGAATGATACATTTATTTGCAGTTACCCCTGAAATTTCTAGTGTGGTTTGCTCTGGGGTTTAAATAGACACCAAAACAGGGTGACAGCTTTTAGCTTGGGCCTCTGCTATGCATCTTCCTGAGACAGACCCTTAAGCTTATGAAACATAGCCTGCTTCCCATACTTGGCTGTTAGAAGTGTATTCATTTTATTTTTTTCCCTATAAAACCAGAGCGCGATGCCTTTGACACACTCTTTGATCATGCACCGGACAAACTCAGCGTAGTCAAAAAGGTAAAAAATAAAATTCAGATTTCATTTTCGACATTGTTTTCTTCTTATGCTTTTGGAAGGATATCCAGAAAGATCTGAAGGTGGCAGAAAAGAATTTTAAAGTAATAAAAAGGTTGCTTATGCCCCAAAGATCTCTGCTTCAGAGCCAGGTGACACCTGGATTTGTCAGCTTTGGTCAGTCTCTTGTCTTATTACTCTTGTTTCTTGGCCCAGGCTTTTCTGTGTAGTGCTGATAGATGCATGGACACTTAGACTGCAGCCACACGTGTTGTTCTGGTTGCCCGTAAGCAGAATGAAAAGGTTACTGTCCCCAGCCAACGGCTTGTCATCTTACTCCCCTCCTACCAGAGACCAGTCCTTCATGTAATTGTGTAACTGCTTCAGGAACTACTCCGTTATCTGATTCAAAGTGGCACAGGATAGAAAAAGCTATGCTGCAAAATATTTGCAGTGTTCCAGATCATTCTGGGCAGACAGTTGTACATGCTTTTATATCCCCTCCAGCAAGGAGGGGCTGAGCATCTGGTGGTGGCAGAAAGTCTGGAAGTGTGTTGTTAAAGCTGGTAAGAGTTAAGTTAGCTCTATCCGTGCAATAGAAATGTTCACTTCCAGCTGTGTCTGTGCCCTTTGGAAGCGTTCTAAGCAGGCTGCTGGATCTCTGCTTTGATATGTTAGCAGCTGTCTGGTTAAGCAGGATTTTGCATGTGTCTGCATCCTGCAAGCATAGAAATGCATAGTACAGGCTTGGGTTACATCCTGCCTGTCATTTGGCAATTTGTAAGTGCACATCACTCCAGGAACAGAGGTGGGTGCGGAACTGTGTGCTGTTGGTATCTTCTGTTGGGAGTCTTAGCTGAGTGCTGCTGATGCCTTGCTCCCAGTAGATATTCTCCAACAAGCTGAAGAGATTGGTGTGGGCAGTAAATGCACCTGCTGCTGGCTTCCTCTTCACAAAGCTGCTGCAAAAGAACCAATGTCATCACAGCTTTTTCCCACCGGCACTGAATTAGGCTTTATGTGCTAGGGAAAATAACAAGTTTTAAGTATGTAATAGCACCACCTGGTGACTTTTAGTTTATGTTGCAACAAAAATGATTACTAAGCTATTTTCAGTTTTAGGTACTTATTTAAAAGCAAATTGCACGCACTCATATTTATTAAGCTTAAAAATGTCTTAAAAGAGTATGTTGACCTTTTCCTGTAGGCATTGTCTGTAGTTTCTAACATCACTGGTTCTGGTGTTTTACAGTCTCTGATCACCTTTGTGAACAAACACTTGAATAAACTGAATTTGGAAGTAACTGAGTTAGAAACCCAGGTAAGACAATAGATCTTTTTGTATGTAATGTGTACATTGTATGTAAAATGTAAATGACAAATGTAGGCCCTTACCCCATAAAACCATGTTATGGAACTGCTTCTCTTTGGGCATGTTAATTTATAGGATCAGGGCTCTCTCTTCTAAATAGCAGTGATGTTCACTGATGTTTGCTTCCTTTACTCATGTTTACATGTGCTTCATATTGCTGTTGATTTGCATTTTAAAGTGAAATTCTTGGATATTCGATGTGTCCGTATTAATGACCATAGAACATGGCTGGATTTCAGTGCAGCTTGTCTCCTGGATCAAAGTGGTGTGCTGTAAAGCAGTTGCTATAGTTGTGGGTGGGTGGTGGGTTGTGTCTTTCTAGCCGTGGGGGTTCGTAATGAACTGGTGTGGGCTCTTGATAGCTGGCTGCCTGGGGCTCTCAGGAGGAGTCTGGCCTGCAGTGTGCGTTTCATCACAGAGATATCAGTGCTAGTTTTGATCACATCAAAGAGGGACTGGAAGCGATTTTGCTGTTGTAGCAGAGGCCTTTGTGTCCTCTTTATCGGGCTATCTTGTGAGCACACTCATCAGTGTGGATTAGCACTCTGAGCTCATGTACTGCAGGGGCTCGACTGCTGTTGGTGTCCCAGTCAGTTTGTTTAAAGCTAGCTGAGGTAACTGTCTACCACCACAGTCAGCTCTGTGGGAGTTCCCCACCTCTAGCATAAACCTGGGTATTGAATATGCTTGGAAACATTGAATGAGTGTGAATTTCAGTGTCAGTGGGGTAGTTCTTACTTTTCAGGTCCAGTTATGTAATTTTCAGACTGGGCTTTTGGCTGAGTTTTGCGAACAGAAACAAGTATTTTTTCTAGAGTTCATTGAGCTGTGGAGAGAAGGTTAGCTTATTGTCCTGGCAAAAGAAATAAAAGCATGGCATCCTAGAGAATTATTCCTGGGATATTGGTAATTGGTTTGAGTCTGACTTTGAGCACCAGTCATTCACTGATATTTGATAGCTTTGCTGAAATAAATTAGTGACTTGGTATGATCTGTCACTAGAAATTGTTTCTAAATGCCTTGGAAGTACCCAGCAATTTACTTTTGAAAATGTTTGAGGATGTCACATACATCATATCAGGATCACAAGTGAGAATTCTGTTTGAAATACATACCATCTGTCCCCTTCCACCAGCCAGTAAGGAGTCTTCCTGTCTGGTGGGAATACTGAACAGTACTGCTGAGAGCATTTGTTATAGTAGTTAGTAGTTACGGAAACTGTGAAGAGCCTGCTTTGACTTGAAACAAATTCTTTTGTGAGCTAAGCTTCCTACCTGTGATGGTGGAGTTAAAGTTTGGATTAAGGGCAGAGTGTTGAGTGTTGAATACACTTGACTTGATAAGAGGGACTGCAGCAGTTGAAATTATCATGTACTGTAGAAGTAGAACTGGGAGTACATAATGCGGAATCATGTTTCCCAGGAAGTCCTTTTTTTTTTTTTTTAATTGAAGAAGCTTTGTTAAATACAGTAGTGAAGTTGGCAAGATTCCTCAAGAAAATCAAATGAGCGAAAGCTCATTTGTAAAATGATAAAAGCTCATTTGTAAAATGAGCTTTTAAATAAATTTTAAAATAGATAAAGTTTTAAAAGCTTAGGTAAAGCTTTTAAAAGCATGAACAGGCATACATACTTCTACCTCACCCCAAAGCCTGTTTACCATTTACAGTAGCCTGGTAAATGAGAAACTGGCCAGAGATACAGGAGATCTTGGGCTTGGTCCCTGCCTACTCAGACTGAATGCTCAGTACCCCTAAGGAGTGCAAATTATATGTGATTCCCAGGTGAATTGTTTCTAATTTCTACTGCCTGGAATTATTTAATGTATATAAGTGATTTAAATATTCATTTGCAGATTCTCTTGAATGGGTTAGTGTTAAAGCTGATGGGCTTGTTTATTCAGGAAATGAAAGAAATAATGCTACCATATGTAGGCTTAAAGACTTGTATCCTATGTATGTGTGTATATATATATATTTGTTTGGTTTGAGAGCTGACAAGAAAGCAGATATAGCAGCAGGCTCCTAAGAAAAAAGTGATTCCGTTTTCTCAGCTGCACTGATGATTGCAAGGGTATAGGTGAATCCAGGGAGCAGATGAAACAAAGCCCTAAATGCTTATTATGCTTGCTGTGCCTGAAAGGAGCAGTCAGCAACTCCCTGACTGTCTTAAGCTTCCATGCTAGCAAACAACAGCGGTAGAAATCGATGTACCCAGTTTGGACCAAGATTCATTGTTCTGCTTGTTTATGAGTGCTTATTTGAAAACAGATGCTTCCACTTAGAAATGTCACCAATATTTCTATTTAGTTTGCAGATGGTGTTTACTTGGTTTTGCTCATGGGTCTCCTTGAGGACTATTTTGTTCCACTTCACAACTTCTACTTAACGCCTGAAAGTTTTGATCAGAAGGTGGGTAAAAATTCCGGGTTGCATTCTTTTCGCTTTGTTAGCACATGATATTTTCCAAACATTGTGTCCTTTCTCTTTGTGCCCAGTAAATACATTCTTCTCTTTAGGAGCTGTAGCAAAGGTGCAGTGTCTGTGGCACTAAAAGTTGTTTGAGAAATTAATAGGTAAATTCCGCATAGTTAAGCAGGAAAGCATCATATACCACATAAAACTCATGAATACCTTGAAGGAATAAATCAGTAGTAAGTTCTTTGTGCTGTATAGTACTTTGCATAGTCAAAATGATTTATTAAATTGCAGTACAGCCTCAAGTCTTCTTGTGCTCAAGAATGCTTGATTGTGCTAGGCAGCAGAGCTGATGGCTGGCATTGCCTAGTGTTCGCTTTGTAAATAGACAAGAAAGACATGAAGTGATAGATGAGCTCTACTTATCTGCATTCCTATACACTAGGATTTACGTAGAGTTTCTTCCCAAAGTCACAGAATAAGTCAGTCCTAAAACTAACCCCTCATCTCGTTAACATTAATTGCCTAACACTCAGTAGTCCTTTTGCTGTAGTTTATACAAACTACAGAAGGTCCTGCAAGCTAAATAAGATTAATTGATATGTACTTGCTATGCTTGTTATGGTGTAGTAGAAGAGGTGGTACCTGGGCCGTGGTCTTTGGTTGAACTGGAGTTGAAAACTCTATGTTGAGTGCTCACAGCTGACGTGTTTTGTAGCTGATCTAAAGCCAAGATGGGAGGCCCTGATCCTGCCAGGGAGGGAGCATGCAAAAAGTTGCCTGTCTGAAGTCAATCTCTGAGCAAAAATGTGTGTTACTGTGTTCAGTTCCTGACAGGGTCATTGCCAACGCTGCTGACTTAAAGTTTTGAGAGAAGGTACTAGCTTGTCTTTTCGGATGTCTCCTTGTACTTGGTGAGGAGTGAATGACTTGCTGTCTGACTGTGCCTCAGACAAAATGAGCTTTGTGGAAAAAGAATGGGTTAGTTGAAGTCCTAGATGGTCTTAATCGGAGTATTAGAGCTGGAAGGGAGCAAAATAAGTGTTTTGCTTTTAGACTTACACTGGTTCCCTTGTCCTGTGTCATTCCTAGCATTAGGAATGAAAAGAGTGCTTAATACAGCAAGCATACTTTATTATCATAACCAAAGGTTTGCCTCTTTCTGCGGTTGTTCCTGGGCTTGTACACATATTCAGTGTATATATTCAGTGTACATATTGTATATATTCAGTGCTGGAGCAACACATCTACATGGGTAGATAGTGATAGGACAAGGGGGAATAGTTTTAAACTAAAGGAGGGAGGATGTAGATTAGATGTCAGGGAGAAGTTTTTCACTGAGACAGTGGTGAGGTACTGCTGCAGGCTGCCCAGGGAGGTTGTGGATATTCTTTCCCTGGAGGTGTTCAAGGCCAGGCTGGATGGACATCCTGATCTAATGCTTGCTCTAGCAGCTGACGACTACCCATTGCAGGGCGTTGGAAATAGATGATCTTTGAGGTCCTTTCCAACCCAAGACGTTCTGTGTTTCTGTGCTCTGCCCCCTGCTTTTTATTCTGCCAGGTTCTGTAGTGGGGATGATACAAGTCTAACATAGGCTGGGCTGGAGCAAGAGGTAGTTAGGTCAGGAGTGGAAACATTGCAAAAAGTTAGAAGGCTGAAAAAGCTTTGTAAGATGAGAGCTGTTTAAAATGGTGGATATTTCCTACAACTTCAATGCACCCCATAGCAGCAGTAGTGCTCTCTGAGAGACAGGACTTACCATTGGTAGAACAAACCAGCTTTGCCTTGGTGGATCATCTCAGTGTTGCAGGAGGAAATTGAGGTGTACCAGATGAGCGTTGTTACAGACTCAGCCTAATGTGCCGAGTGTGCTTGTTCTGTAGGCTATACAGGATTTGTTGACTTTCTTGGTAGGTGACTAGTTGCTATTTGGGAGCTTAAAAGGGATCCCTGGAGGCAGGAAATCAGGCTCTGGCAAGAGAGCTTCTTTAGGTCTTGAGCTTATGGATAGGAAGGGAATTAGGTAATTCTGAATGTTGTATACTGTACAGGAACTTGATAGAGCAGTGGGAAAACGTTTTTTTATTACCTTCTAAACAAGCTTGCCTTTATAGCTTTCTCTTGCTTTTTTAACCCAATAGCTTGAGTTTTCCCTGTTTTAGAAATGCAGGATGCTGAGTCATAGCCAGCACTTGCTCAGTCAAGATTTTGTTGGTGATGGTTTAAATTTGTAAGTGCTATCCAGTATTCCTCAGGTAACGTTTTTTTGTGTGGAGACTTTGCCTTGAGGAAAAGGGATTTGTAAATCAAGGTGAGAGAAGTAGACTCTGCCTTTTGAGAAGGGAAAAAAAATATTTTAATCTGGAAAATGATTGGTTTTGTCACAATGAATGAGGAGAAACTGGAGCAGATAAAAAGATTAATAAAGTCCTGAGCAATAAAAGCCATTGAAAGGGGCTTTCTTCCTTGTTGCAGGGGAGCTTTGTACATGGAACTCCCTTATTTCCAAGATGAGCAGCTTTTAATTAAATCTCTGCCTCTTGCTATGCATCACCAAAATTGTCATTTGCAGGGACAAAACTGCACAGAATTCATAATCCAAATTACCTTGTTTAAATGTCATTAAACAAGGCAGAGAGAGCTGCTGTGCAGATATCTTTAAACCATAATGTTCCCTCCTCAGCAAATATCTTCTTTTAATCTTGGGTGTTTCATATACTTGTCCTTTTTGTCTGTTTTCTCTCCTCTGACTGTACGTTCATTGTCTGGTCCTTGGAGGCTTGCTCAGGGAGCTGTCTCCCCTTCTGCACAGCTGTGCCTAGCTTGTTTTCAAGTTCACTGCAGAGTCTGCCTAGGAACTGCCACCACAAAGCATTGCACTTACCTTTGTTAGAGAAATCTGATTTTAATTTTATCTCTTTTTGAGTAGAGGAAGGTAATGCACCAAGGTGCCTTGCTCCTTGATGATGTGGTGTTGATGTTGCTTGAAATACAGCTGATAATAATGCAGACAAGACTAATGTTCATAGGAAATATTTCCTTTAGTGTCCTTATTTCTCACACACCTCTGTGTCTGTTGTCATTGCTGTTCACTTATTCATCAGTTGTTGTATCTGTTCAGTTATTATATCAGTTACATTCCTTTTTGCCAGGATGGTGACTGATCTCTTGCCTTGTAGTTGGAAATGCTGAGCTTGGATACTAGCAGGAAGAACTCCAGAAAGCACAGCTCTGTTGTGTTCGTCACTGGGAGCTCTCTGGCTTCTTACACAGAGACTGAGATCAGGACTTCATGGGTTTTCCTGATTCGTGTTATGCCCGTATTTTTACACTTGGAATTGTGAAATTACTTCCTGTGTATCGCAAAGTCAGTATTTGCCCTATAATGATACGAGCTTTCATGTCTTAGTCCCTCATAAGTACTTTCTGTCATGCTGAAATTTGTAGATGTGTTTTATTGATTTAAATAAATCATTTTATACATCAAGTGTAGAGAGCAGAAAACGTTTTTAAAAATTTTGATTAAAGGTTTTGTAATCCCTGCGTAACTTCGGAATTCTCATAAGTTCTCCTTTTTCAGGTCCACAATGTTTCCTTTGCTTTTGAGCTGATGCAGGATGGAGGACTGAAGAAACCAAAAGCTCGCCCTGAAGGTATGGACATGACACGTGGCTTTAAAGCACGTGTAAGGCATAATAGCAGATGCATGTCAAGTGCATTCATTGATAAGATTCATTGTCTGTGTCTGGGGTATATAATAACCTGTGTTTCTTGTCTGGAATGGGTTTACAGAGATGTGCACATGTAGTTTTAGTGAATGATTCAGGAGTTGTGCAGTGCTGTATTGTAAATTTGGCTGTTCTTCTCAATCATGGTCCAAGCAGGAGCTCTTCATGGTTTAATTCTCCTAATTGTTATTTTGTGTTCTTGGGGTCAGATAGCTGGAAGGCTTTTCTCTTTTAGGAGATCTGGTAACAAACTTTTCTTAATTTATGTGACTTGTTCAGTTCTGACTCCCAAGCGTAAAAGTGGAGGCTTTCCTTTAAAGTCTCTGGATCTTGAAATTAATTAATGATGAGGTCTGCGCTGTTGCTTTCATGAGGATTAAAAAGAGGAATTAAAACTATCTGATTGCTAATTGAACAGTTTTTATTCCTGGTGCTACAAACTACATACGTACTAGAGGCTTCCACAGAACAAAGAGAAAAATGAGGAGGCCCCAAGATGTGTTCAGCCTAAGTTAAAATTAAACAAATTGGTGATAGTAAATAGATTAACAAATAGTGGAACTGGTCATAGTGGTGAAAAAAGACAGTATTAAGTGAATGTGTATCCTGTCAGAGTGCTGTTCTTTTAAATTTGAAGCTGAAAAGTGCTCCTGAAAAAAAAAAAAGAAACAAGGCCCCAACTAGGAGTTGAGTCAGTGACTATATAAGAAGGACAAGGGAACTGGAAAAATATGACTGCAGGATTGGTAAGGTAAATTTTTTGAGTGGAAGAATTAAAAAGATTGTTAAAAGAGACCAGGTAAGCTAGATAAGCCCGTTTCTAGAGAAAGAGATTGTTAAAAACCTAGAAGATAACTTGTCTAAGTGAAAGCTTACCGTTTTTTGTTTGTTTGTGTTCATTTTCATCAATTGATCTAAAGAGGAAATTGCCTTCTCATAAGGCTCTTTTATATCCTCATCCTGTCATGACTGGTAGAACACCATAGCAGACCTTTTGTTTGCTCCGGGTGTGTGGATTCAGTAAGCAGCAGAATATGTTTGAGTGTTCTACTGATTGAAAATGTAATTCTTAATAGAAGTCAGAGCCAAATTAGCTCACCAACCATTCCTTTTTACTTTTTGCTGCTGCAGAATTTGTGTTCCTTTCGCATCTTTTCTGTATACCCTTTGCCATTAGCAGTTGTTTACAGCTGTTAGTGAGCGTGCTCACGTGCATGTGGCTGAAATTTCCTGTAAAACTGACTGCTCTGGTGGGCAAGACCATGCCATCTTGGGTGCTGCTTCTCACTGTAGTTTCATCAAATCCTCTGTAGGATCAGGGTCTTGGCAGTCAGTGCAGTCATGTCATACATGTTTCTTAGGACAATAATTTATTTTGTCATAAACTTCCATGGTCTGCAAAAAGTTTTCAGTATAGCATTCTCTGTTAATGCCAAACTGATCTACTGTTCTTTCCTAAATAAGCTGGAAAATGTGTTATGTGTTATGTTACCATGTCCTTTTGTGTGAATTGGGTAGTAAATGCCTCTTGAATTAGTTGTAGAATTTTCATGTAAAAAGTTGTCTAGAGAAAAACATTATAATTTTTATTTCTATAAAAAGCCCATGCTTTCAAGAAAGAAGTTGTTTGATATTTTAGTGCACCTTTGTATCAATGATGCACAAAAAGAGCGTACAGGACAGCTCCTGCTCTCTGTTCTTCCAGCCCAATTCAACAGATTGAACCAGAAGTAGAACTTGATGCTGAATTATTGCAGAAAAATTATGTTGTACAGGATTTATTTATTAGCCTCTGAAGGGGTTGTTATGGGATGTGGAAGTTTTAAATTAATGGAATATTTTAAGTATTTTGATGATTTACAGCCACGTCCAGTTAACACTTTATTAGTTACTGTTGGGAGTATTATGACTGTGCATGCTTCATCTTAAATTAAGAAACGTGAGGCTGAGAATATGCTTACTTCTGGGAATGCCTGCAAGACATCAATAAGAAACGCTGTAATCACCCACACAGGGAGGATGCATCTTACACTACCATACTCTTTAATGTAGCGAACAAAGGCATAACAAGGTCTGAAAGTTAGGAAAATGTCAAACTAGAATAACAACTTATCTTTGGCAACAGTGAAGATAATTAACTATCAGTCTGAATTGTCAAGGGATATAGATAGAATTTCCACAACTGGAAGATTTGAAAAGTAAAAAAAAAAAAAGTCCAGCATTAAGCTTAAATTTTTAGTTCAGACATCACTTGGTTAGTAAGCTCAATACAAGACTTCCGAAGTCAAATTCACAGAATCACATAATGGCTGGAAGACACCTCTGGAGGTCTGACCCCCCTGCTCAAGTAGGGTCAGCTAGAGCCAGCTGCCCACGGCCACGTGCAGGCAACTTTTGAAGATCTGCAAGGAGGAGACTCCACGGCTTCTCTGGGCAGCCTGTGCTCTGTCACTTACACAGGATTAAAAAAAAAAGGGAAGTGTTTCCTGGTGTTCAAGGGTAACTTACCGTGTTCTAGCTTGAGCCCATTGCCTCTGGTCCTGTCACTGGGCACCACTGAAAAGAGCCTGATTCTGTCCTCTTGCACCCTCCCTGCAGGTATTTGTACAAACTGGTAGGATCTGCCCAAGCCACCTCTTCTCCAGGCTGAACAGTCCCAGCTCTCTGTCTTTCCTCATATGAGAGATGCTTCTGTCCCTTAATCATCTTCACGTGCATTTGTTGGACTCTTTCTAATACGTCCCTGTCTCTCTTGTGTTGAAGAGCCCAGAACTGAGCACAGCACTCCAGGTATGGCCTCACCAGAGCTGAGGAGAGGGGAAGGATCACTTCCCTTAGCCTGCTGTCAACACTGCTCCCATTTCTGCCCAGGATACCATTGTCCTTTGCTGCAAGCACATACTCTGAAGACCGTCTTGTACATGAGATCAGATTATGTGACCACAATAGTTTCTTCTTACCCTAAATTCACTTATCATTATACTGCCAAGTAGAGGAGCTGGGTCCACTCCCTCTTTTAGCTGTAACTACCTTCCCATACCCCTGATTCCTCTGAGTAATCAGTACTGGTGATCAGCAGCAGGTACTGTAGCTTGCAGTGCTGCTGGAGTTCATGAGTCAGCCTTAAATGCCTCCTGCAGCGTTGTGAGGGCAGGTGGCTGGTGTCTGTCCAGCATGGTTCTGCTGGCCTGAGCCCCTTCCAGCCCTGCTTGTGCCCTAGCTTAGTCCTTAGCTCCTGCTCCTGCTCTGTGCTGCCACTTACTCCCAGCATGTCTTAGGATGTGCCAAGGTTTTGCAAATGCAAAATACAAAATCATAAATAGTGAAGGAACACAGAAAAAATTTGAGAGGTTACTGAAAACACCAGATGAAGTGTGGAGGCTATAGGCTATTATCCAGTATGGGGTGGGAGGGAAGGGTGGGGAGGTCCTGGCAGTGGTTCTTCAAAACAGGCAGTAGCTGTTTCCCCTCACATTAATTGTACTTGGCCTGTTAACTGTTTGCAGTCTTCCTAATTCCTTGTGAGATTTTTTTTTATTATCTATTCTTCCTCACTTCTCCAACTGTTTCCTGTGTATTTTTGCTTCCTCCTCTGCTTCCTTCTTTATGTATTTTACCCTACCTTTATTTTCACCTCTTCAGCCTTCCCTACCATCCCTGGATTACACGTTTGTGGTATTTCCTGGCATTTTATTAGAGTAATAGAATGGGAGTTGCTAGCGGACAAGCTTTTCTATGGGAACTGTTCCCAAATTGTTCTGTGGTCTAGCCTGGCAAGAAGGATGTTAGGTAATAGAAAGCTTGGAATCTGCTGAAAGAATTTAAGCTTTGTTTATTTGTAGAACGTATCACTGCAGAGTTGTGGATATGTGAGGTTGAGGATCTCTGATGTGTGTGGCTACTTGTTTACTTCTTCTGTGGCTAGTACAGTCATTGGTGAAAACTCAGACTATACTGTACTGGTGATGTTGTCAGAGTGTAGCATTTCTCATGTCTCAGACAAAAGCAGGCTTTCTCCATTACCAGTTTTAGACAAAGAAGGGGGCTATCTTTCTTCTGTTTCCTAGAGGTGTTAGCTGTGACTGTAGCATCGTGAAGGTGTTTTGAAATGCATCATGATGACATTTAAATAGCTTGGCTTGGGGTGATCAGAGCTTTTTTCTTGCTGTTCCTCCAGGCTCAGAGCTGTGAGGACTTCTGTTCTGTTGAGAGCAAATGATGGAGAACAAAAACCAAATTAAGAATTTCTCCTTTTCTTCCACAGATGTTGTCAACTTGGATCTGAAGTCTACCCTCAGGGTTCTATACAACCTGTTCACAAAGTACAAGAATGTGGAATGATCCTGGAAGCTGCTGAGATCTTCATCCTACCAATCTCCTTAGGCAAAAAATACAATAAAAACACTCTCTGCACATTCCCTTTGTGCCTTATGCTATACTTAATGCATTCTTTCCACAGTTAATGTGGTCTCTGTAGCTGTTTGTATGACAGTCTCACTAAAAATTATGCATGTGTACTCTCTAGGTCACTTGAAAATGTGTAGATATTTCACACTTTTACTAGAAGATATTCTTGGGTCTGCTGTTTGCTATGATCAACAAAAGTTCTCTTGATAAAGGAAGTATACCACTGACTACTTTAATAAGCAGGGAAAACATAAGACCTTACTCATGGCTGTAGACTCTCATTCTATAGTAGCCTTTCTTTTGCAAATTTCTTGGTGGCCATTGCCATTTGATGATTTTCCAGACTTAGGCATTAGCAATAGAAAATCAGCACCAAAATTTATTTGGAAGCTGTGCCTTTTCTGTTAAATAAGGTTTTGTATGTTCTATTGAGAGAATGGAGTTGAGGGTAATCACAAGCACTATCTGAAGCTATGTGGCAAAAGCTTCAGTTTTTGTGTTAGCCTCATACTACTCAGTGTTATTTTCATTCCATGTTTACACAGAATAAGTCTTGCAATGGAATAACCATCTGGTCTTGTGATGTCTCTTTTTATTTCGTCTCCTTTCTAGGAGGTATGTGTTTTGTAGTCCCACTGTCATCCTTTAAGCATGCAGCTTCCATCAGATCAGTCATCAGGAGCTTGTCAAATATGCCCAGGTTGCATTAACACATTTTGTCCCCAGTCCTTTCTGGAATGTACGTGGGGAGTAATGAGCTTGACAGTTTAAAGGCTGGCTCTTCATTTCATGTAGCTAAGATAAGGGGTCAAATTCCTATTGAAATTATTGGCACCTGTACAGTTTTGGGGGTCAGGTATTTAAAAGCAGTTTTTATGTATTTTCTTTCCTAAAGAGTAACAGTAAATTCCTGTATAAGTAAGAGCTTGCCTAGTGGATTACACTGGGCTCTATGTACGACAAAGTGTACGTAGTGCAAGCCAGTAGTTAGCACTCGGAGTTGAAGCTCTTCAGTGATACTTTGCTGTGCTTTAAACTTATTTCGAGTTGCCCTGTGTCATCCCAAGAACTGAATTGTGGAATTTTACGATAGGATTTTTCTCTTTCACTCCTTAAACATATTTTAATCTTAGTAAGAAGGGAAATGGGCTTCTGTTTCTTTGTTTTGTAATTTGGGTTCCTGATTTTTAGTAATGATTTACTTGTGCCATCTTCCCTCAAGCCTCCAAAACTAAAGTGAAAGGAATTTTCCCTGTTTTTCCGTTAAAAATCCAGGTCCATCTATTCTGTCAGGTATTATGGAAATCGTTGTTTGAACTTCAGGAGGGAGCTGAGCTCTTGCTGTTGATACAGTGCCAAGTATGATAGGACTTGAATTTCAGGTGGGACCGTTAGACTCTGCCGTGGTGCTGGCAGTTATTGCAGAGGAGACTTGCAGAGGCACTGAGCCCAGATGGGTCAGCTCTTTTGGCAAGTTAATGAAATTGATCTGACTTTCATGTGATGAAATAGGTGTATCATGAGGCTGGAAGGTGGTTGAACTGAAAGATCTCTCAAACTTTTTGTTTAATGCGGAGCGTTTGTGGGAAATGAGTCTATAGAAGAGCTATCATTCCACCCACCTTCCCTCGGTTGATGTGAAAGTGCCAGTGCTACGTGTATTCTCTGAGATGTGGAGAAGGATCTCCAGAGATCTAGTTTTGAAATTACTGGCAATATTAATATCAAAAGCAAGAAGAAAGTAACAAGAAGAGACAGACGAGAGCGGTTTGGGTTTGGGAGAAGGAATGGCTATTTCTGAGACGAGAGTTTACGGATAGTATCTTCGTTACCTATGAGCAGATGTGAACATCACAAATTTTAAGACAGTCTGTATTTTGTTCAATTAGGTGTTTCTGGTCACTCTGCAGAAACCCGGATCCCTCCTCTGCACCCCGAGGCGTGGGTCTCTCCTAGCACTCCTTACATTAATATCCCAGTTGGCCAAGACTGCAGGCTTTACACGCTGGACACACTGGGGGCAAGTGTCATATCCTGTGGGTTTTGTTATCTTTTTCTAAGTCTGTTGGCAAATGTTGCACAGGGAAAACTCATTTTTCATTGCTAAGCTCCTTGCTGTCTAGCCAGGTCAGTCTTCCTGAGGATGGTGTCTTTACTGTTAACAGACTGGGGGGGGAGAATGGATTTAACTGAACTGGAGCTTTATTGCAAGCAGACCAGTTTACAGGAACAGCAATGTAGGTAAAGCATTCTCTGTGTTTTTTTCATGACTTTGTTACATATGCATGATACTTACTCTCAAAAAGTTAAGTCAATGTTAAGAATGTTATTCATGAACTCTTTGTTTTACTGGAGTTTTAGATATGTTCTCCTGGATACCAGTGGGGTAGATTTGAATCCTGTTGAGTTTGTCTGGAATGCTGAATGCTCTGCAGCATTAAAACTTACACGTTTTAAATACTTAATGTCTGTCTTTCCCAGCCTATACAACTTGCCTTTTAGGTGCGTCCACTTGACATACTCAGTTCCAGTGAGCTGTATTACCACTGAAGAAGTCCAGATATTCCTCAGCTGCATCCTGTTTCTCAAGATGAAAAAGCAACAATGGCAGATTTTTTTTTTTGATCAGTTTAAACATTATAGGGCTTCTCACCCCTCCTCCCCAAGCCCCAGTGCTTTCAGTATTAATGTATTTTTAAGAATCTTTTCTACCATTTTTAACAGTGTTTACTCTGGATATCTTATGAAAAACTAGTCTTGCAGATAAAATTCTGGACTTGTCGTATGTTGGACATAACCAGCTTTGTGACAAGAGTTGTGTACTGTAAGCAAGTTACAATGCAATGCTATGTTTGCTAAAGATCACAGCAGGAGTGTTGTGCATGGTTTTGTGGCAGTTGTACTATTTATTCAAATAAAGAAGTGATGATCACTTGGTTCTCCACGTCTTTTTTTTTTTTTTTTTNCAGTGGGAAGAACCTTTGAAAGATGGGCTTCAGCCATCTTCTTCATCAAGGGTCCTAGATGTGTGGTAACCCAGGTAGGCCTAGCAAAGCAGTGTTCTCAGTTTTCTGGTTTGATACAGGTGATGTGATTTTACAGGCAGACACAAATGTGTCTGGCTCATTTGGAGGTTTCATCAATTGCGTTTTTGGTATAGCACTGCCACTGGGCTTGGTCGAGTTGTTCACCTTCTCTCTTCCACAGGAGATAACTGAATTACACTCTCTGATACCTGTAGAAGTCTCAGGGCCGAGTTCTTCTGCAGCAGCGCAGTAGGGAAGCCTGGCATGGTGAAACTGGAGTCCCGTATGTGTCTACAGGCACTTAGGAAGCCAGGAGCCCAATCAAGTGTGGAATGACATTGAAAATGCCTGTATGTTTGCTCTGGTATGAGGGAGACAAAGAGTGGCTCTTGTAAAGCAAAGGCACGTGGGAGAGCAGGAAAATGCATTATCAGAATTTGTTATTGGTGGGAGTACCACTGATTCCTTGAATTGTTCTTCAGCGGCTATTTTTGTGTGAGGACGTGGGTGTGTGTGGTTGTGTGCATGAGGTGTGCTTTGGGAATGTATGGAGAGACTCATGGGGGGAGATGCAACTCTGGCACAGAATTTAGTAGCGCTGTTCTGCAGAAGACTGGGTGCTTCATGCACTGCTGATGATACTTCAGAAGAAAAAAGTGCCCGTCCACCATGTGTGTTTGAGACTCTTGTTCTTTTAGCACCTTTGCACCGTATTGTGTCTGAGGCTTTTAAGAAAGAAGCATGAGTTGCTAATTGAAGTAGAGAGAGACTTTATAACTACAGACCAATTTCCCAGTTTTTAATGGTTTGTACTCCCTTTGCCTGCTGGTAGGAAGCTGGATCTTTCTAAAGATTCCAACAGCATCTCCAGCTGCACTTCTTTTTGTTTTCCTCCCTACTTTCTAGGGTGTGCCATGCACTCCTGCATGTACTCTTTGTCTTTTCTGAGTTGATGCAATGTGCCTATTATCTGCTTAGAGAATATGGTTAAGTTTGCATTTTGACACTTAGATGAACGATTTGGGGTTAAATTCTTAATTACTAAGAATTCATGGCAGCTGGAAGTCTATTTTCATCCCACTTTCCTTTATCCCATTTAGTTCACGCAGAACTATCAGTTCTCATCTGTGGTGTGGAGCTGAATGCAGGAGTCAGTCCCTTAATAGTGTTAAAACAGACCAACTTAATTACTGTGGCTGTCTCCTGTCTTGCTCTGGGATTTTGTGGAGGACTGCATAGTTGTTGCTCTTTCTATCTGGAAGATCTAACAGCTGTAAGTGATACCTGAAGGAGATGTCCAGGGGAAGTGATGGTTGTGCAGAGCTTTCCCTCTTCAGTCAGTGATGGAAAAGGGGAGGCAGAGTGTCAGCCCTGCCCAGTGCAGGTAACTCTTGTACCAGATGAGCATCTGGGGCCACGGTGTGGCTGACTGGCTGCCCAAGGACAAATGAGCTCATTTCCTTCTGCCTAGGCTCTCCTTCTGCCAGGTAGGAAGAAAAGTGCTGATCTTCCTTCTAAAATGCTCTAGGGACTGTGAGTAAAAGGTGTAATGTAGCATGATGATTTTATCTGTCACTGGTTCTTTTGTTATTAAACGCAAAGAAGACGGGCAGTGATGTGGACTAGCAAACAGTGCGGTGCTATGGAAGAGTGACAGTATCTTGCTTAGTTCTGGCATTTCAGGGGTTGTGAGGATGCACGTTTCCTGCATTTGTATTTCTGTTTATTGCAGCAGGAACCGAGCACATAGACAATGAAGTTCCGGATATGACTCTGGTTTCATTTTCAAGTGCCGTCAGTACTTCCCCTGTGTGCAGTGTGCGTGCTTCGTGCTGCCCTGTGCAGGGGCTGCAGCGGAACCGAGCCCCTGAGCAATTGCATCACGCTGCTGAGAGAAGAGCTGCTGGAGAAATCCTGAAGGAGAGAATAGTAAGTTTGGGAAAGGGACTCTTTTGGGTGCAGTTTTGGTTTTTTTTTTCAGCTGCAAAGCTTCGTGCATCCACATGGATAGTTACTGCTGAGACAATGTCTCTTCTGATGCTAATGAGAAAATATGGCTCTTCAAAAGTCTGATAATGGATGAGGAAGTAAAAATAAGTTTTAAACTGGGTACACAATGTGTGTTCTCCTTTTTTTCTCTTTATTTTTTGTTTCTGCTTTTTTGAAGGCAGAAATATTATCATGAGCATTCAGAATTGAGTTTTGTTCCCTGTCTTGTGTGATCTGTTTGGAAAACTGTTCCTAGGAAATGTGTTTGTGCTCATGCGGAGCAGGGCTTTTGTCTTTATCAAACAGGAAATGCAACAGTTGAAACAATTTGGTAACGTCGGTAAGTGACTGTGTATATTCTACAGTCAGTTCGGATGTCAGGGACACTCACTAATGCTTCGTATCACATGTTAGGGATATCTGGGAACCAGACTGTGTGAATACTTGAAGTGAGCTGATGTGGCCCATTTAGAGAATGAGTTGTTTTATCTGATGTTGTGTTGCAACATTATGCAATAGTCCAGCTCTTGGCCTAACAAAAATTCACTCATTGGCACCGCAGTAGGTGGTGCAAGATGAGCACAACACCTATTGCCTTTAAAATGGACAAGTTGTGACCTCTCAGTAAAAGAGGGTGAAGGACTGTTTCATTTGAATTGTCAATAATTAAAGCTCGATTTTATTAAAAAATTCCATTGTCGAATGCTACTACAATCAGTATTCAAGCAATTGTCTCCTACTATGGTCTCTTCTCCACATAGTGATAAATAATTCATGCAGGAGGCTGGAGGAAACAGTGCATCAGTAACAGCTCTGGTTAGTGAATATGAGCGATGGGCTGCAGAGGTTATGGGAGGTGTGGAAGCTTGTGTGTGAGAACCAAATCTCCCATCCCTTCTGATTTCTCATTAAGCAGCTAAACCCAAGGAGGGGAGTCCAAATCCCATTTTGTTCTGTTTCATGCTGTTTCTGCAGCAGGTTGTCTTTTGAAAGGTCACTACCTAGGATCGAACCTCACAGCAATGAAACTTGCCGTGAGGGACTGCTTGGGAATACTAATTATTCGTAATAGGTAATGAGTCTATTAAATGCTAAGGAGCTGCAGTTCTTAGGCTCTGAAATGGCTGTTGGAAATTAGTGTAGATAAATGCAAAGTGAAACACATGGGGACAAGACAACAGTAGCTCTACAGATAAGTGATGGGCTCAGAGCAGAGTGTTGCTATTTAGGAATAAGTTCTTGGGGTTATAGTAGACAGTTCCATTAAAGTGTCAGCTCAACGCTCTGCAGTGATCAGAAGAGCAAACAACATTAGGGATTGGGAGGAAAGGCATGCAGAACAATGCAGTGAGCATCATGGGCAACTCTCTAAACCTGTGCAATTCTGCTTCCCAACAATTCAAAAAAGATGTGGTAGCGCTGGAGAAGGCTCAGAAAAGGGTGGCTGGGACAAAGTTCAGAATGATTTTCTTGCAACGGACAACTAAGACATAGGCTGTGCTTCTTCCTGGAAAGAGATGACTGTTGAGGGTGTGGGGTAGCAGTATAGTAACACAGTGACGTGAAGAAAATGAATCAATAGCTCTCCACTTGTGCATGGTAGGGAGCTTTGGTGGAAGCTACCCTACGGTCAGAACAGGCAGAAGGAGGTAGATCCTCACACCAGGTGAAGCCACACTCTTTAACTCCTCCCTGCTGAAAGGTGAAAATACACACATACAAGGGTGAGTCAGGAAGTTCATGGGAAGTAAATATATTGAAAGCATCAAATTACTTGGACCCCAGTTTTGCTTTAGGGAGGCTGAGCAGCAGGCTGCTGAAGCTCGTGAGAATGTTTCAGGGAAGTATCTTGTGAATGCTTGCTCTGTTTTCTTTTTCCCTAAGCATCTGTCTTTGGGTGCTGTAAGGAACCAGCAGCATCCAAATGATCCCTGATATGATATGATACATTTTGTCTCACCCAGGATGGCCATTTTACCATTCTGACCAAGTAGGACACATGGGACTGAGGCCTTGGAGTACATTAACTTCTGCTAGTGCAAGTTCTTAATTGCAGACTCTTTCCTACAGGCTTCCAAATGTTAAAGATAGCTTTCTGATGTCTGGGATCCTTGGCCAAACAGAGACCAGGGATGTGGCAGGCAATATGCCTTATTTTGATGAGAAAATATTCAAAGGAAGTGTAGGAAATGTGCAAGTTGAGTATTGCAGCAAAGCTGAGTTGGCAAGTTGTGGTTTACATGGACTATTACATAAGGCTTAAGAGTAGAACTTTTCAAGGCAAAACAGATGTCAGAAACCTAATTTAAGTTGGACTTAGGTTTCTCAGTGTTAATTATCTTTTCCCTCCCTGTTGATTCCATCTGGACAGTCTTGTCTCAGATAGTTCAGTGCTCCTCAGGTATGTATCCTATTTTACCATCCACATTTCTAGTGACAGCGTTCAGTTTTGCAGCCACCATGACACAATTGTCTTGTGACCCTTCTTCCCTAATGTTTCGCTGAGCATTTTGTACCTAATCTGTTTTGCAAGACTGATATGCAAAAGCATTTCATTTCCATTTTCTACCAATAGTCTTGGCTTGGCAAAATCTGTGTTAAAATACATGTTCATAGCGCCCTTTGACTGGAGCCTTTGATGAATACTGAGGGAGTCTGCAGAGTGACACTTGTTTTTTGGAGTGTAAAGCTATCAGAAAAATGTCACTTTGGAGACCATCTGTGGGCAGTGTGCAACAGCGTTTGCAGCAACTGTCATGCTCTGCTGTGCTTATGGAGATGGGTAATCTTAGCAACTGCGAGCACCTTCCTTAGCAGCTTAGACTGTGGTTTTGGTAACAGACTGAAGGAGGTAACTGAAAAATGCAGGCTGGGGCAAGATCCTCGCTTAGCTCTGGATGCTTTTTAAAGGGGCCTGTCCACATCAGCTGGCTGCCTAATGAGCCTTGAGAGACAGCAGCTATTCCAGGCGTCAAAGGTTGACTGTACGAGTCCTCTCCTATGTGATCCTCTCATGTGGGGCATCTCACTTTCTGTAAAAAGAACAAATCCAGTCTCCCCTCTCGTGCAGTGGCCCCTCAGCGCTGAACCTCAGTGAGTGGAGAGCTTGTTTCTGTTCCCTGAGGAGGTGGCATGGCCAGGGAGAGAGCCCGGCAGCCACCATCCTGCTGGGTGTCCTGCTTCTGGCAGCAGCTGGAAACAGGTGGTTCAGAGGAGTGTAAAATGCCTTCCTGGGGGTCATATTGTGGTCTCCTCTGGTCTGTATGTACAATTGCAGTATATAAATGCAATGTCTTGTGCTACTGTGCACTCTGCTCTGTGCTGGTGTGGCCCCACCTCAAGCACTTGTGCTGGTTTGGGCACCACAATATAAGAAAGACATGGAACTGTTAGAGAGTGCCCAAAGGAGAGCTACAAAGATGGTGAAGGGCCCAGAGGTCAAGATGTATCAAAAAGAGCTGAGGTCCCTGGGTTTGTTCAGCCCAGAGCAGAGGAAGCTGAGGGGAGGCCTCATGGCGGCCTACAGCTTCCTCATGAGGGAAGCGGAGGGGCAGCGCTGAGCTCTGCTCTCTGGTGACAGTGACAGGGCCTGAGGGAACAGCGTGGAGCTGTGTCAGGGGAGGGTCAGGCTGAGGATTAGGAAAAGGTTCTTCACCAAAGGGTGCTCAGATGCTGGAACAGTCTCCCCAGGGCAGTGCTCACAGCCTCAAGCCTGCAGGAGTTCAAGAAGCGTTTGGACAACGCTAGGGCTTGAATTTTGGGTGGTTTCGTGTGGAACCAGGAGCTGGACTCAATGATCCTTGGAAGGGACCTACAACTCATGATATTCTATGATTCTGTGATTCACTGAAGTTAACTTACCTTTGATTTAATGAAGAGGCATCCTACTTTTTGTACCAGCTTGTAAAAGAGACCACTCAGGTTCTGCTATCTCTAACTTTAAGTCTTTGCCAGGCTGAAGCATCCTAATTTTCTTAATCTTGTAGACTCGACCAATCAACCTTTACATAGATGTGAAGACTGCAAGAGCAAGCACTTGCAGTCTGAACATTTCCTACCATTTAAGCTGCCTGTAGAGCCTGGCTCTATCTTCCGTGCTGTGTAGGCACCATGGAACAGCTTTACATATCTGTGGTTTAAAAATCAGACTGGTCTTTGCTTGTACTGTGGTTTGATTCAAGGCCTTGAGAACAGTAGGAGATATCTTCGCCAGCCCCTGATTCATAGATCATTGCTGGTGATAGAGTGAACTTCTTTTTGGTGTGACACGTGTTATGCAGCCTTTCCACCTTGCTCCCACAACCCCCATTCTCTGGCTTCTGCTGTCATCCTGCACAACTCCTCTCTGCCATTTTGGAAAACCTTACCCATAGTTTTGTGTTGTTGATGCGGTATTTTCATCTCTGTGTTGTGTACTGCCATTCTGCTTTCATTTGAGGATGACAAGGTTGTGTAGGGAAGTCATCCTCCAGTCTGTGTTTAAAGTACAAATCCTGGAGAAGCTGTGCGATTTGATCTGACATGGAGTTGTTGTACAACCAGAAGCAAGCCATTCTTTTTTACACAACCGTACCAGCTGGTCTAGTAAAGGATACTGCTTGTATTTCTAAGCTTGTCTCTAAATTTAACTATCGCATTCTTGATTTCATAGTTCTTCGGTATTGGTCATTTTTATATGTATTGATACCTAGAATCTGAAAGCTTTTTTATTTCTGTTGAAATAGGATTTTAATGATCTAATTCAGATGAAACAATTGGTTGGAATTAAGATAAGCTTTTATACTTCAGGGCTTTGTTTTCTACATTCTGATTATTAACAGAAAAGGTGAAGTTTGTTTTTGACTTCCTTTTTTTCCTTACACACATTTAAATATTATTTTCAGATTGTTTTTAGAAGTAATCCATAACTTTTTAAATAATAACTGAAAAAAACTCGTTTGTTTTCTTTCTAGCGCTTGTTTTGTTCTGTTCATTCCTTATTTACTCATGTTTCCTTTCACCCTGTATCTTTTATCTGTTTTCCAGGAGTGAAAAAGTACAATGGATCCAGACTTCTTAAGTGCGTTTACACAGCCTGCTGCCCTTAATCAATTCCTTGTTGAGAATGTCATCACTCAAGGTATGTACTTTGTGAGCCAAGACAGAAAAAGGTCCAAGGAATGACCCGAAGAGATAAGCAGAAAAATTGCAGTAGAAATGGACTGTGTATTTTTCAGCAGTGGTTCCCTGGCCTTATCAGCAACAAATAAACTCTGTGTGTGTGTGTGTATGTAATTTGGCCTCTGGTTCTCTTGAGGCAGATGGTGAGGAAGCAACACAAGTCCTAGATGATCCTTTAACTGAAATTTAAATTTGATACATAAAGGTCTGCCTAACTTTGTTTCCAGAATTGTCCCTCTAGATTTGATTGATTTGATTTGAATTACATATTTGAAATATAATTTCTGATGGCAGTAGTAATCAGTAATAGTCTGATAAGCCATTTTCTTTCTTATGGGGAATTGGTTAAAAAATGGCAATTTCTACATATGTCAGTTAGTGATACTGGATAATGCAAAACCAACTGCAGATTTTATAGAAAACTTGTGCGACTCATGCCCGGTAATTGTAAATGATCTTGTTTTCTTTCGTAGGAGAGAAGAGGAAACTCATAAAACCCACCTCAAGTAACAATCCCAAACTGGAAGAATTAAAGCTGGTACCATTTCTTTTACTACAGTGCTTAACCCTCACCTCAGATTGCTGTAACCTGCTGCGTTGCTGCTCAGCCATGTAAATTACCCAGCTCCTTGCCCCCAGTCCCACACTCCCTAAGAACATGGACACGTCCTAGTGCTGGCACTTGGGCTTTGCCAAGTACAATGCCAAGCTTTGCATGCTGACACCCCACAGAATGGTTTCTGCTATGCATAAAGTGGAGGGTAGGTTTAAAATCTGGAGTTCTTCTTACATGACCTCTCACGTAACACAGGACATGCGGATGAGTCACACTGGAAGTACTCAGCGGCTACTTGCCTGTAGCAATAGGGTAATGGCAATAGGAATCCAGCTGGGACAGGCAGCTCTGATTGAAAGCAAACCCGTGTCAACACTTGCTGTCACTAACAGGAGATGTTCGGATACATGCAGGTTGGCTCCCCTGATCCCACCATAACAGGCTGTGGGATTGCTGTGCTGATGGGCAGCCGGGTTCTCTCTTGTCCTTTGCCTTGCGTCTGCTGCTTGCTGGTGGCTGCTGGCGGTGGCAAGCTGCAGTGCAGCATGGTGGGATAATCAAGAGCAGGGTCAGAAGGGACGAGGCTGTGCAAGTCACCACTGGAATCCAGGAGAAAAGCCTTCAAGCTGTTGTGCGGTTCATTGTCTGCTTGAGATAGCTGTGACAGATGAATCCTATTTCACGGGAAAGTGCTTTATTTCCAAGTAATTTTGAAAATTCCCCCTGTGCATTCAATCACTGTGTTTTTCTAATGGCATAGCCCAGGGGAAGGCTAGCATACTGAAATTTCCTTCAAGAAAAGTGGCGTGTCTCTTTTGAGACTGGCACAGCTTGCGTTGTAGAGATACCAGCATGATTACAGATATTAGGAAAGCAAGCTTAGGCTTTGTGCTGATGTGTGTGTTATATGACGTTCATAAATCCATAAGTATGTGTGCTTCTATATTATGTTTTCTTAAACACTCATGCACATTTTATCAAAAATATTTTATTTTTGTGTCAGGCTTTCACAATGTTTTTATATGAAAGAGAAAATCTTGAAAGGTGGTGCTGCAAAATGCAATTATGTTGTCTACAGAGACATTGAATTTGTTCTTTCCAGACTGCCAAAAATGAAGAGATTCCTTGCTATATGGAGATTTCTGTGAGCTTCAGTGCTTAATTCATTTCCTCTCAGAAACTCCTGGAAGAGTGCTTGCCACTGTCTGGCTTCTTCCCTGTGCGAGATGGGGAGATGGAAATTGGGACCCAAAGGAGGGCATCCTGTGGGTGCCGTCAGTGCTGCTGCTTGCCTGCTTGATCTGAAGCGTTTGTGGCTCCTTCAGAGAAGAGGTTGGGTTGGAGAGGGGGAGGCATGGAGATCCTTCAAGGGAAGAATAAGGCAAGCAGGGAAACTCACTTGGCAAAAGACTGTTGCATTGCATTTTTGTTCTGAAGGGCTTTTGGGAACTAGGAAGTGAGAAATGGCTCACTGTCGTTAGTACAAATATCAAACAGCATGTAAAAGAAAAGATGGTTGTGTTTAGAAGTCAGTAGCAATCATCTTTAGCTATTCCTTTTCTCCTTTCTCCATTTATTCATTTTTAGACACAACTCTGCAGCCGAGTGAGGCCCCAATAATGGGACTCAAAAGAGTTACCTGATCCTCAGTCTGTGGTCGTGGCTGTGAAGAGCTGAGATAGCCAACAAGGAGTCTCACACATCCATGCTTAGCAGTAATTTCTGCTTTTCTGACTTGTCTGTACCCTGTACTTGGAGACAGGTCCTTGCCTGTCATCAGACCTTACCCTGCAAGCACTAGCTGAGGAGCACAGCCTTCTGCTCTAGAAAGCACTGGTTACTTCTTTGTTGAGGAATCGTGCTACACGTGCTTTGTCAGCTCCTCAGTTCAGGGAAGTGCTTGGGCTAGGCATTTTTTTCTCATGCAGTTTCAAGCATCTCAGAGATTATTAATTTTATTTTTATTCTTTATAAACCATTTCTTATATTCTTTTTGTTACTGTTGGCTAGCCTACAGGGACCTGCTATGAATTTTCTATTTACAGCAAGTGAGGAGGATATCACTCATGCAACAAACTCCAAATGCTCACTTGCAGCAATAACAGCGGCAACATGAGCAGTACTTGTCCTTTTTTCAGAGGTTGTCATTAACAACCAGCTGAGGCTTCTGCTTTTCAGTTCTGCTCCAGCAAGATCCTCTTCCCTTTCTATTAGCATGTGTGGCTAAAGAGGTGCTTGGGGAGCTTGAGGAGAGCTCCCTTGGTCTCCTGCGTGCAGAAAACGGCTCGCAGACGGAGAGAAGCCTCTCGTACAAACATATGTTTGTGTGAATTCTCTGGTGCCTGATAAAGGCAGGGGTGGGAGGTCTGTTCTGCAGCCTTTTCCCTAATGGAAGTGGCAATAGGGTCTACCTCTTTCCCTGTATATCTGTTTCTACAAAATTCATAGGAATTGTGAGGCATTTGTCTCACCTAAAAATGTGCCCAACATTTGCCAATGAGCCTTGTATTACTCAAGAGAACTAATTGGCGCTTAACTTTCACTTCCTTTAAAAAACATCCAAGAAGCAAAAAGGAGGTGGAGGTTGGAAGCAAAACGAAGCATGACAAAAGGGACTAAAGAGAGAGGTGAAGCACAGCATAGCGCTGAGGACTTGTCCAGACAAAAAGATAATTGTCAGCTGTTTTGTTTTCCTCCACAGCTGTTGATTGACTGGATTAACACGACTCTGAAGCAGGAACACATCGTAGTTAAAAGCCTGGAAGAAGATCTGTATGATGGGCTGGTACTTCATCATCTCTTGGGTAAGCTGCCTCTGAGCCGAGCTTGCAGATAAATCATGGAGGAACTTTACAAAGATAGAATAAACATACTCTTGAGTGGAAAGAGCTATGAATAAATTGTGATAAAGGCAGTTCTGAACAAATGCCTGATGGTCCACTATTGTTTTAAACAATTATTTTTCATCTTCTCAGAAAGTCTTTTTAGCATCAGCCAAGAGCACAAAGGTGACTTGTGATGCTACCAGAAAGATTGAATGGGATCAGCACTATAATTTATGTTTTCCTGCTTTTTTATGTTTCTCTCTTGGTCCATTTGTTTCTTCGTCTTTCCTGTCCCTGCTTTGTTTTTCTTTCTTCTTTCACTCTCTTTGGAGTTGCCTTTCAAATCACATCTCTGTCTCCTTAACGCTGAAGACAGCAGAGTGGATAGGATTGGCTTACTTTCCTAGGCTACTTGTCTGAGCTGTGAGCTGGAATTTCTTCTATATATGTGAGTTACCACAGCCTTTGTGCACACCTACAGGAAGGATTCACTTGTTGGATTCCTGCAGCTTCCCCTAGGAAAAGAAGCACTATGGAGTGCCGGGGATGGGGGGGATGCTGCTGCAAGCAATGGGCTGGGTCTTCTAGAATTTACAGAACTTCGCTGGTTTTGCTGAGGCTTTCACAGTGCAGGAGTTTAACGAGGCATACACCTGTGGGTTGTGGGTCTGAGCTGTGGAAGCTCTAAAATGGTATTGGGCTTTTAAAACAAGACTTTGTGTGCCTTGCTGTGATTTTATATTGATTTTTTCCCCCTCTACGGTGGTGTTAAATGCATCCATCTTTTTTGTATGGGCTCTCTGTCAAAGAAAATCTAGGATCTCTCAAGCTGGATGTTGACAAGATCGCATTAACAGAAAAAAAACAGCGGCAGAAACTCTCTGTGATTCTGGAAGCTGTGGCTAAGTGCTTGCAACTGGAAGAAAGTCAGCTGAAATGGAGTGTGGAAGGTGGGTGTGAAACAGGACAAAATTATCCATCCCAGGGCTTCCTCTGCTGTAAGGCTGCTGTGAGGCAGAGGGATGCCAGAACAGTAATTAACTGACCTGTCTGCAATTGCTAGTTGAACCACAAATGAGACAAGAGTATCTGACCCTGACTGGGTGCAACTGCATCCTCTAGGCTTGTGGCTTAACAGCCCTCAGCACCCATACGTATATCTCACAAAAAAGGATTTTTAAGGTGCGGTATTGCTGAATTGTGACGTGATATAAACCCCAACTTGATGTCCTGTCTTCCATGGCCTTCTGTGACTTTAGGAGGTGCTGCACGAGGAGTATGTAGGCTATTACAGTGAGGTTTAATTGTTTTGTGCAATAAACATTGTTTCCTTTCTTTACATGGTATAGCTATTTTAGCAAAGGACTTACTGAGCACTCTGCATCTTCTGGTTGCGATAGCAAAGCACTTCCAACCCAACCTGGCTATTCCTCCAAATGTTCAAGTGGAAACAGTCACCATTGAGGTAATCACAACTTTAATATTTGTCACTGAATATCCTAGAGGCCTTTCATGAGACTTGGAATTGCTTAGAATTAGGGAGAAATGTGTCTGCAGCAGTAAAGGAGAGACCTATTTTCTGTAAACTGTGTCTTCTAATTCAATGACTAGACCATAATTTTGAGCTCAGTTCAAATGTTGTAACTTTAAAAGGACAGAAAAACTTGCAGTTTTTCTCTGTAATCCAAAATGAATGGTCCAAACTGAAAACAGCTCCTGATCTCTGTGAAGAAGAAAAAGAAGAAATTCTGCTGCTGCTATTTCTAAGTGTTTTAAAATAGAAACCTGCACTCTTTGAACATGATATTAGTTTATTTCTGTAGGGGAAAGGCGTCTTTACTGTCCGTTTGGGTCACATTTTGGTGTTTTGCTCTGTGAGCTGAGATCTACATGCTTTCTTCCTCCATTGTCTAGGACTTTAGGAGAAAATCCGAAAGTCCACAGTTTGGGATACAATTGCAAAAAGTAGCACCACCGTGTCACAATTTGAACAGTATAGTTGCAATTCAGTCATGTTGTGAGCCCTGCACACTGTGTGGCATTACCTAGTGTTTTCCCTCTTGGGAGGATCGTACTTGGAACTGGGACCATGTGTACGCTTAAGCTATGTATTTCGTGTTGGGAGATTTCAAAGTATCCCAGAGGGTCAGCCTCTTCTGCGGCCCGTCCCAGCCTTGCACTCAGGCACCAGTAGACCCTCTGATTTCTAACTGGAGTCCAGTTGCTTGTTGCTGTGCCATGGTCAGATGCTCCCGTCGTGTGGATCCTTCCCATCAGTGAGAAGTCAGACTCTTTGTAAAGCAACCCTCCCGCTAGTGCCTTGTGTGACTGTGAGTGCCTCGGTGCACAGAAATCAGGAGGGATCATCTGTGAAGCCACAGCACTGGAAATGGGTATTAGCCCTGGGAGAGGAGAGGAGTGGCTATGGAGATGGTGGGGGTTTGGTGGTGAGCTGTTTCTTCACAATTAATTAATTAATGCACCCAAAGGGAACAGGTCATTTCTGGCTGAAGGGAGCAGAAAGGCACACCAGCCTCTAAAAGTGCCTGTACTAATCGTGCTGGACTTCTTGGTAAATGCTCTCTGGTAATCACTTAATGCAGCAGTTTGTAAAAGTGTCATTAAATGCTTTCATCATAATACTTTTTATTTTCTGTTTAACAGAATACCTCCAAAGGATTAAAGACAGCAAATGGGGTGGAATTTATCACAGGAAGCAAGTAAGAGGGGATCTAGCTGGTTTGTACACTGTCAATCAGAGAGGAAATATTGTGGGCGTTTTTCCCCTTAGAAAAAAAAGCAGCTTGTATCATGATGATGGCAAAAATCATAAAACCAGGCATGCATATGCATGTGAACCATTTCTGATTTCTTTCCTTTTTTTTTTCTTTTCAGATTAGATATTATGATATAATACCCTTCTGTTCTACTTTTTATTTAAACTTCTCAAAAGAGTGTATATCAGTATTTATGAGGTTGTTATTGCTGTGGAATATAATAATAAATATAGTAATAAACATCCAGCACTGTAAATTTACTGTAAAATAAACAGGAAATTAAGCCACAGTGGTTTAAATCTACTATTCATTTATTTCTATTGTGTCCATAAATTAAGAGAAAGGGGGCAGCTTTTTGCTTATTTTAGCGTTGGAGAAATAAGGTTTGAGCTTGCTGAGTTTGTGAGGTGCTGTGATGATGAGAGAAGTAGTAGGATACCATTTATACACCAAGAAAATACGGACATCATTCCAAGAACTAGAAACAGATTTTCCCACTATCATCTTTTATTGGCTAGAACATCTTATAATTCTAATTTTATGAGTAGCTTATTGCAAGAGACTATTATGGGTTATGCTTATAAAAAATAAGCGTTCATTGGTCTGTGGGCCAGTTAAATTCTCGTATACTTCCAAGTGCCTACACAGATATACAGGGTACGTAAAAATGTCTGTTGGAAAGTTACTCTGACATAAAGTTAATGGCACTTTGTACTGTATCTCCTGCTTTACAAGATGCCTGATGGCCCAGATAAGCTTTGCTTGTGAATAAGATTCGTTCTGCCGAATGCTTTTTCTAACTCTTTCTTTTTATTGCACCTCTAGAGAGAATTTGGAAGAGCAGTCAAGTAAGTACCAGCATCGCCAAATTCGGTGTTTGTCTGTTATGCATTATTATGCCCCAAATTCGGATCCATTTTTACCTCGTGATAAAATCAGTGTGTTCCCACTAGAATTAGTGGGGACACATGGATTTCTCCTAGCGTTTTTCTCCAAATATCTTCTGTTGAAATCTTCAGCTCAGCACAGTATGGCTTGGAAGCTGGGCAGTCGCTTTGCCCGCAGGCTGCAGGCAGTATGGGTGAGACAGGGAATGATGCAGTGGGCTGATGACCCAGCAGAGAAGCCCTGGCTGGGGAAAAAGTATTCCTTGAATTAAAAGAAATAATCAGCATGCACGATCTCATTCTCTCTGTTGGAGCTACTTACGAGCACAGTGCCATGAGAATTGTGCTTCTTATTGCTTCAATAGTTTTGATGCCATTTCCTTTCTGCAGCTTGCAGATGAGATTCTGAAATCTGCTGGTGCTCGGTTATGGATGGCAGCTCACTAAAGCAAGCAGCCTCCCTGGAGGTTTTACCCTTAGGGCTTTTCAGGGCTGAGAAACACTTGAGGTGAAAAATGTCCACGTGCACAGAGCCTGCAGAAGGTCTGGGCACTGCTTGAGCTTTGGTGTGGGGCTTTTGGCTGATGCACCATCAGTTGTTCCTTGCTGCAAAGGAGCATGTTTCGTCCCCAGTGAATCAGTGCAACTGTTTTAATTCTCTGCTGACCCTCTAAGTTAGTATTTCATCCTTTGCAGAGGTGCAAAATACATCATTTAATACATATTTAACACTTATTCCCAACTGGCCTCTGGCCTGGGCTGAAATAGTGAAAAAACCTGTAACTGGGTATTTCTTCCAGTGGATTGATTCTGCTGGCAATCTGAAATCCACTCCTCAGAATGCTGTCTCTGTCTATTTTTAACACAACTTGCTTAACAAAGAGAGAGAGGAGTCCCAAAGCGCGGCTCCAGAAGAGGGCTCTCTCGATTGCGAGACCGTCACCGGTTCCGAGATGCGGTTGCGGATGGGATCCATCCACCTGCTTCCCAGCGGGCAGGGAGGGCAAGACAGTGAAGCTCCTTCACAGCAGAGGCTTCCCTGCTGCTGGCTTTTGGGAGGAGCCTTCCTTAAGCAGAGTTGCATTTGCCTGTCTGCACCCTAGAAATCTATTCCCCATTCAGCTTTGCTGCCAGAACGGGTGCAGCGCAAATCTTGAGAACATCTGCAGGCAAAAACTGCAGAGCTGTAAGATTTAAATTTGATACAGTCAAGCTCAAAGGAAGCCTCTACTCCTGTCCTCTGTTAAATCCAAAAGCAGGATTGTTCCCTTTCTCCCTACAATTTTTTTCCTCCCCAGTTTATAAGGTGTGAATGCCTTTCTTCTTCTTAAGTCTCTGACCTGAGAGTTATTCCAAGTAATACCAATTAATGTTGTTTTGATGCAGCGGATGATGCCTTTGATGAATTATTTAGCCGTGCTCCCGAAAGACTGGATGATGTAAAAAAGGTAATTTATTTGTTTATTCTGTCACAGACATCAGAATATGTAGGGTAAGCCATAATTCATGACTTCACTGAAAAAAGTTATCTTTTATTCCCCCCCTTCTGTTTTCCTTAGGTATTTTTGCGATTTGTCAACCAGCATGTTGGAAAATTGGGATTAAATGTGAAAGACATGGAGTCTCAGGTAACCTGTTCTGAGCTGCGTGTTAACATGTTCTGTCATTGGTTTGAGTGTTTCCTCTGGCCATTAGGATTCCTCCTTTTTGTTGCAGCAATTTTAAACTTGGCGACATAACAATTGTATCTAGCTTTGGGTTAAGATGTCAGGCTCCAGTCTCTGAAATTTGTGAAGCTAATAAGTAATGGAAAAATGCAGCATTCTATTGAATCATGTGCGGTCCTTGTAATGCTACAGGGAGTAATTTTCAGAGTTGACTAAACTCCCATCTTTCTGCCAGGATGGAAATAAGGCTGATTCTGGCAATTACACTGAAAGCCAGGTTAGTTGCTGCTGTTTAGTGATCTTTAATGCTGGGTTTGCTGCAGGGTAGGAAGGCCTGATTTTCTTTGAATTGCACAGCTCCATCCTCTGAACATCGAGCTTCCTTAGGGACCATGAAGTTGCAGAAGTGCTTTTGGGCAGCTCAGGATCACCTCCCAGGCACAGCAAGGAGAGACTCGAGCACACCTCTGCTGTCCATGGGGACTGAGCAAGTGATGGGGAGCGAGTTCAGGGATGTCCCCGGTGCCTTTTCTTTCTCTGCTTCTGCAGACACACATGCTATAGCAGTGGGAGCAATCAGCCTGTGAGAAGGGAAGTTCTGGGAGAGTTTTGGCATAAATCTCAGGCACTATGCACAAGTGTATTCATGTGTTTGTCACTTGTGGTTGTCTGAAGTCTCTTCACATCTGGAACGGTTTGTTTTAATAGCGGTCCTTCCACAAGGTCGTATTTTTATTAATGTCAGCTGAGGAGCCTTATGTAAGTATGTACGGAGCGTGCTGTCTGAGAGGTCGAGGAAGATGAGTCACTGGGCTGTCTGGTTGCCAGAGCACCGCTGCAATTCCCTTATCACCAGAATGGCATTTATCTGAGGAACTTACTAAAAGCCCACCTAATAAATAATATTCACATCATTCCTCTTCTAGTTTGCAGATGGGGTTATTTTACTTCTGTTAATTGGACAACTAGAAGGTTATTTTCTGAATTTAAGGGATTTCTTCCTGACTCCAGCCAGCACCACGGAGATGGTAAGTTGTTATTTAATCACTTAGAGCTTGAAGCTTCAAACATCTTGTGTATTTGTTGCTTCCATGTGTCAGTGAAGAGCTCCATGTCTTGCTGTACCTGCTGCTGCATATAAAACCACATGCACACACAGCACTTGCTGGTAGGGCTTTGGGACAGTACACACGCAGGTATGAGGTGCTGTTGATATACTTTAGAACATGTTATCATCTTCAAGAATTTATTATTGGATTCGGTCAGGCAAACTGTTGTTAATTGTGTTTATTTAGGCAGATACATGCTTCTGAAGCCTTCCAGCTAAAAACAGAGGCTCTCTGTGGCAAGGAATTGGTGTTCTGTCCTCCTACAAGTCCGTCCTACAAATAACATTTTAAAACGGATGACATATCTTACATAACAGAACTGGATCCATGTAGCTTTCCTAACACTGTCCTAAAAATACGCCATAATTGAGACATGACCAGAAGAGTTTGAAGGCCCCCTCTGTGCTTCAGGAGCACTCAAGATTGTGTATTTCTTCCCCCAAGGCTGGGAGCTGTAATGTACCCCGCTGGCCTCGCCTGGCTCTGTTCTCATCCTCTACCAGGCAGATTTTATCAGAGCTTCCCAAGGAGAAAGTGGCATCAGTGAGAAGACAATGCACACGGGGCTGCTGGTGTGCAGGCCCCATCCACAGATGCAGGATACTGATGTATTTTGAGATATCTGAGATCTTTTCAAATTGTCTCTGGTGTGGCTAGGGTCATCGGTGGGAGGGTGGCTCGGTTGCTGCCCCTGGTGGATCACTGGCGCTTTTAGGAAGCTGACCGACGATGGCTGTTAAATATGTTGATGGTTTTGTGCACGTGCATGCCTGTGCACCATCAAAGCAGCCAAAACCACTGAACTTTTTTGATGTGGGTCACTGAACAGCTCAGAAAAACTTGAAACCCTGGCTGTTTTTCCTGGGTTGTATTCATTTGGATCTCTGAGAGTGAAACGTGTCAAATCCTTTGTGCTCTAGAGATAACTGAGAAGGGAATCTCTCCTCGGATGTGATTTGCATTCAGGGTTTCCCACACAAATGACTCTGCCTCTAGATTCCCTGTCTCACTGCAGCTAATCTCCCTGGGTACTATTTATCTGGGATGAAAATTCTCAGAGGTCCCTTATTAAGTAATAAATACTTTTGTGGAGCTTTTCATCAAAACGTTTAAAAGTGCAGCTGCCTGAGCTTTAGGTTCGGATTTTGTCAAAAACTGTTGTAAGCCGATGACTGTTTTAGGAGAATTCAGATTTTGTATCTAAGGTGATGGAAAACGTATTTTGAAGGGTTGAATCAAACGAATTCAAAGCATTTCCTTGCATTTGTTTTCTTTCCCTTTCTCCTCCTCCAGTCAGTTTTCAAAATTGCATCCTCTGGTTCACTGAGTTAGAAGCAAACTTTTAACATTTCCAGTAACTTCATTCAGAAGTCGATGAATATTTTCTCATTTAAGATTTTATAGATAATGTTTTTGTATTAGCCCTACTCCAGCTGCACAGATCTCCTTCAAGAAATGAGGTGCCTCTACATTTTGGGTACAAACCAGAGCTTAGAACTCCTAGTTCTTGCCCTGCTTTCACTGATCACTGGCCCCAGAGAATGTTGTGATGGGGCTGTGTACTGCTTCAATACCGGACTGTGCATCCTAGCAATTTCATTTTAGCGAAGTTACTTTCAAGCACTGGACTTGCTGTTGAATGTTTTGCCAAAGTGGTATTTACCATTATTTCTTGTCTGATATTCATCACAAGAAAAAAAAGCACGATGACAGTGTAACTAAAAATATTGAACTACCACGGTTCAACTGTCATTTGTACATAAAATATGTCTCTCAATTCCCATGTGCTGTCTTACTCCCTGCCATTTTAGATGTTAATTGGTACAGTAAAGTATGAAAATATAACCTTTGTTGATATTTAAAACATGTCATTCATGTAATGAAAGTGTGAAAACCACGTGCACGACTGAGATCAGTGCAGTGCATCGACTTGCACTCGAGCTGGAGGCTTGTAGTTCCCAGCTGATATGCACACCTCATGAATCACAGGGAGAGGGAATTGGGATGGAAGTTGTGACACCGAGGAGGAAAACAGAAGCAAAAACTGAAGGGGCTGGAGGGACAGGAGGGCTGAGCAAAGCAGGATCTGAAATCCTGGAGGTGATGCCTGCAGGTGCAAGAAGTCCATGCTGTGAGTGGGTCACTTTTGCTGAGGTTTTTTGGGTGTCTGTTATGAACAGCAAGGTTTATAAGCATATATCCTGAGACAAAGGATATATTGATGAAATATATCGGGCTGGAAGTAGGGGTGAACTTTGTGTGGTCAGGAGATGAGGCCTGGGAGGGCCCCTGTGCTTATCATAACTGTGCGGACTTCGTAAATTTTGTCAAAACAGTTCCAGAGCTGAAATACCCTAAACGTTCTCTGTCAGATTGTAAATCCTAGAGAATTTGCCATCTCTTTTGAGTCTGGAAGTGCAGCTGGATGGAACAACTTATTTTTATAGGTTGCCTTTCTTTGGTAATTATCAGTATTTCTGTCTGAAAGTTTATTTTGAAATCTGCATGTTATCTTTTCTTGCAAATCTCAAATGATTACAGAGGGGAAAATGTGACCCTTTTTCCTGTGCTGATTCAATAAGAAAAGATTTGATTTATTCATTATGATCAGAAAATTTTGTAGCTCTGTATGAGCTTAAGCTCTCCTGGCTGCTGACTATGAGAGGAGGAAAGCAAGCTCAAACTCTGTCAATCTCAGTTACTTGTAAATCACAGAACCAGGTAGAACACAAATCTACTGCTTCACTTCAGAGCACATGGTTTTTGCTTGTCTTGTGCACGTGGGACCCCAGTGCTTGCTGTCAGGAGATAATAGGGAACAGCGTGGCAGCGTTTTATGTTGTACCTCCTGCAGGATAAATTGCTCGGTAGCCTAAGGAATGTACAAAGAAAATTTGAAGTTCTTACAGGTCTTGTTACTTCATTAGAGGAAGAGAGCCTGCTAATTACCATTTGAGTAAACAGCTGCCCTTAAGCTGTAAGAAGCTAGTAAATTGAATGTTATATTATTTTAAAATATCATTCTTCATTGCTGCATATGCCCGTGGTGCTACTTTTACGTGGGGAAGCCAGAGAAAAACAAGTGAGGAAAAATCAGGAAAAGAACCCCAGCCTTTATTCATAGAGGTATGCTTAATTTCTCATGAGTAATGTTAAGGTTCTCATCACTGCTGTTACATGTATACATGTCTTTGTATGTTAAAGCATAAATTTCTACCTCACAAGTATCACTGACCAGAAGATTTCCAATCTTGGTAATTCTCAACGAAGTATAGACAACTTTTTACTCACTTTTTTTGTTTTGTTTTTCCAAATATGGTACGTGTATGGGCATCGTAAAAAAAAGAAAAAGTAGAAATAAATTCAATGCATCTGTTAGATCCAGTTGTGAATCTACCCTGCCCTCCCTGTGGAAACATCCATTAGCACAAGACTTTCACATGCAAGGTCTATTTTTAAATAAATGGATTGTTCTTCCCTCCTCATGGGATACATTTTGTTGGAGATGGATTTTACGTCTGATTTTATATGATAATTGGTAGAAATTCTGAAGAGCACTCCATCAAAAGTAAAGAGATGAATATTAGTACATATTTATGAATCAGTATCTTATTCCAGCTACTAGAGAAATACTTCTAAAAACATCGTGGCCACTGGGCAGTTAGATGGAAAGTATTTTCTCTTGTATTGATCGCTCTCTCTCGTCAACAGCTTCACAACGTTAACCTTGCGTTGGACCTGCTGACAGATGGAGGTCTTCTCAATTTCTCTGTGAACTCTGAAGGTGAGTCATGACACACAGGCTCTTCTGGAATAGCATTGCACATCCTGGCTAACAAAAGTTATGGTAATTGAAGAAAGTGGCTTCTGCAGTGTGGCACCAGTGCATTTCATTATATGACTGACCCACAGCTCCTTGTTCAGAATGGACAACAATAAAGCTGAAAATTGTTTTAAAAAAAATTATTTCTGTGCTAAAAATGTTACAGTATTACAAATTTAGTAACTTTATACTGAAACTGTTGAATAAATCAGTATTCATTACAGGTTTAGAAGAGTTCTTAATGAAAGTACTGCAGCTGAGCTGGAGGGAAAGCTGTTTTCGTGTCTCATAAGAAGTTTTAGTGATACAAAACCAAATTTGTTTTGTATGAGAAGACACCTTCCAGAGTTATGTTCTGAGAGTCAGAAAGACTGACTGCTCTGTCTAAACTCAGAATAGCTGGTGGGTCAGTCTCCTGACAGTGAAACTTGTAGGTCTGAGTTGTTGTTCTGCCTAGTTCAGACCTCTGAGCTGAATCTTGATCTCCTTCATCCAAGTGAATTGCTGAGTCAATGTTTTGTGCCTGCTTTTACTGGAATGTGTGTTTCCTTTGGACGAGTCCAACTTTCCAACTAAAAAATTGCCCCACGGCACGTTTTTGACCAGCTATTTGTCCAAGTGGGATGGGGATGTGGGATGAGGCTGAGTTCTCCAAGAGCACAAGGGAGGGCTGTGGCTGCTCAGCCTGCAAAGGGCAGGGCACACAGCCTCACCCAATCATTTCTCCCACAAGCTCAAAATCTTGCTGCTGAGTAAGGAAATAAAATCTTTATTAAAAATAAAAAGAATTACCACTTCCATTGTTAATTATTCCTAAGCAAATCTGGGTCTGAGTTTAGTATGGAACCTAGGGCATCAAAGAGAGGGAAGGACAGAATTTAGGACTTTGTTTTTTCTTTTGTTTTCTTTTTCCTCTAACACTTTGGTGCTGCTGGCAATTTGCATGATGAGCATGCATGAGTTGTGGGCCTTTTGCCATATGGCATAGAGCTACAAGTTTAGAAAGATATTTATGTTAAATACGAAACGAGTAATTGGCATGAGCTCAGATCTCCATGCTGAGACCCACTTTTTGTATGAAAAGAGCTAAAACCTTGCTTTTCATTCCCTCTGACTATTCTGTACTGCCTCAAATACAGAGTTGATCAGTAAAAGAAATATTGATGCCAACATCCACTGGTCCTTTAGCTTCATGGGGAAAATCCTCACCTAGCGATTGAAGTTGATAGGATTTCATAGAATCATAGAATGGCTTGGGTTGGAAGGGACCTCAAAGCCCCCCCACTCCCACCCCCTGCCATGGGCAGGGCTGCCACCCACTGGGTCAGGCTGCCCAGGGCCCATCCAACCTGGCCTTGAGCGCCTCCAGGGATGGGGCACCCACAGCTTCTCTGGGCAGCTGTGCCAGGGCCTCACCACCCTCGGAGTAAAGAATTTCTTCCTCATATCTAACCTCACCTAAGTCTCCCCTCTTTTAGTTTAAAGCCATTCCCCCTTCTCCTGTCACTATTACACCATGTAAAAAGTCAGTCCCCCTCCTGTATATAAGCTCCCTTCAAGTGCTGGATGTAGGGATACTTACTACAGGTACACTATTTACTGTTCAAGGATCTCATCTAGTGGTGTTTTGTTGTTTCTTCCAATGTTTTATAACAATGTAAGAAGAACAGTAAACCCTCTTGATCAGTTACCATCTTCCACTGCAATTATTAAACACCAGAGCAGGTTGCCTAGTAAGAACATGGAAGCTGAAAACTAAAAGAAAAAAAGAAAACAACAGGAGCAAAACATGATAGAAATGTTACAACCAAAAAATGATGTCAGACAATTCCCAATATGATTCATACTGTAGAAGAGTCATAAAAAACTAAAGGTGTAAACTCCTAGTTAATTATCTTCTACGTTCTCTTGTTCTCTGCTAGATAAGAATTATTTCTTGCTATGCATTATTTATCCTGTCCTCCAGCAAGACAGAGCAGTCAAGGTCCCTTTTCCTTAGGTTCATGTAATAAATAATTTGCTGAATGTTTGGTTCCTGTTTTGCTTCTTGTTGCAATTAAACTGTCTAAGTTTGCATTATAATTGGGGAAAGTAGGGAGATTGCCTTTGGCAGTTGCAGACTCCTTCCTCAGTCCTCCAATTAGGATTGCTAATGCTTCCCATCTGGTTTTCTTGTGTCTTGTGTATCCACAGATATTGTGAAAGGAGATATGAAGGCTACAATGCGGGTTCTGTATTGCTTATATTCCAAATACGAGACTAAAGAAACATGAAGAGCATGACCAAGAGCTTGGATGCATTTTTGTTTCTTTCTTCTTCTTCTTTTTTTTTTCATTTTTTTATTTTTTTTTATTTTTATTTTTTGTGCTACTGTGTCATGGTCTGTTTTTTAGATTCCCAGCTCTGTTTGCTACTGTATATGTGTTTGTGTTTGGCACTTGCTGTATTAGCATTGGATATGCAAGTATGTATTTGTGCAAAGTTTCACATAGATGGCCTGAATAACTGGAAGTACATGCATGCCCAGGGCCAGTGAATTGTGTAATTCTGTGGCTGTAGCTCGTGCTCCAGCCCTCTCTCTGGTTCCTTCTGAGATCCCCTAATGCAGGGTAAGGCATGCTTATTTGAGACTCTGGATTCATTGTTTCTGGAGATGAATGTGGAAGCTGTTATTGTAACCTCCCCACTTTTCTGCTTCTGGTTCACTCTGGAGAGCAGAAAGGCCCGCCCTGGGAAGATTACAGATACTACAGAAACTCAGGTTCAAAGTCTTCTTGACACAGGTGGCCAACTGTTGTCAGATGGAGGATGTGGACCGGGCACCATGTGAATTGGTAGCCACAATGAAGTTGGCACTTACCAAAGTGTTTGATGAAAGTTTCATCACTTGCCTGCTCAAGTCTGGAAAAGGGACCCAGGATCACATGCTGCCATGAGACTGCAGTAACAGAGGGGACTCCTTCAGTTGTGACAAAATGCCCTGGTTTCCTTGCTAAGCTAAGGCTGAACTGGCCAGCTTCAGCTTGTTGCAGCCCTAACATAACGTGCCACTAGTGGGAATGCTGATTCCCACACCAAGCACGTTACAGGAGAGACTGACATGGCTGCGTTTCCCTCCAGACAGCGATGGGCAGATGCTGGCTGATTCTGCAGCTGGTAGAAGTAGAGGCCATCATGGATGAGTGCAACAAACTCTTGGTTTCTGCCACTTCCAACAGCATACCCATGCTGGGAGGCTCTAAAACTGCTCTGGGATCCTCTTAGCTGTGTTTGTCCAGCAACAGTCCCCACGTGTCCATGCAGGACCCTCTGGATGCAGCTAGCTAACCGTGAGTCATGTGAACCGGAGCCCTTGCTCTTTCTCTGGGGTTTTAAATCAGAACTCCTTCAAAACCTCTGTCTGCTCCCTTGACCTTAAAGTTATGTCATGTCTGTATTGCATAAAGCTTGACATGTAATTAAAAAAAAAAGTTTTGATATGATTTTGGCTTCCTTCTAACCTGATTTAATTTCCTGCAGTCACTGACTCTGACACTTGATCTCCAATCCAATCCTCCATCTGTGTGCTAATGGGAAACCAAAGCATGCAGAGTGCGAGTGGTGACAGTTACAGATGAGAATTTGTTGTGTCTAGTTCCTGATCACCCAGCCAAAGAAAGATCCTTAGATAGCAATGATGGTAAGTCTTCAAGTCCTTCCTTTGAAAATGATAATAATGCACAGCAGCTAAAGGAAAGCGTTCTGCAAACTGCCATGAACGTAACCCTTTTTTCGCTTATAATTACCTTGTTATGTTTTTACAGAGCAAAATCCAATGTGTGGTGCCAATGAGCTACAAGATCAAGTTGCTTCCCCAGCAATAGTCAGTTGTATGTGCTATTTCAAAAGATTTAAGTGAGAAATACTTGTTCTTTCATGTGCAAGTCTCCGTATGTCTCTTGCTTTATTCCTTAATGGGCCTCAAACAATTGACTGGGAGACCTTGCAGTTTGTTCTTGCTTCTCAGATCCCTGCTGCTTGGCTGCAACATTGCAGGAGAGTTGTGCAATAAGCAAGTCATTACGGGGCAGGTACAACAGGGATGTCCCTGGTAGAGGGCAGGAGCGAGGGGTGAGAGGGCCTCTGGCGACAACAGCCACTCAGTGCTCTCCACCAAGGAGCTTGACCTGAGCTCCTCCCCACTGCTGGTGTCCACATGTCTTTTCCAACCTGTGGCTTTTGTTCAGCCTCTGGGCTGTGCCCTGGGTAGGGGTGGTGGTGGGGGATGAGCTGGTGCTGCCCTGGCTGGGTGCTTATCATGGCTCAAGGAAACACAGAGTTTTCTATGCGTGCTCTGAGGACCACAAAATGTGGTCCCTCCTCTGGTGTAAGTAAACCTGGTGCTTGCACTTCTGCAGATTCCTGTGAGGGGAAGTTTAGTTCTTGATATTTAATAGAAGGGATTGTATTCTCTTCCCAATACCAGTTTGTCTAAACCTGTTATAAACAACTCATTCTTCTGCAAACATTCAGGGGAAAGAATGACAGCTAACATGCCTGAATCAAAAATACACTGAGACCGAATATGAATGTTTTTAATGTGTTTTTTTTTTTTAATGCTATGAGCCAATTTATAACACACTTGATATCTCTGAATGCTTTGATAAAGAGCTCATGCTTGATTCCTGAAACACGCTGCAGAATGTCACTGATCCGCCGTGCAGGCGCCCGCTCCACAGACTGGTGCAGAATACACAAGTACGCGGTTTGTGTTCGAGTTACAGTCACAGCCTTGGCGTAGCTTGAATTGTAAAAACAGACTGGCGGAGCTAAAAGGATTATTCCAACAGTATGAAACTAGGGAAAATGGAAATGCATGCTATTGTTCTCAGATGTTACTTTTCCTTACATCAAGATCTCTAGTTTCTCTTTCCTGCGAGAAGTGTGAGTTAATGAAAAACAAAGCTGCTCACTGTTTAAGCTGGCGAATGAACTACGATGTTTTGAATAAACTGAGCTCTCTGCGCAAGCCTTTCTATTGACACGTAATCAAGTTTACTATGTTCATGTGTAAATCCTGGACAGTAAGCCATTTCTGATGGAAAAGCATGGCAAACTATGAAGGTATTTTAAGGTTTCTTATTTGTTGTGCCTGTAGCTAGGTAGGCAAGTTTACCTGCAGTAACCGCGGTTTTCCAGTGGAGTCATTGACTGACTGTGTCAAGCTCTGTTTTGGGAAAGAAAATGCAGTCTATTTCTGTCTTAAATAGCCAGTGTGTCGTCCCCATATTTCTGAGCCAGAAAAAAGCCCTGCAGGAGCTTCTGCTGTTGTCCTTGTCTCAGAGGTACGTGACTTGTGGCCGTGTAGCAAGGCCGAGATGTGGAAGGGATCTGAAGCGCTTTAACTCCTGCTTGATTTCAATTTTCTATTGGCCTGTCTTTCCAAAGTACTCCACCTAGTAAATATGAAGGTGTCTTTGCAGAGATGGAGCAGCAAGGGTCTGCAGGAAGAAGAGCAAGTGCAGGGGGCAGAGTTTCCACCATGACACAAGGAAAGCTGCACAGCAGATTGAGGTACTGGATCAGACTGTGGATCTGAGACAGCAAGCTGGAGCTCTCTCCTTGGGGCTGGACCTCTCCTCCTGCAGGGCTACGTGTCCGTTTCTTCACGCCCTCGGGTGGGTAGAGCTCTCTGATGGGGACCTTGCTGCTGGGCCTCGCTGGGAACTGAGCGGTTCAGAGGAAAAATGCTGGCAGACCCTAAATGCTGCTGGCAGAAGGAGAAGCACCTGTGCTCTCCTGAGGGTGCCTATTCTTCATGTCTGTCCTCCCCTTCTGCTTTTTTTCCCTTCTCTTATTTTTTTCCTGTGATTTCTATTGTGCTGCCTCTTTCAGGGAGACATCCCCACAGTCACTTCAAAAAGTCCCTTTGGCAATTAAGCTTTCAAACCGTGAAAGCAGCTAATTCAAATCCTTCTTCTCTGTGAGCTCAAAGGGTGTGTGCATGTGTGTGTGAAGGGATCTTGCTGCTCTTTCAGGCATCTAAAATCTCCCCAAAGAATGAAAGCCATTGTCGGTTTTCACACACACGATTTTTTCCTAGGCAATTAATATTGTGAGAAAGAAGAGGTGAAAGTGTTACTTTGCATGCTACAGCAAACAAAATAATACTGTTCAGCAGGCCATCTACTTGCTGTGGAGATGGATGGGTTTCCTGTGTTACTCTTAATCTTCCAGGACTGTGACAAAGGTGAGGGGGACACAAACAGTAAGACACGGAGAGATGCATTTTGAGTCTAAAGCTAACCAGATCAAGAGAGCAGTACTGTAGGCTGGGACATCCTTTCCCCATCTTCTCTGTTAGCTAGTCATGCTTTCTGGAATTTAAAAATAAAAACGCCACGCCTCTATTCCTTTGGCACTCTGATTTGAACGTGGTGCATCAGGGCACCTCGTGCCAGTGACTCTTCCCCTTAGTGCCTCCAGATTCTATCACTTCTTCTCCCATGCCATAACAAGTGGAGTCACCTAAGCCATTCTGGTCCAGCCACCAGCTAAAGTTAAAGTTTTTAAGAACTTTATCCATTGCTCACCATTCTGACTCTTTGTTCCCCAAATTTTCTCCTGTCTTGTGGCCCCTCGTGCTGCTTGCCCAGGTGATCACACAGCTGCCTCTTGGCAGTGCCCGCTCCTTCCCCTCTCCATGCTCAGCACTGCTGAGATGTCACTGGGAAGGCATCTTCTGGAGAAGTCACATTTGCAATGCAAAAAAGGCTGTGAAAAAATTCTGGAAACACCAACTGGCTGCTGTGTATAAGAATTTAAAATGTTCCTCAGTGATGCGCAAGAAGAATTCTTTTATCCTTCCTCTGATGTAAAAAAAAGAAAACAATCAAAGGTACAAGTCATGGCGTTTTGACCCACACAGTTTGTTAGGGATGCAGGAGTACATCTGGATCCTGCTAACAAGCTGATTTTCCATCCCCATTTTACCTTCTGATGCAAGGCAGCTAGCATGTGTGTGCGTATGTAGTTTTCTGGAATGTGTTCCCTTTTTGTCTGGAGGATGTTGAATAGAGAAGTTTTTATAAATTCTGGATGTTTGAGAACTCCAGCAGATGGGACTCCTCTGATGCAGCTGTTGAACACCAGATTTTTTGTGGTTGTGTGTGGGATTTCTGGATTCTGGTCTCGTACTTGGCACTGATGGGCATGTACCCTATGCTGTGTTGTTATCGTAGCGGTGTAACTTCTAGAAACGTCAGGTTTGCAGGGTGCAAGCAGAGTTAGGTGCGAGTACGGTGTACCTCAGAGCTGAGGCACCTCCAGTTTACTGTGTGCACCCTGCGGAATTTTTCCATGTTTCTGTGCAAGAGGTCTTGTAATGACATGGGACTTTATCAATAGCAAACAGGGATAGAAGGCTGAGCATCTCCAAGGCAAGACTTTGAGGTTGTTACTGGGATAGTTGCAGTGCAGACATGGGGAATACAGCTCTCACAGCAAGGTTCCTCCAAATTGGAGTGCTGTAGGTAAGAGAAATCCAAGCATGTAATTTCCTACCCAACTACTGGTAAAGCTTGTATCCTTGTATCCAGAGTTTGAAGAGCCACAAGTGTGATCTCAGTGCTTTCTTAATCCTTGAAGTTACTCACGAGATCACCAGTGGGATATGCTTTGAAACTTGTTTTGGTTCTCCTGAGGGTACAGGTCTGTAAGGAAGGGTGAGGAAAGATGTGGGAAAGGATTTTCTAGGATCTCAGACGTGAACCCAAAAGGGCAAGAGTTGTTGATAAATTTCTTGCAGGGGATCCCCGCTATAGAAGCGTTGACTCTGGCTTATTGCTGCGTTTCAAAACCGCGTAAAACATGTACCATGCACTTTATATAGAGCAGATGGTACAACAGGCTCCACCGGTTGCAGTGTGTCAAATAACAGATTGTCTGCAAAAGTTTGCTTGCTTTTGGCAGACAATTTAATTCAGCTCATAGTATGTTGCTGAAGTTCATTGCGCCTCTCTGCAAAAGTAGGCAGCTAACACATTTTATGTCATCTGCTATACCAAAAGTTTCTTAAATAATAAAAGAAGTTGGGTCCCTACTTGTGCTCTTGAGTGGAGGTGGGGAAAGAAGTCTTGAGTGTGCGAGTAGAAAAAGCAATCTGAAATGCATGAAATTAATTCGTGTTCCAAAGCCGTGATCTCCTTCCAGTTGGTAAAAAAAAAAAAAAAAAGAAAGAAAAAGAAAAAGTATTTTCATTATCCTTTTATATACTTTTTGAAATAATTCTTCTTCCCTTCTATTTTGGGATGGGAGTGACATAAAAAAATCTCAGTCTATTGAAAAAAGTAGTGTTTCTGCAACTCCAAATGTCTGTGCAGGATGGTATATTAGATTTGGTAGCAGGCACGGTCACACAGATTCAGTAAACTGTAAGAACTAAGCATAGGTGGATGTTAGACTACTAACAAAGCAGTCTGTGGGTACAGCCTGGTCATACCGAGCATGGATGGTCACATTGCTAAGGCATCCTGGGACAGATTTGCTTCTCTCCTTGCTTCTCCTTCTCTGTGTGTCATTGCATGTTAGTCTCTTCTCTGACACTGTTTGTTGACACCACCGTCATATAATCCAGACAGAAGTACTCAGTTGGGCTGGCTGCCACCTGGACTGATCTGCTACGCCCAGCTAGGACATTGAGGCATTTCTGGCTCTTGCAGTCTTCTTTTAGCTCTGTCAGATGGGTGACAATCTGCAATTCCTGTCAAATTACCTGCTTGTCCTGGAGCTGAGCTAATATATATCTTGAACGTCCTAGAGACCACGTCACAGTGTGATGTGGACAGATAATATCTAAGGAGCTTAAAGTCCTGCGTACTCCAGTTGTATGTGATTCCAGGTGGTGATAACATCTTTAAAGTGGACTTTTTCTTTAAAAATATCATAATCTGTATCTGTGAATCAGATACATGCTTCATTCCCTTGTCACACATCTTATATGTGAAATCCATTTGCCAAGGTGTGTCTTCTGAATACCCATCTGTGCCAAATGTTGAGAGAATGTGAATTAGTCATATCACCTATAGTTCCTCAGCGTGAGCCCTAAGAGCTCATCTTTTTTATTCTGCAGACCACTTGTCAGTCACTGCTTGTCCAAAGCGGTGGCCACCACGCTGCCAGCTGCTGCAACGTGCCTGTAGGTGCGAGGTAAGACTTGTGTTGGCAAGGATGGGGAACGGAGGAGGTGCGCTGTCATCCTCACTACACCCAACTCCTACAGGGCTCTGAGTTTTTCCAGACAGAAAACAGCAGGTTCCCTCCATGCAAATCCAGCCAGATGACAGACTTGGCTGTTGCCAGCTGGCATGGTTTTACTATGCCTTTGTTATTAATCATGATTTGCCCTTTTTCTCTTGTTCAGCCTGACTGCTATTTCTTGTTATCACCGGTGGGGTGAGGGGACTGCTTTTTTCTTCACTTCTTTACTATGGTCATTGCCCTCTCTCAGGATTTCCAGGGAAGGGGAAGCCTGCCCAGAGCTCAGAGTTGTGTGGATTAGTGGAGAAAATCCGTATCTGTGTGAGGATGTGGTCTGTGAGGAGCAGCAGAGACCCCATGGCAGACATGGTGGTAGGACAGTGAGGGCAGTGGAGTTAAGGGCTGTGGGGCATTACCTGGAGGAGGAGAGAAGGGGGGCACATGTGGTTTGGAGGAGGAAGATGCTCAGCTGTGACTGAGGGAGAAGCTGGAAAGTGCAAGGGGGAGGCGAGAAAAACTGGGGCCAAGGCATTGGGCTTGGCCTCAAGAGCAAGAACCCCCCTCCACGTATCCTTAGTGCTTGGGAGTGGAAGGGAGAGGGTGGCTGGACCAGGGTGAACCTCCACGAGCCTGACAGGCGTGTGAGGCAGAACACCTTAAGGAAGCTGCTTGCAGTTCCAAAGCACTCACATGTATATTTTAGATGCATTACTGGGGCATAAAAAAGATTTGTATTTTTGCAGCAATGTCGCAGTTTTTTGTATCTTCTCAAAGGAGGTGGTGACTGTGCAGGACACACTGATACAAGCAAAAAACCTGCCCAAATGTTCACCTAGCAGAAGCAAGCTGGGTTCTTCAGAACCTTCAAGACTGGGTCCTTTAGAGCGATGTGTTAGTGACCAGCAGGCCAAGCACAGTCCACTTTAATACCAACTTATACCTACTGCTAAGGTCCTCACCTTGTAGTGCTTCTGGCCAAAGCCTGAGAAAGGTGTCTCATCTGAGCCTTTGCCACAGTCATACATAAGTCAAACATAAGTTGACTTTTACACAGTGTGCTCATGACAACATCATTTAGGGAAATGAGTGCAGACAGCCAGAACTTCCAATGGAAGTTTTAAACTGATTTTGTATCACACATGGTGAAATCCATCAGCAAATGGCCTTACTTAGTGTACTGGAAGATTCTCTATTCTCGGACTTCTCACTACTTTGCTCCATGTGACTTTATTCCTACAGAAACGGTATGGATTGCTGCCAGCACATAAGGGTGGTAATTCACAGTCAGCTTTGCACAGGAGTTAGGCGACCTTGAGATGTTAAAGGCAGAAGAGAGGAAAGTCTCTCAGATGTGACCATGTGCAAGAGGAGGTGGAGCATACACTGGAACGTGCAATGCCTCCTGTTCTCCCTCTACCCTGAGGAAGAACTGACATTGTCCAGAATTTGTACTTTCTGGGTCCCATAGATGCTTTTTCTTTTTTTTTCCAAGACACCCACTAATGACTTAACTGTGAATTCAGTAGGAGTACAGACAAATTAGAGCACTTCGGAAAATCCTTTTCAAAATATGTAGTCTGCCATTCAGAGGGATGTTGTCTGGACGTCTTCCAGAGCAGCTCCCAGGCCAAACAGGACCGTCATGGAGCGCTTGCGAGAGTGACAGACTCCATCCGTTCGACGCAAATGGAAGCAAACGTGGGATGAGTGTGGAACCTGGATGCTTACCTGTTAAGGGGGGAGCTACTGGCGTGGGTGCTGGTGGTGATCCCACCTCCTCCTCACAACTTTCCTCTGGGACAAAATCTGTTATAAACCTTGCGGCTCCAGAGAATCCATTTGTTGCTGGCTTGGAGCCAGTCAAACCAAGAAACGCTCATCTGCAATCCTAGTAGCAGCGTGAAATGTTCACTTCGATTTTGCTCATAAGCTGTTTTTGATTAAGTGCAGACATTTGTGCTGACTTTTCAGCTGCAGCCTATTCACATGCTTAGCCACATTTGCATGTAGCAAAGGGTATTTGGGCATAAACAAGGCTGTTTCCTTATTACTTTCCAATATCTTGGATTTCCTCTCACCCAAGCGCAGAAGCAAATCCAGTATTAGTGCTTTAAGAATTAATTGTGTATCGGGGAGCTGAAGCAAACAGTTTATGGAAATCCCATTTGCATTATCTTTGGAGAAATGACTGTAGACAGCCAGTACTTTCAAAAGCAGGGGAATGCTTTTTAACTGACTGACAATCAAACATGGCAAAATCCGTCAGCAAATAGCCTTTCTTAGTGTACTGGAAAATTAACTAATAGCTGGAGGTGTGTTCCTCTCCAAAAGTTTTATTTCTGTGATTTGACAACTCTAGTAAGCCAATTGCTGCTGGTTTAATTCCATACTTATCTGTCTGTGAGGATGTATTTTAATACTTGCTTTAGCCTGTTGCCCTCTAACGAGGATTCTCTTTTTATAAGGGAAGGTGCTTTGCAAACCAGATTGACTTCTGTAGCAAAGAATGAGCTGGAGAAGACACTCTGTGTGTCTGGAGGAGGTGATCCCCATGCCATGCCCTGGGGCAAGAGCAATGAGGGAGGCCCCAGCAGTGTTCTGGGTTGTGGTGAGGACTTTGAAGGTGGAGAGCACGAGGTGTGGCGGTGGAGAGCAGCCCTCAGCCATCCTCCTCCAGGCTGGCTCCATCAGCGCATCCCCAGTGCACGCTGAATGGGAAGCAGCTCCCAAACATAACAAGCTCCTTTAAGCAGTAGTACTGCAGTCTGCAGCTGGTGTGCCCGTGCAGACTTTGCTCTGGGGAGCTGACCTGCTGGGGTTTGTCTGCATGGGATGGGAGTTTTCTGGGTGAGAAAGCAGCTGGAGTCTGCCAGCTCTGCAGTCACGAGTTTCTGCGTCTCACACACAGAAACAGGTCAAATAACTTAGTTTTCATCTTATTTCCGGCACTGCTAATTTCAAATTGTTCTTTTTCAGCTATCTGCATTATGTGACACCGTGTTTGGCTATGCGTATGTATGATAATCTGGCTTTCTCTATGCTAATTCTCTATGAAATCCCATTTCAAAGTGCCTAACTGGAAATAATGACTAACAATGACTAGTAATGATTAAATAAGAATTTTCAGTAATTGTTTTCAGCTATGTGTGGTGAGGGTGGGGCAGGGATACCAAGTTTACTGTAAAGATTGTATTTAGTTGCAAATCTATATACCATAATCGCAAGTCAAGGCAAGTATAACCTTTTATTTGGAAAGAAAAAGGGAAAACACTGTATTTAACAGAATCATTTTAAAGTGACTCTGTGTTAGACACTTAGAGGAAAGCTGTATTTGGGTAAAATCTCCTGCTCACCAGTGATGAGAGAGTGGCTTGTGCACTGGCACATGAGTTACCATGAATCTTTCAAAGCAAGCATTGGCTGCCTATGAAAACAACGCCTCGCACACGAGAAGCGAAGCCAGCCCAACTATGTGGAGTAAAGACCAGAGCAGAAAGTTCTGCAACCTGCTGAGATAAAGGGTTTCAAGCCTGGAAAATTTGTAGGGCTGGAAATACTGTGAGGTTAAGGAAGCCAATTGGGACAGTTACTGTATGGAGATTATTTTTAAGGCACAGCGGTCGCACTTGCTTCTGTTTTCCAGATCCCAGTGTCTGAGATGTATTCCTGATAATTACTATGGAGAAAGCCATTGTCATGGTGTTACCTTCATATTCTCTTAAAATAATAAAAAAAAGCCTTTGAAGTAGTGATTGATTTTGATTTTTTTAATAAGTCTTTCAATGATTGCCTCAAGTAAATAGGGTTACCTGAGAGCACATCTCAGATAATGGATCTAGAAAAAGTGATAGCATTAGCAACTTGCTCCCAGTAATTTTTAATTGAAATTTTCAGGCTTATCTTCTTATAAAGAATACTTCACTGGCTTGCTATTAAAAAAAAAAAAAAGAAATTGCTCTGGAGGGGACCTTTCTTTCTCACTGAAAGTCTGGTGACATTATGAAGTTCAGTTTTTTTCCCCTCCAATTTAAGCCTTGCATCTACTTTTTGATCATTTCAATAAGTACATTAAGATGCAGAATCTGGCTCTAAATTATTGGGTTTTTTGCCTGGCTTTGTTTTGTCCTTCCCTCTCTGGTGCTGTCTGCAGACTGTGGGCAAAGCGGGGATGTGTGACAAGAGGGGTCTCTGACGGAGATGCTGGAGTCCTGAGCTTCTCCTGAAGCTGATGTGGGGCCAGAGAGGGGCTCTTGCCTCTGCCAGAGTTTTAGGTGGCAAACCCTTCGTCCTCCACAGGTATTTCAGCCCCAGGTGCTGCGGTGCCACTAGGACAAGGGTTTCTATTTCTCTGCTTTCATCCTGGCTCTCTTTGCATTTATTTGCTTGGGGAAAATGGACTTGGTAAATGGAATGGCTTTCTCTGAAGATAGTTAATCATTAAAAAATGATGCTGGAGAATGGATAAGACGGTAGCTTTGTAGCTTGCAGCTTTTCTAAGAAAGTCTTTATGGATGACAGGCTGAGATTTTGTGTCTTGTCAGTACAGATCAGCTAAGATTTAAAACACTGAAACAAAACTCTGTGTTTTAGCACTCACATAGGGGAATGAATTAACAGAGAAATATTCCATAAATCAAGGAGAGCACTGGTAAGCACTTAGATTTTTGTAGGCCAACAGCTTAGTGCAGGTTACGGATGCCAGATTTAGTCTCAGTATTGGAGCCCACTGTGTACTATAGGTGCTGGAACATGATGAGATGATGTGAAGGCCACTTGAGAAATTCTGCCTGCATTTTTAAGTGACAGTCCTCAGGTAAAGATCTACAAAAGGGTTTGATGGAAGGAATCCTTTCCAACCTAGTGATTCTATGATTCTATGATCTAGCATGCTGATATCCGTGTAAGGCACAGGGTCCAATCTCAGGTGTGTGGGCTTAGCCCTGGAGCTGTGCATTCACTGCTCTGCATGAGGCCACCAGGTGAATTCACCCTGGCTTGTGGCACTGCCTACCTGGGGTGAAGCAGTTTAAGGCTGTTAAACTGAGTGTATTCACAAGCACATTCACACGTGTATGGCACCGCTGTTCTGTGCTGGCTGGCTGTGCGCTGGCAACTAGGCCTAAGAATCTGCTACCTACCAATTTGTGCCTTGGATCAGCAGCAGGTGGTTTGAATAGAATTGGCTATTTTTAGACTCATCTCTAGTTTTAGGGTGGTCTGTGTGTATTATTGTTTTCCCCCAAGTATTTTTTTTCTTCCAACTGCTGGAAGACAGATGCTCTGCAGACTTTTCGTCCCTAGATCTGAAAGATGACTCTGCTAGAAGAGGTTTGCACTTTATTACCCAGGCAGGACAGAGGCACTTGTACTCTGATGGAGTTTTGTGTTATTTAAAGACTCCCAGTGGTGCTCACTGCCTTGAGGTGGACCCTGCGTTCAGTAGCTCTCTTCAGTAACCAAGTATCTCATTAAAAAAGAATTTAACTATGTCAGCCAGGGGTTCCCCAAGCACAAATTCCTGGTGTGTTTCACATCCTGCAGGAATATTTTCACTGCTTTGACTGCATGGGAACTGTCTGGCTGTGCTTCCTGACCCCCATGCGATGTGCTACAAATTACATCAGCATTTATATGGCTTTGCTCTGCAAACCTGTAACCAGCTAAAGTAGGCAGAGACATCTTCAAATGGTGCTGCACTTTTGAGAAGGAAGTGCATGCTAAGGTTATTTCCTCTATCCCAGCCCTGACCCGATACCTGTGGGCAGCACCAAGCACTCCGTAGACCATGTCAGGGGCCCTGCTGATTGCCACAGGTTTCTTCCTGGGAGGCACTTGGATCGTAGCATTGCCACACAGGATTAAAAACTCTGTGAGAGACAGATCAACATGGTATTAATGTTTCACGACAGGAAAGTGCCAGGGTCTCACTCTGCAAAGGAAAGAAACAGAAGCAGCACAGTAGGCATTGAACTGAGAGCCTTCCGCACATGTGCCTTCTGCTTTTTTTCAGGCCAGACAAAGCCTGAAAACCTCTCCCTGGGCCTCTTTAGAAAGCAGTGATGAGCAATGCTGTGTGCAGCAAGCTTCAGAGGATGGCTGGCCACGCAGCTATTTATCGTTGAAATTTGTGTAGCCATGCTTGTTTGCACATGCAATGAAAAGCCAGTATATCTGCAACTGGTCATACACATCTTTCTAATGGACATGATCTTGTAATTAGACTGGAAAATTGTTTTTGAATCAGAAAATGAGCGCTCTGCTGGAGGTCTGGTATACAAGTGGATGCGGTGAAGCAAAAGGATGCTGTCATGCTTCAGAAAAGCAGGAAGCTTGAATCCAAAGTGCACTTCTTGTGGTCAGTAGCTGATAATAAGGAGTATTTCCATTTATAATGGAGTGGGAAAGGAAGGATGTTCTTGTATTTATGGTTGGATACTAAATGGTTTATTTGGCTTCTTTTTAGGCTGTAGCTTGCTTCTTTTGCCCTCCTGTTGCAGACTGCTTTCTGGATCAGCTGATGGTAAAGCTCTGAAAAACAAAAGAACAAAGCCATAAGCTGCTCTGAGCACAGCAAACTGAAGTGTTGTATCACAAATAAATGAACTAGCTATAAATCCTTGGAAAGGAAAAAGCTGTTTGGAGGTAGTGTCATGCAGGTAGTGTCACAGAAATGTGTTTTTAATGAAGACTTCTGAAGGAAAGCTTACTTGAAATGCTGCCTTTGTCTATGAAAAGAAAATTAATGCAAAACAATGCAAAATATCTGTAATCTTACCTTGTCTCCCCTCTTCCTGCTTCTCTCCCCCGTGGAGACAAGTGAAGAACCCTCCTCTCACTGCCTGCTCCATTCATGATCCAGGTGCTCAATACAAGGAACTGAATTTTTACACTTGCAACCCCCTCGGCAATCACTGTGCTTTACTCAAGAAACTGCACAAGCACGTGCCACAGGTAATGCACGCAGGCTTTGATGCGATCGAATGTGTGTGGTGGGCGTGAGAGGTAGAGTTAGCACTGCCCGGTGCCTCCCTGTGTCCTGGCTGCAGCTCAGACAGTGCCCATCGCACACTGACCTTTGGCTATTGCTGAGCGATGGGTGCACGCCTGGGGCCGGGCCGGGCTGCTCAGTGGGGACAGAGCCATTGCCATGACAACACGGCTGTCGGGAGTGGGCTGCATTGTGAGCTCTGCTGGGCCACGTGCAGCCCGCAGGTTGGACATGCCTGGGCTAGATGATCTCCAGAGGTCCCTTCCAACCCGTACGATTCTGTAATTCTGTGATTTAAGTGCTCTGTGATCCTTAAGGACAAAATAACTTGTACAAACATGATGGTTTGGTAGTGGTAGATTGATGGAGGGGGAGAGAGCAGCACTGTGCATGTGGCACCTGCAGCTCTGTTTTGAGTAATACCAAGACTTTGCAGAATCTTTTATTTTATTTTTAGTTAAAGAGAAGTGTAAGCCATACAGGTACCCATGTTGCTGGGGGCTGGATGACGAAATCCAGGTTGTTGTCGTTATCCCACTCAGCAATGTTGACAACTGTGATGAGTGTCCTGCAGAGCGGACAGTTTTCTTTCTGCTTGGCCCACTGCAGGATGCAGCTCAAACAGAACTGGTGATGGCACGGGACTGCGTAGGCTGTGTCCCTTCGCACCTCACGACAGATGGGACATGACCACGCCTCCTGTGCTGCCATGATGTTCATGCTTTGGCCGTCTGGGGAGTGGAGATGGAGAGCTGCTCCCCCTCACCAGCACCACAATGGTGAATGTTGCGCACTGCGAGAGGGAGAGAGGGCACAGTCGTTCCCTGTCCCAGCGACAGGCAGAAGAAATGCCTGGGTCTGTCAGCAGGAAACCCTCCTGTCCCCACACCTGGGCCGCCCCATGCTCCATGCCTTTGCAGAGCCAGGCTGTGGCCCCAGCCCTGTCATCTCCCCGTGTCCCAGTGCCTACCCCATGGCCGCCCTGGAGGACGTGTCCCCACACAGCTCACCTCTGCTGCTGTGCATGCGCCCCATGAGTCTCCGGCTGCCTGAGCCAGGCAGGGCAGGGAAACGCAGGCGATGGCTGTGGGGATGGACAGGAGCCAAGAGACGCTGCCAGCAGTCCCGAAGCACAGCACAACACCCAACTCTTGTGCGCTCTCGTCCTCCAGCCCTCACACAACCGCTCGGCAGGAGTCCAGGCACAAGACAGGGCCCGGCTCTGCCAGCGCCCAAAGCTAAGCAGCGAGGGTGGTGTGGTCGCAGTCTGTCACTCAATGATATTACAACCAGTAGCTCACTGATGTCAGCAGAGCCCTTCTGCCCCTGCAGCACTCTCATTTGTATGTCTGCAGTTGCGTTCTGGGGTGACTGCAGTGGCACTTCCACTCCCTCTCCTCCTCATCCTCCTGGATGATCTCCAGAGGTCCCTTCCAACCCCTGTGATTCTGTGAGTGTGTGAGGGGAGACCCCATCAAGTGAGCGTGGTGATAATGAAGCCCGAGGAAGGTGCAGTCTGACTTCTGAGTGCTCTGTTTGCTTTTCCTGCCTTGCTAAACAACTGCAGAAAAAGACATTTCACTCTGCATACCTACTTCAGAGTCAGGTTCCCAAGCCCACGTGGGCAAAGATCGTGGAAAATGTATTATTAACTTACTGAACAGAGGGGGAAAAATGAGAATGGCTTGCTCCCAGCAAGAGACTACAGAATCAGTTCTTTTGGAGCATTGTATTGCCAGAGGACTGCTGGGGCCTGAAAGAGCTCCCCCCACCATTCCAAGTCCTCTGTGTGGAATGAGAACAACCTCTATTAATTCTTCAGCAGCACTATCCTTTTTCTGTGGCCTGTGTCAGCTCTGGAGAGTTGGTTTATCCTGGCACAGTATGAGGCCAATTTTTTTCAGTGAGTCGCTGCCATGCTGCGCAGTCACTGAGCCGCACATCACTGCTCCTGCTGGTTTGCAGAGGCTCTGATGGCTCATCGCCATAATCATATTCCTCTCCTGTTAGAAGTGTGTTCATTTGCCCCTATTTACTGTCCTTGTTCCCAGTATCTAAATGGCAAGTATGGAAGGCTTCCTGGAGTGGCTGACTGCTGCCAGGCTCTGTATTATCATTTATATTTGTTCAGTAATTCCCAAACACAAACATTTTATATAACAAATCCTATTTTTCTGAAGCCCCTAAAGTACTTCGTAAATGTCATTCAGCTAGTCTGCACAGTTTTTTTCCTAAGATAGGCAATGAATATTGTGTCCGTGGTATTTATTAGCAACCTGTTGTAGACAGAATATTATTACACCTACTTTTACCTCTACTTTCTAAGTTACACTCATTTTATATCCTACCCACGTTTTTAAGTAGAGATGCTCAAAACACCTACCTTCCACTCACTGAGCTTGTTCCAGGGCGTTTCTTTGCTGAAAATGGCCTGCATAGAGGATTTCACAGTATAATGGTTTTTCACACGCACACACACTCGTCTTTGGAGTTCTTCACTGCTTAGCTTCAATTATTTTACGTGCTTTATAGTTTTTCTTGGGCTGTACATATGCATATGCATATACATATACATTTTTCTTGAGACAAGTCCAGGCTCTTTTTGAATTTCTTCATAATTTTGTCTCTGTAATTTCATTCCTGCTTCACGGAAGATTTTGTGCTTCTACTGAGACTCTAAGGAGGAGATGCAAGCATGTATTCTCAGAATAATGAAAGGTAATTGGAAATATTAAATTACATAACTGGACCAGAATTACTTTGAACACCTGAAAGAGGAGAAAAATGGTTTTAGGGGACTGTTTTCATTAAATATGAAATTTTGTGTTTGACTATTTAATTATGAAATTACAGCTGATTTAGTGGAAATGGCATTTTGAGGTGGATTACTACAAGACGTTTTAAGGCCTTACACTGGTATAACCCTTTACTCATTTATTTTTATTTTTAATTTTTGTTAATGCAACAGAAGAATAAAACTATTCTATAGAGAAAAGCCACCCTGGGAATGAGCGTGAAATGTGCCTGGAATCACAACCACTTTCTATATCTGAGCTAATCATGTTACTTCATTGAATTTCTAGTGCAAATAGGTGTATTTTCTCTGGTATCAGTTTAAAACAGACTTCTGTGCTCACTCACTACCTTATTAGCAGAGGTGAAAGTGAAAAGGAACCAGCCATAATCAAATCTGATTATCTGAGGATTCTGTCTGTGTGGTCCTTTTTTCTCCAGTGCTTAGCTGCTATAGTGTGAAAGATATAATAAAAGCCCTTCCTCAAAGCCTGTTCACTTTCAAGGGCTTAGGGACTGAGTTCTGTCCAGTTTCTTTACTAATTTGCAGTAAATTATTGGAAAAAAATCCCAGGTACTTCAGCTTGCTTAGCTTGTAAAATGGATGAACTTCAGAATGGTGCTAGTAGTTTGAATTTCCATTTCTAACTCTTTTTTAAGATTTTCAGCTACATCAGAAACTACTTACATTCAGTTCGCATATATCTGTTTTTTAGTTTCTAACTTTCATATAAGTTGGATTAAAGTGGAAAGTATTGCTGATATTCAACATATGATGATGGGTTACTATCGCTGCAGAACTATCAACAATGATCCCTCTCCATCTCTAGGACTTCCTTTTGAGTACGTTTAAGTAGGAACGTGCTAAAACATAACTTTGCATACCTCAAACACTTCACTCCCATGCTATGGGAACCCATCCAACTTGTTGGCATCTACTCAGTTGTAATCCACAGAAATCATTTCAACAGCAAATGTCATGTTTCTGTGATGGTGTCTCAATCAGGACAATCCTTTCATGTGCTTTCTATGTCTTATGGAATTAAGTATTTATAAACATGCTGCAGAAATAGTATCTCAGCTTAGCTCTCAGTTTAGTGTAGAAATGGCTTGGAAGGAGGAATGAAGATTTTGGCTACTAATAGATATCATTACATTATCAGAAACTACACTGGGAGGCTGAAGGCATTGGAAGATGGCTTCAGGATCTTTTTTCACCTAGATTCTCAGTCTTTTCTCACCACTGCAATGATCAGGAGAGATCTTAGGTGCTGATGGTCAGCATGACAGTCTGTCACCCGTGAATCCTGGCAGTCATTCAGGCGACCACATCTGAAGGTTAGAGAGTGAACGTGGTGCTTAACCCATTACACACTCTTTTTGCAATTTTTGTGTAGCCAATCGTTAATTTTTATTTATTTGCATGTACATGCACATATATTTATACAGACATATTATATATATACATAATTAATATTTTATAAAAATAAAAATATATGTTATGTGATTTTTTTTCACATTTTGGAATGGTCATAGTGAGTTATGTTACAGAGGTTCAAACAGAGGCAGTGATATTTAGCTTGGTAGGCATGTAAGCAACTTCCATCTTCAGATTTTTAGCTCTATCTGACTGTTCCCCAGCTGCCTTCACACTGACTCTGTGGTCAGCAAAGGCATAAAGAATAGTCCGAGTATCAGAAATCTGTGCTGATGAAGGTGGAGCTTCCTTTGATGGAGACCTGAGGATAAGGATTCTTGTGTCGTGGTTTGTTGGAAACTGTGGTTATCTTTATTTTCATCCATCCTGAGAGTTTCACATGTAAGTTTTATCCATGAAATCAAAAATTGCTTCAAAATAGGACTAGTCAAGACTCCAGTTGAGAAATAGGAGAGTTCATCGGAAAGCTGCAGCTTATTCGGGAAACATCAAATTGGGATTAAGAACGAAAAACTCTTAAAGTCCCAAAGTCAGGGAATGCCTTTGTTTAGAAAGCTTGCTCAATTAGTGCACTGGTTTATGTTTGCAAGCTACAGAAAGGCTGTCATAATCCCATAAATGTTCTCCCCTCCTACTGTAGAATTTGAGCAAAAGAAGTAGTCAAGCACTTGTGACACTTGTGCATTTGTTGGATAGTGAATGAAGCAGATGATTGTCTGATCACAATGACGTATTTCTGTCTTGGAGCTATGGAATCTGTCCTTTCCCATGGCAAAACACTGAAAGACCTTGGTTTCTTTGATTTTGTGATGAGATCTATTAGCTTCTTAACGTGAATTGTCCATTTTTAAAAAAATTGACACATACTAAATGAAATTAAAAATATTTTCAAAATAATTCTCCCAAAAGAAAATTGAACAGATTGTTTCTCCCTGAAAGAAATAGTGCAAATTGTCTGGAAATTAATTTTTTGAAATTTTTTGAGAATGTCTGCATAGCTTTTTCAGACGTACCAAACAATACTGATTTTATATAACTTCTAATTCTGGCCCAAAAAATGTAACAATAATAATAATAACAATCATCATCACCAACATCATCAGTTATCATCAATGTCATCATCGTCACCATCACCATTACCATCAAACATCTCTTCCTTGCCCAGGTCTGTTCATACCTGATGACTGGTCTTGTAAGGCTGGATTTTCAGGGATGCTCACTGTCTCCTCATTTGAGACCCTGCTATATGGCTTGGCAGAGATGCTGAGCACAGCTGGAGTCAGGCTACTCTGCCTGAGTATTAATTTTTGAATTCATTCACTGAGTGAAAGGACATTTATTTAAAAATCGGTACAGTACCACTGAGAGTAATGTGGCAAAGAACCCATTTAGGAAGTAATTGCTCTGGTTTCAGACCAAGCTGTGAACGACTGATGCACAGAGCCCAGAGGCAATGGTGGGGAAGTGGGATGGCTGCCCATGCAGGCAGCCTTCGAAGGTAATTTGTAGAAAAATTGCCTGGGACCAGATATTTAGGGACTGTGTCTTCATCTGTATGCATAAGGGAGAGGAATTCAGATCCCCCTCTCTGCCTTCAATTTCACACATCCCAACTTTTGACTCCCTGCTCCTTTGACTCATAATATTCTATTTAGTCTGTTTGCGTGTATTTTCCTCAGCTGTGCAAAACAAAATGGAGAGAGATGTAATCAGGCTCGAGCAGTGGGCCCAGGAGAACCTCATGTGGTTCAACAAAGCCAGGTGCAAGGTCTTGCACCTGGGTCATGGCAACCTCCACTATCAATGCAAACTGGGGGATGAAAGGGGGATGAAGGGCACAGCCCTGCTGAAAAGGACTTGGGGGTAGAGCTGGATATGAGCCAGCAATGTGCCCTTGCAGCCCAGAAAGCCAACCGTATCCTGGCCTGCATCAAAAGAAGCGTGGCCAGCAGATTGAGGGAGATGATTTCCAGGGTCGGACCAGATGACCTTTATAGGTCCCTTTCCACTCAAATGATTCTATGATTCTGTGATAAGTGTTGGAGCAATGTACATTTCCACCTCTTGCACTGAAGGGAAACACAGTGTAACACGTGCTGGCGCTTTGGCTTTCCCCACTGCTCAACATGGGATACCTAAGATGTACCTGCTGCCCCAGTGACGCTGCTTCCCCAAAGCAGGAAGCAACAGTTTGCCGAAAAGATCACCAGAGACAAAGACATTTCCCATTCACAATCCATGTTTCCAGAAGCAAGTAACTAGTCTTGTCTCAGGCTTTAAAAACATAAAAATCTCCTTACAGAAAACACCTCAAATCCATCTAGATGGCAAAGTGAGCCAACTTTAAGCAGCAGCAAGTGTGGCTCTGCGAGCAATGCTAGGTAATTTCAGTAATAGCTCATATTATCAGCCCCACGTCCAGGCACGACTTGGGATTACAGTGCAGCACTGTTCTTCAGCTGTTGCTGAGACAGACTGCAGTTATTATGCATTTGAATTATGAGGCATGAAGATTAATGATGTGCAAATTAGCAGCATTCTGCTACAAGTAATTTTTGCATTCATTCCCCACTCTCATCCCTGAATGCCAACGTTCGCTTACATTTATAATGTTCAAATGGAATATTAAATACCAAATTAAGTATTGACTCATCTAATTCTCTGTGCTGGAATGCATCTAATACAGAGAAAGTTTTCCTTCTGTGAACCTCTGCTGCCCCTTTGTCAAGAGTTGTATCAGATAACATTCACGACGTGCAGCTTTATTCAAATTGCAAGGATTCATGACTATCTGGTGTTCCTGAGCTTTTCAATTAGAACAAAGTGTTCGCTCTGACTGCAGGTTGTTCTGTCTTCTCTGTAACGCTCTCCTTATCATTATCATATCATCATTTTCCACGTTTACTGCATTCTTTAGGTCAAATGGGTTTTTTTCCTGGAAAAAAGATAATTATTGATTTGTCTGTCACTGCAGACTGCCTGCATTTTTTACCCTGTAATGTAACTAGGAGGGGCCAGCAGCTACCTTCTTCCCTCTCCTCTGACTGTGTTGGCTGCAGCAGCAGAACATGTTTTCTTATCGATCTCATTCTTAATCCATTTCTGTTTATTTATTTATTTATCCTTTCATTCCAGAGCAGATGGGGTGTCCACATATAGTGCTTGAAGCTTATTGAGGTTTGAAAATTATTGAGGTTGATTATTGAGGAAAGAATAATTCCTTTGGCTGGGACTACACAGGCATAAGGACTACTTGACTGAGTTGAAGGTGGCAGAATCTGCTTTCTTGTGCTATTGGCTTTAAATATTAGTTAGCTGCTGCTCATGGGGCATCTTGTGAGAAAAGATATGCTTTGGATGGTAGAGCTTGTTCCTTAGCTCTGGTATTTTCCCTTGAACACATTTTTATCCTGTTCTGCTAGCCGAGGCCAGGTTTGCTTGTGGTGCTGGAGTTTGGCAGCAATGCTGACCTCAAATGTGCCTTGGTCAGCGCTTTATAAAGAAATAATGACTTTTAAAAGGCTCTGACCAAGTATCTCCAGGTATTTCCATTAAGTGCTAGACATGAGACTGTCTTTAAGACAAAAAAGTGTTAGTTTGGGGAAATATGAATAATATTTTAATTTTATTTTAAAATGAAAATAGACTTTGTACAATCCGGGAGAATGCACCTGAGACACTGCATCTGAGGTGACAGTGTACTTAAAGCACTTTTTAAAAGAGTGCCCTGTGTTTAATACTTGCTTTTAACTCTATGGGATGCTAAAAAAAAGATCATTTACTGTCTTGGGTGCAGTTAGTTCTGTGCTAGGACGTTGCTCAGTGGTCTTCTGAAGAATGAAATGTTTGCCATTCACCACAAGAAATACTGTTGCCAGAAGTTTTAAGAAGGCTAAATCATGACATGCATTTACCAGTGCTCGTGCCTTCATGTGGTATTTGGTAATTTTTTTGTTAAAAAAATTGGTAATTTTATAAAAATGTGGTAATTTTATAAAAATAATTGCCTAAATTAGAAAAAAAAGGGCGTATTTAAAATCATATTGCAGTTAGCAGACTTCCAGGTCCTTGTGTATCGTTTAGATTGAGCAGATTATATATGGAAATATGTTGTATGAATTGTTAATTGCCAGTTGCGAGTTTGAAGTCTGATTTGCAATGTGCTGTGATGATCTGAACTATCCTATATTTCTCAGTGTATGTTTAACTCAAAGAGTGTTTATAGCATGCTGCAGCTGCTTTTGCAGTACAAAAGGGTGTGGGATGATGGCTGAAAACGTGTGCATCTTTTGGGTCCTCTACATTCTGCTGCTTCTTTTGGTTTAGCCTGGCCTTTGCATATCAATTAAAATGTCTGCAGATTGACCAGATGACATTCCCTTATCAACTGATGTCTGCTAGCATTAATGAGGAAAACTCATTTTTGTTAATTCTGCTTATTCATTTGGGCCATTTGGAACCGAATCAGTTGAGAAAAGTGAGTTGTATGGTAAGTTTTAATCTTGATCTAATTGATATTGGATATGGGGTAGAAATAGTTTTGTAAGTGGTATAATCTTTAAAAGCAATCTGGGTGGGCATCAGATTATAACCTTTGTTCAGTGATGCAAATACACAAAGGCTTGGTTATTGGGTAAGAATTGTGGGGGGTTTGTTCTGTTCCCCATCCCATACTTCCAGGTCACGGTAGAGTACCCTGAGGATAAGTGGTCTGACTATTAAAGACAAAGGTAAAGAAGGCATTGAGAAATTCAGCCTTTTCCTTATCCTCAGTGGTCATGTCCTCCACCGCATCCAGTAAAGGATGGAGATTCTCCTTAGCCCTCCTCTTACTGTTAATATATTTGTACAGCTTTTTGTTCTCTTTTACTGCAGTGGCCAGACTGAGTTCAACCTTGGCTTTTGTGTTTCTGATTTCCTCCCTACATATCCTAGCAACTTCTTTGTACTCTCCCCCAAGTTGCCTGTCCCTTCTTCCACGGGAGGTAGACTGTTTTTCTCCCAGAGTCCCATCAATACAGTCTGGGGGATGGAAGGATTGAGCACAGCCCTGCCAAAAAGGACTTGGGCGTACTGGTGGATGGCAAGCTGGAAATGAGGCAGCAACGTGCCCTTGCAGCCCAGAAAGCCAACCGTATCCTGGGCTGCATCAAAAGAAGTATGGCTAGCAGGTTGAGGGAGGTGATGTCCAGAGTTGGATCTGATGGCCATTACAGGTCCCTTTCAACTCGAATGATTCTATGATTCTAAGATAAATGCTGAAGCAATGTACACTTCCACTGGAGAAAAATGCAATCTAACAAGAAAAGCTTCAACTTTCCTGAAACCAGGGTGAGAGACCTGGGGCTGTTCAGCCTGGAGAAGACTCCGGGGTGACCTGACAGCAGCCTTTCAATATCTACAGGGGGGCTGCAACAAAGAAGGGGACAGACTCTTCAGCAGGGTCTGTGGTAGTAGGACAAGGGGAAATGATTTCAAACTAAAAGAGAGGAGATTCAGATTGGATATAAGAAAATATAGTTTTTTACAGTAAGGGTGGTGAAGCGCTGGCACAGGCTGCCCAGAGATGTGGTAGAAGCCCCGTCCCTGTAGACATTCAAGGTGAGGCTGGACGGGGTTCTGAGCAACCTGATCTAGCTGTAGATGTCCCTGTACATTGCAGGGGAGTTGGACTAGATGACCTTTAAAGGTCCCTTCCAACTCATTTATGATTCTATGATACTAAGCCAAGCATCTCAAGGAGGGTCAGGTGTGTAACTGAGATACTGTTTTTCCCTCATGTCTGAATTAACTTTGACTACACATGCCAGCATTTCTGCTGGCTTCAGAAGAAACAAGATCAGTGCTTTTGGAGGTAGTGCTGGCAGTTACTTTGTTGTGTTATGATTCTTCTCTTCTAATCCGTGATCTTATTTTTAATTAAATCAGTGGAACTGTGCACTATTTGCATGACTAGAGATGACAGAGTATCTTCCTAGCAGAGGGAATACCTGCTGAGTCAATAAATCAAGAGGGGAAGGACAGCCAAAGCAATTATTTGAACAATCCTAAACCAGCATTGTTACCAACCTGAACACTGGCCTGCAGCAGTTGTGCCACCAGACTTAGGTCAAAGCCTGGAGTTTTAGACTGGTGGTTGGATGCATGCATTAAAAAGTCTCTGATTTACCAGACAGGATATTGTATAAATAAACTTGAAAAGGAAGGAATACTGCTTTATTTTCATGCCCAAGTCTGAGTGTGCAGAGCTGATAATTAGAAGAAAATGTGTTTCATTTTGTGAACTGATGCAAGTGTGCAAGCAGGTGAAAGGGGCACATCTTTGGAGCAGAGTCTCTCTTTTAGGATTAGCTCCCTTTATTGATCTGTGGGGGCTGTCAGGATGTGTTTCCTCACCAGATGCCTGTCTGTGTGTGCCTACACTGAAGGGAGCTCATGTAATTCCAAATGCAGACGGAGTTGTATTTTGAGTCAGTGCCTTAGTAACACGCCCAATATTTAGTTAATCTGGATGAATCAAAAATCAGCCTGCTAAGAAGATTCTAAGCTGTATCTCATGGCTTCTGGACAAACAATTCTTTAATGTCATGCAAATTAGCACTAATTAACATACCCCCCAAAGTGTACATCCGGCCATCATGCAGGACAAACAACTCAAACACAGTTATTATCATTTTAATTTGATCATATTGTAGGAATGTCAAAATATTAGCTGGGAAAATGAATTGCTACCATTTGACATATGTTTTCCCGAAATGAAATCAAGGGTCGCAGGGAATCAACTTGCTTCAAGTCCTCCCACAGTACTGCAGGAATTCTGTTCCCAAAAATTTATCCTAAATATCCTCATGCACTTACCTGGCAGGAAGTCAGAAGATATTTATACTGATATATACTTTCCCAACTTGGTTTCTAATGGATGCATGAATAGGCAGAAGGCTGCCCAGGCAGGTGGAAGGCTAGGTGGCTGTCAGGGAGCCCTTCCACAGAAAACTGTGTTTTCTGTGTTGCGTTGGGCTTACAGACCCTTGAATCCTGATTTTAGTTAACTAATTGGAAGTTGAACGTTTTAGTACTCGGAAAGATGAGTGCTTTTCCCTTGCAGCCAGCAGCATGAGCAGGTGATTTGAGTATGACACATCTGTCTTGTGCTTCAGCCTCCTGTGTGCAGACAGCAATGCATGCTGCTCTCTGCCTGTACCTCTGGCACGGGAGCAGCCCCTGCACTGAGCAGCCACATTGCTCATCTGTGTGTCTGAAGGAGCAGTCGGTGCCTCATTATTTTTCCACACAGAAGCCCTTAGAGGTGGAAGCTCTTAGCATGTGTTTCTCTCAGAGTGCATAATTTCTTTCTGGGTCAAGTGAGAGACCCTCTTAAAACCATATATCCTCCTGTTCCTTCCTGTGCAAATATCACCGCTGTTTCCAAGCAGAGTGTACTTTGCTCCCAGAGGTGTCATAAAGGTGGGCCTCTTTGCAAAGAATATGCATTCATTATTTGTTGGGAGAAGTAAGTACTCAGATACAAAAAGCATTAACATTTTAAAAATCAAGAATATCACATTAGAATGTTTTCAAAGTGATTATAGAGCTTCCATGTTAATTAGGGAATGTTGCAGAGGACAGTTTGTGCTTAGTGCCCATCACTACGCACAGCACAGCTGAGAGCAATGTGTGGCAGGAGCATTGTCGTGTTTCTGATCAGGAGCAAGCAGGAGAGAGTCAGAATGCCTCTGTGGAGCTGACCCTGTGTCATTCCTGTTATATTGACATGTGCTTGTCAGAGCAGTCAGCGCAGGCAGAGCTCTCGCTGGTGGCAAAAGGCTTTTTGCCCCAACCAAGCAGAAATGAGTGCTCTGTTCTCAGAAGTGTGCATGTATTACTGAGGGTCTGCTAGGCGCATATAGCCAGAGGCCCTCCTGTGTTTTGGGGTGCATATGTACCCTAGGCACTTCTGCTGTGCTGTGAGCTTGTGTGTCGAGTCATTAGAAAGAGAGAACGTTATTAGCAGAATCTGTTTCAGGGCACTACCTCCTGAATAATTTCATCTGCACCTGCATGTATGCAAAGCATCTTCAGCAGTGTATTCACTTTATTGTGAGCTGTTTAACTGTTCGGCCCGTGCACCAGACAGAAAGCAGTGCCAGCCATATGTTGAAGTCACTGTGTCTGCGTGTGGGCTCTGCTTTAGGGAGGTCACAGCCTTCAGCTGCTGCTGCTGTTGCCAAGACCGGAATCAGCTTCTCTGTCTTGCTGGAAAGTTTCAGTAAAAAGGGTTTTTCCATTTTTCAGGAGTGAAGTAAGAGGGAAATGTCTGCTTTTGCCCATGGTAAGACTCTTGGATCTGTTTACTGAAGCTGTTCAGCATCTCCATGCTGGAAGCATCGATATCACATTGAACAGAGACAAGTGCTGTATTGAGAATGTGCTCTGAACTTGCCCAGCTCTGCTGCAGTTTGCACATCATCAGCAGAGACTCATCAGGGTTTGGCAGCTGAGTTGTCCGAGCTTTGAGTGAATTCAGTGCAACAGAACTTCCCTCCTTTCTCACTCACGTGTCATGTTGCAGAGAGGCAGTACCAAGCTCAGCGGGAGTCAGTGCCACAGCTTCTTCACCACTGTGAGTTAGGGAAACGCAGTCCAGACTGTGCAGATAGGCAGCTGTACATCAGCTAACCATGTACTTCCAGGGGTGCCTGGGATACCTTGTATACCCCATATCAGCTTGCACTCAAGAGCATTTATTATTTCTAATGACCTGTGAATTGTTGCTGCTGCCTCTATGAAATAGTGTTAAATGTTTGGTGGATCTTTAAAAGTAATATACATGAAGGTTTTTTTTTTTTTTTCTCCAGAATGAGCAATGCTACCTAGAATTGATATATAGCATTTGTATACGTGCCTACAACATCTTCATTTCTTCTGAGTCATGATTTTATGAAGTCTGTATAGATAAGAGCTGAAAGGGAATCTCTCCTATACGATCTCTTTTTAGTACAGGACCATAATGTACAAGAGAGAGAATTGCACAACATTCCAATTTGTAACCGTGGGAATTAGTGACCATTTGATTGTTGACAATTTACTGAAACACGTGGAGTTGGAGTTGATTACACTTATTTTCAAGTGTTTTAAGCAGAGGGCAAAGGCTGTCAACTTTCTGTCACTTCTCTAGCATCTTTGAATGATTTTGCTTCTCTGCTGTAGCTTTGAAAATTTGTCTGCAGAAATCATGTATGGCCTCCCCTGGGAAGACAGGCAAGGATAAGGAGAGTTCAAATACAACTAAAACAGAATCTGTTTCTGAATGCAAACATTTGGCAAAACAGCATTTTGGCAAACTGCAAATACAATGCTTTGTTTCTTCTAATTGGTCACATGCAGGGGGTGAAAAATTACAAGTGTAAAAAACATACTGTTGAACAATTTCTATCCAGTGTGCACAGGAGCCTTTAGTGCTACTGCAGCACTCACTCTGCTGCTGTTCCCCCTATATATAACAAGCAGTACGAATCTTAACTCTTGAGAGGAAGATGTTTATGCGAAGTTCAATGATAGTAACTGAGCTATTATTTAATGAGGAACACTAAGAAGGACTGAAATCTCCCTGGGAACAGGTGGCTGAAAAATTAAGAAATCAAACTCCACATTAATTGGAGCTAATCAACTGATTGGGTGTCTGATCAGCACAAATTATCTGACCCTGTAATTTTCATGGTTGCTAGGTAGCTAGTTTACAACATTCCTGAAACTGCAGCATGATATGATGAACAAATCTCCGACCAATAGATGTGTATGAAATCAGCGACTCTTGCAAGGGTCTCTGCTGCAGACTGTGGAAGGAATGTACGCAGGTTCAACTACTACAACTACTTAGTTCTAAGGAATACTCTGGTAGCTTTTGTAGCTACTTTTATTTAATATTGTATTTAAGAACAGGCAGAATAAGTGAGTACAATAATGGAATTTGCTGGCATGAAGTGGGAAGCATGTATCTATCTGAAGACGGAGTAGTAGCAAGCAGCAGGATGGAAAAAGGCTGTTTATGCTAATGGAAGAGTAATGCATGAAGTAACAGGTGTTTGTTGGCTGCGCATGTATTTTGGCTGGAAATTAGAAGGTTTCCAGCCATGAAGGTAATAAGATTTCTAAGGAACCTTCCAGCAAACGTAGTGGAGGAAGAACTAGTCTTGAGACAGATGCTGGTCAGCTATATAAGTATTTATACAATCGCCTGATGGCAACAGCCTTGCTGATTCAGGAGACTTCCCGTTCCACATGCATGCTTTCTAGTCATCTCAGCTTCCCTCTGACCACACAGCACTTAAAGCTTGAGATACTCTGGTAGGAAAGTTTCCTCTGTGGGGCTATAAAGAGTAAGCCAAGAGCAGATGATGTACTTGGAGTACGTAGCTGCCAAGCTCTCTCTGTCTGTGTATATATGTACACACACAGTATGTCTAAGTCATTGTATTCATACAAGTGAATACAGCCAACAGTTTTTGGTATTTTGTCAGAGTGGCAAAGGCATGGCCAAATACTGGAAAAATCTGTGCGAATTCATCATAACCTCCTTAAAAGTGTGGGACATATCATGGAATCCCAGGCATTTCTCAATAAAACCCTTCTTCAAAATTTTTAAATCACAATTTTTTTCCCCAGCCTTATGCTAAGGAACATTTTTCTTGTCGCTTTCAAAAAGCAGTCAAGAAGGAATCTCTCTGGTGCTTTAAGTTGAACGACTTTCTATGACAGAGAAGAGCCTTTTAACAAGGACAGTCAGGCATCATCACCTCTACCATCAACAAAAAGCTGAGGAACGTGCGTTGTTTATCCATTTCCCAGTCATCATCTATCTGTTATTAATATGAAAAAAGGTTGAGCTTTTATTTCTCTTGTTCTCCAAACACATTTGGAAGATACTAAAGGCCATGTGATTTAAGCAGAACATTCATGTGAGATGTCTGTGTCTCCGCTTGACTGGCTAGGGATAGATACAGAGACAAACTTGCATATTTTGATGATTTGAAGGTAAAAAGACTGATGGATGAATCTAGGCAAGCTAATAGAGTTGTTGAAAATGAAAATTAAGGTGGAGGCTTTTTTGTATTTCTTCTAGTAGTTTCTCGTGGCACAACTGGAGACAACTGTAATTTATTCTTCATTGTGTGAAGATAAATTAATTTTATACTAAATATTGGGAAAACCACTTGGAAGATAATGTACTGGATAGAATTGGAGGAGGGAGAAGATGTTAAATGTGATGTTCAGCTCAGTGACTCTGTGAGTGGCTTTCACATAGGTGTTACAGAAACATCTAAAAAGTGGGCTTTAATCTTCAGATATTTCATCCCATAAGACTGCATCTTGGATGAAGACTGTTAAAAATGTCAACCAGCTCCAGGGGGGTGTATCTGATTGTCCTGGAGCCTGGGTTCCTTAGCTGCAAAGTAAGATGATTTATTTCTCCTTTTTTTTCTTTATTCCTACATTTAGACTATAACAGGGTGTCTTAGTCTCAGCTGGGAGACAGAAGACACTACGAGAAAAATCAGCTTCCGTCTCCCAGCTGAGATTAAGACATGGAATATTTTTAACATTGTGAATTAGCAAGACTTATTGCAATGAGGCCCAGGCTGAAACTGTGATTTCTATATACCACTGTACTACAATATCGTTCTATTTAATTTGTACTACATAATTCCAGAAGTTTATGGGAGCAATGAGGGGGAATTCTCAAATGGTCAGTATGGACAGGAAACTATTTTTGAAACAAAGATTCTGAAATTTGCAAGAAACTGAGGGCTGTGTGCTGTTTTTTGAAACTAAGACATCTTGCTGAACAGTCAGGTGGAGTTAATTACCCAAAGTGCTGTCCATCAAGCCTCTTACATATGGGCTCCCCAGATTGCTTCTCTGTACTCATTTTTTTTAGTATTAGATCACCTTGTGGAACCTCCCACTGAAGGAGTTAGCATCTGAGCATGGTATTAGAAATGGTTGCAACTCAGTAGAAAAAAAAATTATATATATATGTATATATATAATCCCTTGCTTTTTTTGAGCTAGAGACAGGAGATCTAAATTCATCAGAATGAGAAAAGGTAGTAAAGATGTGAGTAAAGTAAAGCTAAAACCTCTGGTCTTCTGCTCAGCAGTGGTGTACCCACCTCACCCTAATTCACCAAAATGGCCTAGCAGCCTTTCTGAATTTACTTGCACAGGAGATCCGCTGATTTCTTTAAAATGGCATTTTTTTTAAAATTCCTTTAAAACTTGATCCTTCTTGTATTTTGTCTATGCTGTAGGACACAGTTTATTGTATACAAGAACTCCTTCAGTCTTTTCAGCACACTGCAAGTAGTTGTAAGGTCACATTTTGCTCCTTTACAAGGAGGTGGTATGGGTCTGGAGCTGTTAGGGCTTTCTGTGTAGTTAAGCTTTCTAAATCAGAAGCTTTCAGCAGCTTTTCTGCTGACTTCTTAATGTCTCACTCTTAATAATACAGTTGGAGATCAGCAAACACTTCAAAATGTGACAACACTGTTTTGTAACATCAGTCAACATGTTCTCCTGTAGCAAGGGTTTCAGCACTGTATGTATATATATATATATATATTCTGAGCTGTATCTACTGAGTATGGCCATTTTTATTTTTAATTTTAAATAGGGCATTATTCTCATGTGCATATACTGGTTAAAGTATGTTAGGTATGATTGAAGATGCCTTGAGCCCTATTGAGGAATACAGAACTTTTAAAGCTCCTGGGAAAGGAAACATTCATGAATTTTCTGTGAGAAAAAGAAAACTTCCTTAATTCAGTCAGAAACGGCAAGTTTATGGAGAGATCATACAGAATGCCTGACCTATGTGTGCTCACTCGTGGGCTGAGCAATTTTCAGTCTGTGCCGCCTGAGCCACGGAAGGGTGGGCCCTGGGGATCACTCAGGCCCCTGGAGAAAGGAGGAAGTGTGAGGTCATATCACAGACCTCAAAAGAAAAGTGCAGGTTTAGCTTAAAGGCACTGCTGTAATTAACTGCAATGCTTGAGGAATATTACAAGCTACCTTTCCTAGAACTGCTTTTGAAAGTAGGTAGGATTTTGCACAATGGAGGCTCGAGGCACATCTGTCGTGTCCTTTGCTACATAACCCAGAGACAGCAAGATTTCAGTGAGGGCAGGGTCAAAGGACCTGTTCTGGCTGATGCTGAGATAGGAGAAAACCTTTCCCACCCCCCCTAAAAAGCAAGGAAATTCTCCCTAAACACAAGTGGAAATTACCAGACTCTTGCTTCCACCTACTCAGCAGACCTTCTCATTACTGATTCCACTGCCTAGCTGTAACTGTTCACAACAAAAGAAAAAAAATGCTGTGGCCACTGGTTTAAACCTGATGTCAGCTCAGCCCAATTATGAGCAGGCTCTGAGCAGTCCAGTTCCACTGCTGCTAATGGCAGGGTGATGAGCACTGAGCTGGCAGAGGGCTTGCACGACCAAAGAGAACTCCTTAGAAGTGAGCCTGGTGAGCCTAGCTGTAGATGTCCCTATTCATTGCAGGGGAGCTGAACTGCATGGCTTTTAAAGGTCCCTTGCAACTCAAACAATTCTATGATTCTATGATATTTTTTTCAGACAAAGTACTTGTGTGTTTGGGTCAATCTTGCTGCTCTAAGTGATGTTCTCTCCATAGCCAGAGATCGCATTTACCATTCTAACCGTCTCTGGATCCTTCACTCAACATGTAGTAGGAATTTTCTTCACACAGTCAGATTATTCCCTGTCTGTAAGCATTTCTGCTTGGGCTTCTGACAGAATCTGTGGTGAAGTTTGAAGGGAGCTAGTGTTTTTCTTACCTTATTTTAATCAAAAAAGTTAAAAAAGTGCCTATTCTGTCCAACCATCTCCTTCTAAAAAATAAAATTCAGTTTCCTTGACGCCATTTCACGTTTCACATGATCAGGAGGGTAAGCAATTAATTTACATACTCTGTTAACACTGTCTCTGCTATCATCGACTTGCCTCTATTTTCTCTGGGTTTCTGCTGACTCTTTCAGTTGACCTTTTTTATTTTCTGTACTGGAAGTGACATCTCATTATCTCTCCATGGGGGCAGTGCAATCTTCATTCCGCTCCTTACCTCATTTTTAACTGTAACACTTTTGTCTCTGCTTTTCTAGGAATGCTTCCACCCGCCTCCTCTGGGTGATCTGGCATGTTATTCAGCTCTAAGGAGAGCTTTTTTTTCCCTTGTTGCAAATTATCTTTTGCATTTCTTTGTTCCCCCGAGTTGGTGATGGTCTATCTCCATCCACATTTGTCACCATTTAGCAGTGGAGAAAAGAATGGAAGAGACTGCACTGTTCTGTATCTTTCTGAATGCTTTTTTTTTTTTTAAATTTCTTTATTAGATATTTTCCAGAACCTGCCTTATTCTTGAAAATGTGCCTTAGAGTTGCTCCTTGCAAATCTAGTCAGATGGTGCCTGCTGCTTCTTGGACCATCCTCATGCTCCCCTTGTATGACGATTTGCACTGCCCCCTCTTCAGGCAATATCTAGAAAACATTATCTCAGTGGATATCCAACACTAATAACGTTTCCCCTCTTTTCCTTATTTGTAATAAAATCTGTGTCACAGGGAAGGAGTTTAGTGCAATTGGCAGTGAATTCTGTTTTGTTGTAGGCCTGAAATTTTTAGAAAGGATGAAATTGTCTGTTTCCGAAAGCTGGGTACTCTGTCATCTCAAAGTGTCTATTTATGAATTATATCATGGTACCTTGTTGCCAGTGAAATCTTTGCTCTCTTTGTTGCCTGCATCTCCATAGTGAAGCGTTTCTGTCCTACTGCAGTTAATTTGAACTGCAGTAAGAGAATTAGGGTTTTTGTCAGTCTAAATCTGCAGCTCACCCATAGCCTGTAAAGTTCATCAGTTTTCTGAAAACAAGGTGCAGAAGTCCAAGAAATATCACAAAAGACAGCAATAGGGAAAGAAAAACAGCTATCAACACATTTTCAAATGATTCTAAATATGTAGAGAAAAAAATGAGTAATTGAAGAAGAACAGAATGTCTTGAAAATAGATTGAGATCGTGAGATCCTTCTGGGAAAAACCAGGCTCCAGAGGAAGGACCAGAAGCTTCAGCATCCAGACTCGTTTTCAAATGCAATGTGGCTGTACGGGCTGCTTGCCAGAGCTGTAGTAGGTAGTTGCATATGAACGAGTCCCTGTGTTACACAGCATTTTCAGTGCAAATGGAGCCAGACTACACCTCAATTTATTCCACCTCATGACTAGTTGTGTAAAAACCTGCAGGTGCAGTTTTTTTATGGAAAGATCATAACACTACTGAGTTTGCAATTCTGCTGAAACATAAAAGGAGTTAAGGACTTTGTTGTCATGAGGCATGTTGTCATGCCTCTTTGCTGTTATAAACAACTGCGTGGCTCTAGTCTCATCAAAACCCAGATTGTCTTAGACTGATTGTGGGCATCCCCCACTTTTATTTTTAACCTAAAGTTGTTTGTTCATCAAAGCTTTTTTCATCTTTCTGTGAAGATTACCATGGCTTTTGAAGCTCAGCAACATCCGTTATTACTGAAGCTAAATTGTTCCCTGCCACCCACACTCCAACACCCCTTTCCCAGCCCCTTTAGGAATTCACTTCATCCAATTACCACAGCTATTGGGTAAGCTGGCCTTTGAGACAGATGCATGAACTGGGGAGCAAATGCCTCCCCTTGAGTCCTTCGGGAGCTCCTAGAACAGCAGGACTGATGGATAGCCCTCCCAGATGCTGCCCCACTCCTGATGAGATCCCGCCTCGCTTTATCATCTTGTTTACAGTGAGATTTTCCTTCGTAGGAAGAAGAAATCAAAAAGCTGCTTTTCTATCAAATCTCACTTGGGAAAGGTAGTGCTGAAGATGGATATGTTCAAAGTTAAGGCCAGAAGATCTGCTTTCTGCTTTCAATTCCCAGCTCTGTTATTTATTCCTTCTGAACTGAGGCAAATTACACGCTCTGCTTTCTCGCAGCATTTTTGACAGGGTTTTTGATATTATCTCTCTTCTGCTTGCCTTTTTATCTATTTAGATACTGTCTTGAATAGTGTGCAGTCAGTCCCGCTTTGCGGTGAGACAGCTGAAGACTGAGGCACACAAAGCTGTGGTGTTTTACACAATTTCATTCCCAATGTGACTGGGAGGTGTTTCCTAAAGTGTCAAGGCACCTGGTTCCTTTTGCAGCCAGAGGGCTGTGTCGAAGGTCATGCACTGGTTTGTGCCTCACCAGGGAAGGTAGCTCTCCATGCTTGTGCCCTGGTGCCTGAGACATCAGAGACAGAACAGAGCCAGGATGGCTTCTAAGCAGGAGCTGGAGATGATGCTGTGAAAATTGGGTAGAAAGACGTAGTCCCGAAGTCTAATACCTTAATTCAAATTGCCTGGAAGGCAGCATGATGGATTGCCAGCAGAATTTAGTCTTTAATGAGTTTCTTCTCTGACTTCATAAAGCTCAGTGCGCCTTAATCCTTTTTATCATCTTTGGTTAAAACACAGCACCCCTTTGGATGAAATTAATGTTCAAACTAAAGAGATAATTTTTTTGGACTCATAGGGAAAATGGAAAGGAAGGAGGAATATAGAAAATATATTATTATTATTATTAGCCTAAAATAATATATGATGCAATTTTTCCTTAGAACTGTAATTTTTTTGCAGTGCACCCTCTCTCCATTTTTGATTCACATTGTCCCTCAACTACTATATTAATTTATCTGATTCTTATATTTTCAGTTCCTGCTGTTGTTATTAGTAGCCTATCATTATTACTTGAAGTTAAGGGAAGATGACATACTGACCTGCTAGATTTGAAACTGTTTTCTTATCTTTTTGCTTTTTTTTAATGTCTAGTGTTTGTAGAAAGCAGCTGTGTTTCTGCAAAAAAAAAGTATTTACTGGCAGATATCTAGGTAACAGAGTATTTTCCCAAATATTTCTTCTAGAAATGCTAATCAGCCATTTGGAAACCTCTCTGTGGGGAGAGCTGTTGCCCAGTGACTCAAGTAATGAGCCATACAGCGTGAATTACGGATCACCAACACAGAACGTGCTATGCCATAGCAGTGGTGATACCTCCTAAGTGGTCTGTGTGAGGAAACATCTGACCTCATGTTTCTTTGCATAAAAAAGATATTTCTAAAAATATTTTGGTTGTTTCTTGGACAGTGCATGAATGGGAGGAAAGGCTACATTTGTTCACTAACTATTTCAGTGAGCGTTTGATCTCGTGCTGGTATTCTTCAGCAATAGTTGGACAACATGCTGTTATGGCCCGGCACACGCTGCCCTTGCAGTGCACCAGTAGTTTAAATAGAAGTCAGTGAGAGATCACAGAATCACAGAAACAAAGAATTGCAGGGGTTGGAAGGGACCTCGAGAGATCATCGAGTCCAACCCCCCTGCCAAAGCAGATTCCCTAGTGCAGGTTGCACAGGTGGGCGTCCAGACGGGTCTTGAATATCTCCAGGGAAGGAGACTCCACAACCTCCCTGGGCAGCCTGTTCCAGTGCTCTGTCACCCGCACCATGAAGAAGTTCTTTCTCATGTTGGTCTGGAACTGCCTGCGCTCCAGTTTTAGGCCATTTCCCCTTGTCCTGTCCCCACAGACCACTGAAAAGAGATTGCTCATGTCCATTTGCCTCCCGCACTTCAGATATTTGTACACATTGATCAGATCTCCTCTCAGCCTTCTTTTCTCAAGGCTGAACAGACCCAGATTACTGAGCCTCTCCTCATAAGGGAGATGCTCCACACCCTTTATCATCTCTGTGGCCCTCTGCTGGGCTCTTTCCAGGAGGCCCCTGTCTTTTTTGCACTGGGGAGCCCAGAACTGTATACAGTACTCCAGCTGAGGCCTGACCAGGGCGGAGTAGAGGGGGAGGATCACTGTATCTCCACTGGACTGAGAATTTGAGAGCTGCCAGTGTAATTCCCATTCAGATTGTTCAGTGCAATTTTGGTTGAACTTTTAAAGGCTTTGGTGCTGCTCTGGGATTTCCTGGTCTATGTGGTACTCTCTGCAGGTTGATAACTGTGCCTTTGTCTGGCTTAACACAGGTTCATTCTTGAATGAGTTTCTTTTTTAGAACCAGTTTTGATGCAAAAAATAAGATGAAAGTTAACCTGGAAGAATTCCTTTGAAATCGGTGAGGTTACATCCTTTTAAATCAGACGAAAAGATTAAATCACAGTGCTCTGTGTGCTACATATTGTCCTTAGCAGCCTCGTATTTAGCATATTCATGCAAATGGCAGAAACAATTTGTCGTGGAGACAAAGGGAGATTTTTTTAAAAGAGATTTACTGCTTGCAGTATGTTTAGTAGCTTATATTATATTCATAAGCTGCCATTTGCATTAGAATTCCTAGTCCACAAGCTTCTCTGTTATGCTTAATGAGTCAATAGAAGAGAAGGGGGAATAGTACTGCTATCACATTTGTGGTAGCAAGTTCATTAACTAAATTTTCCTCTGTCTCCACTTTTGCGGTGTGGAAATTCCACTGAGGTACTTCTGCCTCAAACGAAATATTGGTAAAGGAAGCATGTGGTTTTTGTCCTTTTTTAAAAAGAATTATAATTTTATTTCTTTTAAGCCACAAAGGTGAAGAACGTCTTTTTTAGTGGTAAAGGAAGTCTACTTCTCAAGTCTGGTTCTTTGCTCCTTTGGTCCTATTAAACATTGAGTCCTGCGGAGTGGATGGCATCCTGACTGTCACTGATGTGCCGCAAGGCATGGTGACAGTCTGGCTGATGTCACGTTAGGACCTTTTGTCCATTCATGCCTACGGTCAGCAGTTTCAGACTGACGTATTTATCAGTCTGATGCTAATTTAGAACAGCAGGAGTGATGTTGGCTGGTGAGTAGCTCTTTGATAACTTTAATGGATGGTAGTCTAATGTTTCATAGGTAGAACTTCTTGAGGAAATTAGTGTTTTCGATAGGAAAGAAGAATGTGAGTGTGCATGCACGTAAGAAAAAGAGTGCTTGTTTATGTAAACAAGTTTTGTAAGTAAGTAAGGAAAAAAAGATTCATTATTCCGTACATCATTACTCACTCTAAGTCAGCCCTTCAGCCTGGTTCCCAAGTGCCCTTTAACAAAAGCAGCTGCTAGGAGCAGCCTGGATAGGTGGGCCTGCAGCCATGCAGCTCATTTGTATAAATACATCGGTACATGGTGTATGAATGATTCGGTCTCGGTTTTCCACTCAAATTCTCATTAGTTCTGTAAGAGTAATGGATATTCTAAGTGTTTCATTAGTAGCTGTGTCACTCTGCTACGTCACCCATCTGCTGGTGTTCTGAATGCTTAACTCATTGCTAGGCTTCTGCAGAAAATCAGAGCTCACAGAGAGCACAATGCGGAAATCATAGAGCGTGTGTGCTTCTGCCTTGCTCAGGGCCTTCTGCATCAGCCCCAGGGAGCAGTCCTTCCCCCCAGGCAGGTGAGAAAAGCCATCTCTCCCACCAGCATCCTCTCAAACGCAGCTTGCAGAGGAAGCAGTGGTAAAAGCACACAGAATTGTGCAAGCTGACAAACACAATGCACCATAACTACAAATTTAAAAGACATTTCATGAAATTTAATAGGATTTCCCATTTGGAAGCAGCCTGTCAGCCAAACACTCTTCATTATACATTCACAGATACAGTAAATGCTTTTGGTGAAATGATTTACAGAACTTACTAATAGCTTTTAGATACACCACTCTAATGTCGAAACCCCCATTGACACCACTCTTGAATTAAACTTGCAGTAGTCCTACAGTTAATGGAAGCATATACATTAAAACGTTCAGCACTGCGCCAGAAAGGAACATGGATTTTGTAAGAAATCAGTGCCGGCAAAGTGTATGATGAAGATGGATAGGACAGTTTAGTATAGAAAATGCTGCTTTTTAGGAGCCATCTGTGTTTTTACTGATGAGAATGAATTTTAACTAATGAAACCTTCAGTGATAAATGTTGTGCATACTGCAGTTACTACACAGTGTGGTTAGATTTTATGTAGCAGCTAAAGAGAGAGGAGTAGAAAATCCTGCAAGGAACATCTGCCTTATTTTGAGCTGCAGATGCTTGCTTATTTATCTGTTTATTTATTTATTTATTAATCTCTCTGTCCTAAATTGATATATCCTGTTGGAAAATTTTAGAAAAGTTTTTCAGACTTTATTTATTTAAAGAACAAATGCTTGAAGATGTGGAGTGGTCATATCCTTTCCAGTGAAACAACCTCTCTCAATTAATGTCAGGCTGTTAATCATGTCCACAAAATCTAAAATCCTGGAGTTTTTTTTACAGAGCAGCTCCCCAGAGCTCATAGCAGATTGTGGACAAAGGAAATCCTGAGGATGACTGTTGATCCTGAAGTACAGCAGTAATTCTTTTAAAATACTGGTGTAAAAACATCTTTTCAGAAATAATTTGGGCCACATATTCCTTATTTTCTGTGAAGACGATGTTGTTTGATGGAATAGCTCATGTTGGAGATCCTAGATTTTCAAATGTGTTTGGCTTCCCTTTCCCGCAAACACAGTTTGAGAAATACCTTCCCAGTGCTGTCTGACTAGTTTCCAGGCCCTGGAAACCTCCACGGGACCTCAGCTATGTTAGGCAGCCCTCCCTTCTGTACCTCTATGAACTGCTGAAGTTCCCCTTACAGCCAGGGAGAGAAAGGAGGCTTCTGCTGTAAATGCATCCTGCCTCAGTGAGCATCTCAAGTGCTGCCAGGGCACCCTAGCCTGCAAACACTGGTTTCTTTGCATTAACTACAGAGCATAGGCACAGATGGTAGACAAGAATGCCACTGTGCCTTCTTACCCACCAGTGTGGGGGTCTTCTGTCTGCCTTTTTTCTCTGTGGAAATGAAAAAGGAAATTATCAAATTCTTGTTTTGCCTGAATGTCATTTTGCAGGAGAGATTACCTCAAAACTGTTTTCCCTCCCTCTTCCCACTGTCAGCGTAATTTTTTAATCTAATCTGTGATGGAACAACACTGTTGCAAAGGTCCCTGTTGCTCATTTCTGCTAGCACATGCTACGTCATTTTGGTTCCTTGTGATGAGACTCTGATGCACTCTTTCCATGCCCTCAGTAACCTTCTGTAATCTATTGCTTCACCTTAAAAAATAACTGATGTGGATGGTGTGTTTCCAGATAACTGCTGCTTATCGAAATGTGAAGTAGAAAAGGGTGAAATAAATTCAATTCTCAACCTTGAGCACATAGAAAATGCTGGATGTTTAAAAATGGGAAACTAAAATAAATACTAGAAACTCTCAATTTTTCTTGTGAGTTTTTGAGTATTTGAGTTATTCTAAGTTTTTTTCTCAGGAAATAGTAAATTTATTTTTTCTGTCAAGTCAAGGTTCTCTTGAAATGATGGCATTTAGAGGAGGCATCCAATGTTAGAGAGACACATGAGGGTCACCACATCTCCGTGCACCTCTCTGGGACCCAGCCCTTTTTCTCCTAGCTCTGTCACAATAATTTCTTCTGAGTGCTGACCACCAGTTGCCAGGACTTGCACCTATTTTCATGAAAACTGTGTCTTCTCAGTGTCTCAATTATCAGTATGCAAGGATGTATATAATCAGTATGGCAAATTCTCATTAACAGTTTGACCCTTTTAATCACGGTTTTCCTGCTATTTGAATTTGCCTGCAGCCGCTGCCTTCTGCCCCACTGAGCTAATGTGATCTTTCATAGGAGACCTCTTCTGAAAGAAGAAAGAGGAGAATAAGCCTAGAAGAGGGCAGAAGGCTGGCAGAAATAGATTTTATTTTTCTTCTTTCCTTGGCTCTAAATGACAGGGGAAGATATGTGGAGAGAAAAAAAATCAATAAGTTAAATGAAAATGAATGTGCTTGAATAGGGACTTGGTCACCAACCTCTCAAAAGCAGCACTTCAATGCTTCAAACTTATGGATTTGGGTAAACACAATTACCTCAACAAGGCTTATGAATTATTAGTATTTTGCGGGGAGATTATAACGCATCATTAAAGATGAAGGGTTGTTTTCAGAGCTCAGTTAAGTTCTAAACTGCGTCTGTAGAGTACAAGGACGACCTTTTAGTGAGTGCAGGGTGGGCAGTAGTGTCTGAAACATGGCTCAGAGATCTCTGAGCAAAGATGTCCCTCGTGGAGGGCAGTGCAGCATTAGAAGGGACACTTGGAGTTTTGCGTTGTTCAACTTTGAAATGATTTTCAATACGCTTGTTATCTGGCTTATTATTCAAAAGGAAAAAAATGTTAAAAGGCTTCTGTTGTTTCTAAACAACTCTGTTCTGTTCTGGTCTCTCTTCTTCTGTTGTTTTTAAAATTGTTCTTCAGAGACTAGATTTATGCACAGACTCACTCCTGTCAAGGTGGTTGTTTGGTAGGAAGAAGTCTGTACAGTTAATTCTACATGGAGCACAGAACGCTCCCCAACCTTTGTTTTAATTAGATAGCATTTCCATTCCTAGCATACATTTTATCTTTTTTTTTCTCCTACTAATCCCTTAACAACGATAATTCCCCTCAATAAACCTTTCAGTGAATTTGCTATTGGTGCTGTCTTTGCACAACTATTAACAAAAAAATATATTTAGTTATGTTCTTTCTGTGTACCTAACGCTTTACAGCTCTCATATTTACTTGTGTTTAAACCCTTGACTTCAGCAGTATACACCCTTCTGCATTCCTGCTGGCAATTCTCATGTGTGTGAGGACTGGAGCTGCCTCAGCCACTGGATTACAGTGGCCGCCCACGTTGCATTCTGGGCTGAGTATGCACAGCTGTCTGGTCACTCTTCACCTGGCGAATAGTTGAGAGTATAAACCCTAGCTGTGTGAGGGAGGCACAGAGCATTCTTGATTTCTGGCTTGTTAGCCACCCTCAAGACATTTAACATCTTACAGCATCGAGCTCCTTCTAGCTGGTGCGGCTGCATCTGTTCGTGCTGTTCTGATAAGTCACATTTTCACACACCTAAATAATTTCAATGTTTTATGGCTGACTGAATTCCACCTTATTTCCGTCATTACAGTTGTTGGCTTGCTCACCACGATGATTCTGTTGTAGTTATTTTATAGGATGACATGGAAATTTATGAGATGGCAAGGGAAGAGAATTACCTTTTCACAGTGTTTTGTTGTTCAAATATGACTCACTAGGATTTGGATTTAAAGAGATTTTTGATTTTTTTTCCTAATTCTGCCCTTATGAATGGCTAAATGTTCTGCTTGATAAATTGACAGTTCTTTGGGAAAGTCAATGAAATACTATCAATTCTGATAGAAGAAATTGTCCCAAACAATTCGGGAGCAGAATCATAGAGTGGCCTGGGTTGGAAGGGCCCCCAAGGATCATCAAGTTCCAACCCCCCTGCCACAGGCAGGGCCCCCAATCTCCAGATCTGGTACTAGATCAGGTTGCCCCAGGCCCCATCCAATCTGGCCTTGAACACCTCCAGGGATGGGGCATCCACAACCTCTCTGGGCAGTCTGTTCCAGCACCTCACCACTCTCTTGGTAAATAACTTCCTCCTGACATCCAATCTAAACCTTCCCTCCTTCAGCTTAAAACCATTCCCCCTTGTCCTATCACTGTCTACCCTTGTCTTCCCTCCTGTTTATAATATCCCTCTAAATACTGGAAGGCTGCAATGAGGTATCCCCTCAGCCTTCTCTTCTCCAGGCTGAACAAGCTCAGCTCCCTCAGCCTGTAGAATGAATAAGAATGGGGAAAATTATGGAGTAGCAGAGCAAAGGTTACAAGTGTACTTCAAGCTTTTGAAGATTTTATACTGAGTTTTAAGAAAAACGGTATGGGTGGGAAGGGAGACCTCCTTACGCATATACTATTAGGATATTTCAAACTGAAAGCATTGCATTTTGAAACCTTGTCGTTATTTTGTGACTTGTGGTTTAAAATTGGAAATAATTGATGTGGATACTAGGTTGTGAGAAAAAAAAAGTCCTCACAGCCTCATTTTTTGAGCTGACACAGTACACTGGCTGAGGCTCTGTCTCTAGAGCTTTAGGGCAGTACCTTGACATTTTCAAAGAGGTATCAGTGCTGTGCATACAATTTTCCTAGGTGAACTCTGCATCCATATGCAACTCTATGTGCAGACCATTTAGCTGGCTGTTGAACTATCCAGTTAGTACCAAATAATTGTGCTTATAATTAACAGGCATACATTTAGATGTCCTTTGAAAAATGTGTTCTTCAATATCAAAGCAACACAAGAAATGGATCCTTTTTTGTTGCTGCTGAAATGAACCTGGATCTGCTGTTTAAATTGTTTGTGTAATGAGGGTTTTCAGTATGTTTCTTCCAAAAGCTCTGAAGATCCCGAAGCACGTGTGCTACACTCAAACACCTAGCATTGAATGGATGTGGTCTGTGCCAACTCACTGCAGTGCCACATGGGATTAAGGACAGAAAGCAAAGACGCAATCTCATGCAAATTGAAATCCCATTAAGTGAGTGCAGGTGGGCAGTGGAGGGAGGAATCAGTCAAACTGGAAGCAAAGCAGAAAGCTGGGCATTTTAGAAAGACTGCCAAGGGATCCTTAACCAGCACAGGATCTTGATTTTAATGCCACATCTGAAAAACAATACCCTTCTCACCATGCCTGCACTAGTGGGATTTCTGTTTTTCTTTAGAGATTGTAGAATCACAGAGTCATAGGGATTGGAAGGGATCTCTAGAGACCATCTAGTCTAAACCCCTGATAAAGCAGGTTCCCTACAGCTGGTTGCACAAGAAAGTGTCTAGGAAGACACGGCCCAGACTTTGGAGCCTGCCAGGAAACAGTGGTACACAGGAGAAGATACAGGGGAGGAGAGGGAGTGGAAGTGGCTGGAAGTGGCGTTATGGTCACCCTAGGTTTGCAGCTGCAGACATGTGAATGCGAGGTGCTGCTGGGGTGAACGCTGCAGGGGCAGAAGGACTGCAGTGACATCACTGAGCAACCGGTTGTAATGTCACTGAGTGACAGACTGCGACCACACCACCCTCGATGCTTATCTTTGGGTGCTGGCAGAGCCAGGCCCTGTGTCGTGCCTGGACTCCTGCCGAGCGATTGTGCGAGGACTGGAAGACGAGAGTGCACGAGAGTTGGGTGTTGTGCGGTGCTTCGGGACTGCTGGCAGCGCCTCTTGGCTCCTGCCCATCCCTACAGCCATCGCCTGCGTTTCCCTGCCCTGCCTGGCTCAGGAAGCTGGGGCCCCACAGGGCATTCCCCCTTGCTTTCTGTTTTCAGTCCCTGAGTACAAAGTAATTTCATCCAAGTGATCCTCTGTCACATTTGGTTAACTCAATTGAACAGTTCTAAATGCCTTTGCCACTTCAGATTGACGCTAACTTTAAGTCAATTAACTTTAAAGCCAACTTTAATTTGTGTTTCAGAGTTAGCCATGCTACCACACATCTCACACTTGTGACTGGACTACCTGCATCTCTTATGCATGGTCACAGTGAGCCATTTTCTTACAGCTCTGCAAATTAATGCTAATTGCTTTACATTGTAATTCTCACAACAAAACCCAGCTGTATGATGCCAATGTGCTCTTGTTGGCTAAAAGGCCTTAACTGGGAAACAGAACGCCTGAGTTTTAACTCCTGAGCTCCACACTTAGCTCTTGTGCTTTCTTGTTGCATATTTTCAGGTATGTTCTCCCAGCAACTAAGGCTAGATATTTATTTGTTTATTAGGTACTGAAATTTCAATGTACTCCTATGATTCCAGGAGCCGAGGCTTTGAGCAGTGTGCTAAACCTCTGCATACTATGCTAAGATGTTCTCAGCTTCCCTAGTTTCAATACTTGTTTTAGGAATGCTGGTACACTGATAAATACTGAGTCCAGAAATAACCTCATAGCCTCCTCCCTACCATCTTCCTTTCACCCCTTCGATTCTGGAAAACGTCTTTATGGTTTGTTTATGTTATCTATTGATTTATTTTCCTCTCTTTTACAAAGGCTACGTTGAAGTGTGTGTCTTTAAAAAGAAATGAAGTACATCCAGCACACTTGGGTAGAAGAGTACCCAACATCCACTAGCAAATTTCTGCATGAAAATTTGTCTAACAGCTGTAATGGGCTGCAGGAACTGCCACCACCTGGAGAGCCAGGACAGGAGAAGGGGAAGGGAATTCCGCATCTGAGTCTTATAGTAGGGAGCATGATCACAAAGGCTAATTTTGCTGCCAAGAGCTCTACAAAGAGAGAAAAGCAAGCCCTGTTGAGAAACCTAAAGAAATGATAAATGGCTATTTCAGAGCCATAGTGGTTGTGAAGGGTGAGGATGTGAGGAACTAAATTAAGCTTATCTGTGATCTGTGGCCCTTGGGAGAGACTCTTCCATTTGTTTTGCCTGGGGCTTGGAGAAAACCCCAGTGCTGCTTCGCTTCATGGAATGAGTGTGTAATCTAGAAAGGAAAGGATTTTCTCCAGTTACACAAGATATTAAAAAATGCTGCTCTTTGGCACAGTGGAGCACTGAGAGGGCCACTGTGGCTGGACAGGAGTAAAGTGCTCTGTCCAGGTAGGAGATGTGATGAGCCGGCCACTTCTGCAGGAACCAAGGTGACAACATGGAATATGATGATAAAATCCAGACCCTACCATAGAGAGGTTCTAATTTTGAAAGGAAGACAAAATGTTTTGTTGCCACTCACAAAACATGACTGTCCTTAAAGTCTTCAGAAATGAAGTTCAAGAACACAAATCTTGGATCCTTGTCTGCCCTTTGGTATTGCTTGCCCACGAGGCAATATGTGCAGGTTGCTGTAAGTTTGCAGCTGTAAAGCTACTGGCTCCAGTTCCTTGCCTCTTCGGGGAAACGTGTTGCTGTGCTTTGCTCCTGTCAGTCCCTCTGCCAAGCGCTCTGCAGGGAGAGATATTTCAGTATTCAGCAGCTTGGCCTCAGCCTCTCATGCTGGGGCTGATGACGTTGAGTGGGGTTATGGGGAACAGAAGAGCTTGTTCAGTGGTGCTTAGCTCTGTAATAATATCCTGAGTGTTAGCGCTCAAACCTCCAACAGATTTATTTGACACCAAACAAGATGCTACTTGTTTGTGAATAAAGTCCCCAGTCTAACTGCTGTAGCTAGAGCTGCACTGAACTGGTACATTGGTGACCTCTTATGTCTGCACATGGGGTAGATTTGGACAAGATATTTCTGGACAATGTTATGTGATAAAATTAGTCTGAGAAAGCTGCAGCTGAACAGAACTGTCATTGACCAAGGCTTTCTGGATGCTGTATTCCTGATGAGGTAATATAATTGTAGGAATTATCAATGGAGAGAGACTACTGAAGTAATTTTGTTCCTTCCATGACAACACAGTCAGTGTTCCTCCATCCCTCTTTCTTGGTACTCTGCACATTTACCAACACTTAGCTATCTGACACTACTTTGCTAAAATTAAGTCATCAACTACGTCTAACCCTTCTGAAAAAATGTGAGATAAATGACATCTAGTTCTCTGTCAGTTTTTGGAAACTAACTAAATTAATTATGTGAAACCACCTAATAGTGTTTTGCTTGTTTGTTTTTTTTTGCAGTAAGGTTCTTTGGATCATCCATAATATTTCTAATACATAAGTTTTGCCGTTATAAGGATGTTTGTAAGTAGACAAATTGCAAAACCCTTTTAAGGAATGGATCCCAGGAGAGGATAGAGAACATCCTTTCTAAATTCTGTAAAACTCCTCAAAAGGATCTGATATTTCTCTCTCATGCTGCAGAAAACCTCAAACTGCTGGTTTTTCCAGGTGAGCTTTAAAGTGTGGGTATACTCTTTATGCCACCTTTTTTTCTGTGATCTGATGCAACCATTTGGAGCAATCAGAATCGCTTTGAAATTTTATCTGAGGTCTGGAAGATTTGAAGGAAATTTCTTGGGATTCATCCATCAAGATTATGAAACCTCAGATTTTTTTTAGTCTGTGGAAGAAGATGCTCAGTCCCTGGCAAGAAGAATAAGACATCCAAACTTTACTGCATATATCAGTATCATGAATGTAGCAGGGGAAATTCAATCTGATTATGATCATTGTAAGGCCGTAAGCCAAGCAGAGCACGTTGAATAACAATTGCTGAGATATAATAGGCATCTTCGGCTTTGAAAGATTTGGCCTGAAAGGCTGATCATGAGTTTTCCTAACCGCCTCCAGTTAAAACCACTTCTGTTTTATCTGTTTACATTCATGGCAATTACTCTTTATTTGTGAGAGAATATCCTCTAGATTTCAACATTTATACACTGAATGTTTATATAAACTTACCTGGGGAAGACCAATGTCCTGTTGACGTTTATTCTTCCTGAGCTTGAAAGTGATTCTTGCTGCTGCTCCAGAAAAACACCATCCTAGAGTTCATCCATGGGCCCAGTGAACTATGAATGATGTTAGCAAGGCACGTAGTTAACAGCAGAGGGAAAATGTTGTGGTTCAAGAATTAGTTCTGCCGCAAGCTGTGCAAGTGATAACTCGGGTAGGCCATGTAAGATGGGATTTTATTGCCCACATCTAGAGTCCTGGGGCCACCAGAGATGTTTTCAGTACTCTGAGGCAGCTGAACCCTGATGGAATACATGGATCTGTCTGAAATGATAGCATCTACAGATTGGGTGGGACATCCCATGGCACCTACAAGATGATGATTTGGTAACAGAATCCCATCCTTCCTAGGTAAAAACGGGGAATTAATGCACTGGTACCTTGATGTAGCTCTTGGACATAGCCTCTTCAGCAGATTCAGGCACTGCAAGATAGGCACTTAGCAGCACAGGAGGAAATGTGGGTTGTCTCCAGCACTGAGCCTGGATCTTATTAATAAACAAATCCTATTGCCTTCTCAGATTTAAATGCCAAGGATGCTGCTCAGCCCAGCCTCACAAAGACTTGCACAAACACAGTGCAAATGCTGCAATGTCTTACAGGAGGTATGTGACAGCCATTCACCAACTCCTTTTTCCAGAGGGAATCTCCAGGCCCTATCTCCAGAGAGACGGATGCAGGAGATGTTTCTCGAGCCCTCCCTTCCTGCATGTGGATTCTTAAATGTGGTGCAGCGCTGGCAGAAACAAGTGCACTTCAGTTCTCCACTTGGGCGTGTTTGAGCACTTGTGTGATCAGACTAGCTGCAATCTGACAAGTGTCTGTACGACTGAAAATGGATTTTCACAGCCTGCTGGCCTTCAGGGAGGGTGTGTGGGCTGGATGTATTGCTATCAAGTAGGGGATGCAAATGTTTGCTAATTTTTTTTTCCCTTAGAGGAAGACGGTGTAACGGTGATTAAAGTAAAATCCAACTTTTCCTTCTGCACAAGCTTCATTACACCAACCCACAGGCATCTCCTCAGCACCTTCAGTTGTGGACTGCAGTCTGGTTTCTGCTGTCTGCCAGAGCAGCGCAGCCTCTCGTGTTCCTCTCTTCCAATGACCTTTTGGATCTCTTTCTAAAAAGGCAGCAGAAACCTTTGTGTAATTTGGACTGTTTTACTGACAAGGTGGCAAGTTTCATCTGGAATTTCTTCCACATTTGACACTACTTATTTATTTTCCTTAAAGATAGGATCCTACTCCCTCCTTCCCTTTCTGCTCTTTTTCTCTGGCTTAAACAATCTCTCTCTGAACATATAATGTTAAAGGACACGCTTATTTTATCTTGGTAGCAGATGTTTTCCATTAAGTCTTGGAATCCTGCTTCTGTATGTGTTTCCAACTCTTCTGAATCTCTGTGATAGAAAATAAGATATCACTGTGGATGTGAGTGGCACCAGGCATCCACAATGGTGCGCACTACTGTTTGATAGCAGCAACTTGATTTATTATTATTCTATTTTACCAATAAATGCCAGAGGTCTGGCACATGCAGTCGGGCAGATTATGTGAGTGAATACCTAAGGCTGCCTTTTCAAAGCCCAAGCTCTGCCAAGCAGGAGTTTGTTCATCTTCTAAGCCAGCACGCTTTCTAAAATGGGAGATCTCTTCTCACTTTTCTGGGCTAGGCATGCGAGAGAAACATCTTGGAAAGATGCAGCTGAATAAAGGCCAGGTAATACCCTAGCCTGGTCATGATATTTTGTGTTCAGCCTTCCATTGTGCAGCACAGCCCTGGCTTGCCTGTTTTACTGAAGGCTGGACATCCAGAAAGAAGGGGCAAGAAAGCGCTGTGGCTGTCACCAGGCATCACTACCTGAACAATTTGCACTGGATTTCAGCTGCTCCTGGGGCTCCCCACAGACAGTTGAGCTCGTTCTGTCACTAAGACTGAAACACCAAGAGAAATGCTAACTTTAATTAAAAAAATGGATGGGCTCTTCTCTCCTGCAGCCACCCACCCAAGACTGAATTTGAAAAATGCTTATTGCAAGGAGGCAGTGAAAGTGTTTGTGATTTATGAAATTGATTATTTTACTTAAGGTAAAAGGTCAGGGAGGTAAATTCTCAGAAACAATCCTCTGACCAGATTGTTTTCTGTAAGTTTTAAAGCATTTCTGCAATTTCAACTTATTGGGTTAACACTGATGTAATTGCTGCCTGTTCTTACAGAAAACATATATTACCCATTCTCATTATAATAATATGCCCTTTCAGTTTTAAATTTAAAACATGTCCAAGTTAAGAATAATAAGTGCCAAAACTCATTTTCCTCACTTCTGCATTCTTCAGTTACTCCTGCGACAGATTTGGGATCTGTCAGTGCCAAATTGAATTCCAGTTTGATTGCTGAAACCCTCTGCGTTTCAGGATTATTCATACTAACTGGTGACTGTTTTTTGGTACTTCAGCCCATTGATTTAAACCATCTTTCTGCAGAGGGGATCTGGTGAGCTGCAAGGAGTGGTTGCCCCTTCTTGCAGGAGTAAAAGTGGCAGTGATTATTTGATTTATTGCACGAAGGCTCTGTTTCTGAATGGCACTGTGTGGCAATGCAAAAGGCTGTGGCAGGGGAGGGTGAGGAGCAGGGGTGCCAGGAAGCCCTGGGCTTGGGGCTTAGGGTCTGTCATGACCAGCTGCAGCCGCACAGCCTGGGAAGGGCCACGGACACAGACACTGGATCGATGTGGTGGGGGATGACAGTGACTCAGCGTGTGCTGATGTCCCGTGGTAACATGGCTCCCATCCTATGGAAGTCAGGGAATGGCGAAGCAGTGTTTTTGCTCAAAAGGAAGGGGCTGTTCACAGCCATTTAAGAGTTGGGGGAGATCTGTTTTTTCCTCCCTCTCTTGCCCTCCTGCCTTTCCTATTTCTCCTGTTGATAAATTCCTTGTACTTCCCTCTCTGTACACAATGAAACAGAACTGTCTGTTTTCCTTTTGTTTCTAGCTGGCTTGTCTCTCTGCTTCTCATGAATTAGCACAATACTCCAAAATCTGTACTGCAAATCAAGCAGAGATTAGACTCGGAGAATGGGAAAACAGTCCTATTTTGCTTTTTTTTTTTTTTTTTAAATAAAAAAGAGCAATAACTCAGACCTAAAGAAAATGCTTATAGAAAACTCTCTGCTTTTAGATAGTAATTTTGATTTACAGGAGTGTTCTTCATTCCAGGCATAGGCTACGTGGAAAATACAGGTGAAAAAGTGTTTTAAGTATTTCTTAAACCAAAATCTCATTTCCCAACTTTTAATCAGTACTTAAGTATAACTTTGCCAACAGCCTTAGCAGCAGATTTCCAAACCCGTTTTCCAGCAGCACCTTTACCACAAAGCCTTGTTTAGCACCAACTGTCATTATGGAGCAAAGTGAATTTCATTCTTACACCGTTTGCTTTCAATACCCACTGCTGCTAACACAGATGGCACCCATGTGACAGAATAATTTTATATACAGTTTAATAAACAGAAGACTTCTGATTTGTAGTTTCTCCTGCACATCCAGCTAGAGTTCAGACAACAGAAGACAAAGACTGCATGGCAAAGCCTCGGCAAACGTGAAGCTCCACTAGCTTTCAGTCTGTCTAGACTGAAGGATGGTGCCCATGGAGCTAACACAAAGTCTTGCTTGTCTCTGGACTGGAATGCAAAAGCATTGCGAGCTCACATAGACACATCGTCTCTGAGCTGTCAGTGCTTCGGTGCCAAGCCTGCCTGGCTGCTGGGCTTCGTGCTTTGCTGCTCCTGTTCAGCTGATCCCCGAGGACTCTGCCTTCCTGTGGAGAGAATAGGAAGGAAAGATTTTTGGGGAAGTCAGTCCTGAAGAGACAGTGGTGACAGCTCGCCGCTGCCGCACAGGCAGCATGCCTCCTCTCCACTTATCTTCGCTGCTGCTGATGGCTAATTAGCAAATCCTGTCCATGGTTTGTCTGTTAACTCTCCTGGCTTTCTTACTGTCACAATTTTCTTTCAATATATGCCATCTCTTGTGTCCTCACTGCCATCCCAAAATAAGCCAGAAGAGCTGAACTCATCTCCTTGTCTCCCACTGCACAGCTCTTCACAGCAGTGCTGCGTACCCCTGTTTGCATGCTGTGTTCTGCAGGAGGGAAGGTTGCCATCTAAAAACATTTGCTTCTTGAGCTAGCCAAAAGAGGATGATCATAAAACTTTAAGTACCTCCAATACTTTGTAGCAGAGAAGAGGTTGGTTTCTTTTTTGCTTAATGGATCTCTTGCCTCATTTTAAAAAGTGAATCGTTCCAGATCAATGTATTTCTTAGCAAACATGGATGAGCCATACATTTTCTGGTGAGATGGAGACCTGAACGATGTTTTTTAATGAAGTGAGAGAGGTGGGATGAAGAACACAGCAATCAATGACAAGAAATTTAGCTAAAAGCAGGGGACACATCAGTGGGAGGGTAGAGATGGATCTGGATGTATTGGTTAGCCAGAGGTTGCTGTAGCTGATTCTGCTAAAAAAGATCCAAAAAAAGGAAAATACTGTTGTTCTCCTTGAAGGCCTTGAAGACTCATTTGGCATACTGTGTTTAGTCCTGGTTGCTCGTGTTCCAGAAAGATGCACTCGAACTGCACAAAATGAATGGATTAACTTCGTAGGCAACCAATCTGCAGAGTAGAAGGTCTCTGGCCATCTGAGAGATGAACTTGTGGGCAAAAAATCCCCACACCGTGCATCTCTGAGAACAATAATCAGAAATGTAAGCTAGGGCTTCATAACCTTATGAAAGGGATTTTGTAACACAACAGAAGAATTCGTTCAAGCAGCAAATACAGCTTGTGATTTATGTGTGGGCATTTCTAAGGGGCTTTAGAAAGAGACTGGGTTGCTGTTGCACCATATTGACGATGTACTAATCTCATGCTTTAAGGTTTCAACTGGCTGCTTGCTGAGACTAAAAAGGAATTTTTCTCCTTTGGCTATAACTAAATGCAGGAGGTGGTGGTGCTTGCACGTCTTGCTCAGTGACTCAGAGTGAAATACATCACCACCTTCAGAAACTGAAAGGGCAGTTCCTCAGGTGAGACTGGCAGGGACTACAGATTGCTTTTTGGCTTTCATTTCTGAAACAGAGTTCAGAAGTTAAATCTTACCTGTTCCTACTATTACAGTTATGTAGGACATTGGTAACATTCTTGAGATCCCCTAACCTCTGTCGTATCTACTTCCTATGCGTGTTTCCTATGGGTGTACAAGCCTTAAGCTTGTTGCCAGGCACTGGTGCTTGCTTTGTGGCTTTTGGAGCAGACGCTTTCCACAAATGGATCTTTCCAGCCTCATGTTGGGATGCTCTCATGCCGTGTCTGTGCTCCCACAGCTGAGCTTACAGAGCCATGTACTGTTCTTTTCAGTCAGACAGCTGTCTGATTTCCCTTCATGAGATCTTTATGCATTACTTACATTGGGTTTTGTGTGCAGGAGAACAGAGTGCCTTTTGAGAGGAGGATTTTCATGATGCCAGTGGAGGAATACTGTTAGTGTTACTGTACTGTGCTGTCACATGAGCTGTTGGCTCTGGAGCCATCTTAATGTTTTGTTTCATATTGCATTTAAGGCCAATTTCTATTCACTTGAGGAAAGAAAATGCCATGCCTTGCTTCAAGCATAAACTGATTAAACTTCAAAATGGGTATGAGTTTTATTAACCTGGCTTTTTTCTTTTTCTTTTTCTTTCTTTTTTTTAGGATTCAAGCTCTGGTTGTTAACAACTGATTAAAAAAAAAAAGCTGTAAGCAGTTGTGGCTTTCTTTCTAGGACACTGAACGGAATGGTTTGTAGAAGCACTGCTGTCTTATGACAGCAGAGAAGGCTGGAGTTGAGATTTGGCAATGTGTAAAGTCTCTGTGTCTCTGGGGGAGCCGAAAGCTGCACACTGTTGGATGACTTCATCTCTGTGGCTGTTGTGATGCTGTACCAGCAATGGTGCTGGAAGCAGCCTTTTGGCAGCCTAGCTCTGGTACATGAGTTCCTGAGCCGTGCTGTGCTGCGTACCACTGCAGTACGTATGCTGGGCTCTGCTGATCTCATCAGCTGAGATCAGATACAAGTTTCTCTCTATGGCTGACACAACTTCCTGCTGGAAAAGGCCTGAGCCCCAAACGTGGGAAGTCAGCGCAGCAGTGACCTCACTCAAGCAGATGTCCTTCTGTCACGCCTGTGCCAAACCCCTGGTCCACGGACCTCTTACAAACTCAGATGGAGATCCGTGGGTGAAGGCTTCAGCTGTCCTTGATTTATCTTCCACATTTAAAAACAACCAGCTGTATCCCCAGCATCTCCATCAGCTAGCACAGCAAATGCTTTTTGTTGCGCTGGTTGTGGAATGCATGCAGCTGTGGAAGGATTTCTGAGTCTAACAAAGATCCTTCCAAATAATGGCCAAAAGAGGATGGTTTGACCCGTGATCTGCAGCAGCTAGCAGTTCAGGACAGGGCTCAGGATGATGAGAGGAACAACATGACAACTGTGAAGGTCCCAATCCCCTCTGCACTCAAAACGACAGCAGTCTTCTTTACACTTACAACATTTAATGATTTCCAAAAGGAAAACTGCATTGAGCAACCCTGAGCCTTTCTGAAAGGCTTTGAGGCAGATGCAGAGCAAGGGGCTGAGAAAGGATAAAGATGCCAATGCATAGGGCTTGCCAAGCTGTTGTGGATATCCTGAGCAGAAGTAATTAACTAATCATGAATAGTTAAATTTGGGGAGTAAGGAGGTGACTGCGTTCTGCAGCCAGCTTAGCAAAATAACTGCGTCCTGCGGGCTTTGCCACAAAGTTAGCTGAATTTGGAAAGCGAGCTCCATAGTTCTAGTCAAGCTGTGCAAATACTCTGAGCACATTTAATATATGCAAATTAAATTAATGTTAAATCACCATGTCTCTGTGGTAGTGAATAATACAGAAAAAGCAAATGGGATGCACAGCAAATGGAGGTGATTCAGCTGTCAGATCGTGTGCACGAATATTTCCCCAAACTCTTCTCTAAATTGAGAGATTACAAAAGTACAATTTTACTTAAAAGAGCAAATATTTAATAAATTCAAAAATGGTGACATTATTATGTTTCTGCTCAGTCCTGCAGTGCTCCGGCTTCGGCTTTAATGTTCGAGCTTGATAATTTAGTTTTCTAAAAATAGGCTGCCAGACTATGCCTAACATTTCATTATTTTATGAATACTGCTTTGGACATTCCAGGCCATAAAAATCAGCCCCAAAACTCGCGCTGTAAAGCAAATATTGTTCCTTCTTGAATGGTTGAATTATTAATGGAAGCTGGGCTTTTTGGGGGCACCAAGTTGTGATGAGTTCAGTTTTGCAACAAGGGTTTTAATCTTGTATTTGCAAGCTCTTAGTTCAAGCAAGTAGGCATAAAAACAATGAATTATAAATGTTTTTTTCTAATGCTGCCAAATTCAGAGCTATGGGAAAAGGGGGTAGTTCAAAAGGACACATACTCTGGGTCCTGGAGAGCCTGATGAATGGACTGGAGGTGCTGCTGGACAGGGCTGCCCCTCTGCTCGGGGTTTGTCAAATATACCAAGCAGCTCAGGTTTGTCATGCTTGACTTACAGATGCTTTCTGTTTTTTTCTTATCAATTTTTTTTTTTAAATCAATGGATACTCTAATATTGATGCTCTCATGGGCTTTTAATGGAAATGGGTATGGAGACAAGAGCACGAATATAAATGATTCTCTTTTGCTGCTTCGTAGAGAAGACACATTAAGCTTGTGCTGAACAGAATGAAAAATAGAGCTGTCTCCAGGATAATTTTTTAAAATAATGTGTAGCGTTGTTGTTTTACGCATTTAGTTGGGAGGGAGTTACTGAAGTGTGCAAATGCTATTGTAACCGAAGGGCAGCAGTAATCAAGCACTGAAGGGCTTTCTCCCCTAGAGATTTATTTCTTGTGGTGCTTTAAAGAAAAACTGTCTGACAACAAAGAGCCTGTATAAGAAAAATAAAAAGAAAGATGAAAACCAAACCTTTGTGCATCTTTCTGGTCCTGAGAGTGCACGGTATGTCTGTTTAGGGAAGGTGTGGTATAGCTGGTGGGATTTTGACTGCACACGTGCCTTGGGACATGATGCAGCTGGGGCTGCGTGGTCTCTGGGCCTGCCTCATGCTGGGGGAGCCCCTTGGACCTGAGCCTGCTTCCAGCCCAGCCAGGAGCTTCAGGAGGCCTGGAACGTCACACATGTTTCCATGGAGCTGTTTGGGTGAGAGCTATCTCTTTCTGGTCCAGGGTCTTCTGCTCTCCTGTCCCTACTAAGGGTGGCCCTAGTGGGTTCCTGTGACCATGTCCTTCAGCACCTTGGGCACTGGGGAAAGTGGTGAGGAGGGTAGAGCAGAAAGAAGAGGGATGAAGCCAAAGAGGAGGTACTGACTCAGGACAGCTTTCCATCTGGGAAGAGTGTCTCTGTATCCAGGAAGTGAGTGAAGCCCAGATCGTCAAATGCTGGGATGACAGCATGGCTCTGGGACACATGGCCAGCACAGCAGCCCAGGGAGCAGCCTCACATCACTGCTTTAACCAGATCCCCCTGAAAAACTTTGCAGCCAAGTCGGCAGAAAACATAAGGCTGAGATAGGCTCCGGTTTCCATCCACAGCCAAACAAAACTCTCATTTCTGCAGCTGCCATCCAGCTTCCACACTTCTGGCTGTCATCACTTTCTGTATCACGCTGCCATAAATCCACGCAGCTATTGTTCTTTGGTGAGACAGCGCGTGTGCTGATGGATAATGCTCTTATTATTCCTAGCAGCATCATGCCCGTCCACAGCGCCAGGAGACATTTATTGTCTGCCAATTATTTATTAGGTGACTGATGAACAGAAATGAAATGTTTTTGAAAACATATCCAGTGCAGATTTATGCCAAAATGATTTGTGTTACAGTCGTTGCCAAGGGGCTTGAGCTGAGGTGAGATCTGCCCAAAGTCAAGTGCAACTCAAACCTGTAACAAGGCTAGAGGGATGCCTTCGTGGCTAATTTAAACAAATCAAAGAGGGAAGGGTGAGAGATGAAATGGGCTGCTCAACCTGGTGTCACAGCAGAAACTATGAAAAGAGCTGTTTTCTCTCAGAACATGCAGTCTGTGAAGTTCAGGTTTTCATGGGGATATGTCCGCCTTTGACAGCAGGAGTGGAGGGATTCGTTCCAATGACAGCAGCATGTTTGCTTTTAATGTATTTACTAATGTTCACCTTCTGTTCAGGAGCAATTGTACTGAAAAGTTTGGCATGCAAGCATCAAACTACTTGGAAATTTGTGTTATGCAAGGACGTTTTGTGTATTTCAGAGCTGATGCTGGAAAACAAAGTAGAATTCAAAATCTACAGCTTTTTCTGTTGGGTGAGCCACGTTTTCTGCACAGAATTATGAGCCCAGGTCTTGCAGAAGTCTGCCCTTCCCATGGGATCAAAGCCTTTTAATACCAGGCTTATGCGGAGTGCCCTTTTCTTATCACTGATGTCAGGCAGGTGTACTTTAAAGTTCAAACTTCTGTGTGCAAGCTCGCTGTGAGACCAGCCATTGCAGCAGGAAACTCTGCCATGGTTTTCTGGCTTTTTCTTTTGATGTGCATAAAGTCAGAGCACAAGGAGGGTGCATGGTGCTGCTGGCATCGACACTGCTGAAGTGGGGAAGTGGGTGTGGGTCTGCTCCTGGTGTGCATCTGGGATGTGTCACAGGAACGCTGCTGCTGCCTGGTCCCTGGTACCCAGGGTTCTCACTGAGCTCCTCTCACCTGGGTTTCACCCCGCTGCCTTCGGGCTCCTCAGCATCCCATGGTCAGAGGTATTGTGCCATATCACTGCGAAGAAATAAAGTGAATGGTATTTGAGGCTTTTAAAGCCAAAGAGAGATTTCACCACAGAACTCCTCTTGACATTTTGAGCTGTTTTTGTTTTGATTTGCTTTTGTCTGACTTGTAAAATATCAGAGCACAGGCTGGAGGCAGCCAGCGCTGCTCTGGCTGCTGAGGACCATTTGCTTGGGGCTGGCAATGACCATGACTCCAAGTTCTGGCACTGTTCTAGCTTAGCTGGAATGGAAGATGCTCTGGGGTTTGATTTTGGTTTTGTGGCTTATGTAAAACACGGATGGGAAAGCACTGAGATCCCTAGAGAGCCCTCTCTTGTGATGCTTGAAGGAAACAAGTAAAATTTGAGGTGCTCTGTCCCTTTTATTTTCCTTTCTGCTACCTAACTATAACTTCGCTTGAAAGGATTGTGTGACATAGGAGCGAACAGCAAATTCTTCCTTTCAGAAATGGGGAAGGTACTTCTTTATTTATACGTATTTTTAAGCTGGGACCGGATTCATTCCTTTGATCATGAATTGCAGCCTGTTTCCAGTATTATTTCATACTTCATCTCTTTTCATCTCCTTTCTTTCCCTTTTGATCTTGCTCTGTTACTTCTGCCAGTTGTGCTACGTGAGGAGACTAAGCAAATTTGAGACCTGGACTTGTGCTGGCAAGACACATCTCCAGCTAGTAAATGACTCATGTCGGACACTGGGAAGTTTGACCGGGATGCAAAAGCTTAGTGGTTCTGCTGGGCAGCAAAGGGAGAAGGTTGCTTGGTGTCCATCTGGCATCCTCTGTAGAGTGCTCCCAGCGCTGTTGGCTGGTTACAGCCTGGTGTGCTGCAGTGCAGATCCAGCACACAAGCATGCAGACCCTATACACTTCCTCTCAGGAGCAAATCCAGCACAGATATGCAGACTCTGAGCTCTCAGGGCAAGTGCTGGGGTACGCAGGGAGCCCAGCCACAAACACCTGTGGCTCAGCAGCCATCTGAAACACAGGACCCCAATCACTGGATGGCACTTGACCCCAGACCACTCCGACTTTAAAGAGGTTAAAGAACCACTTCTGCCTAGACTTGCTGGTGTTTTTCTGTTTGCTTGTTTGTTTGTTTTCTCCTCACTTATATTTTTAATCTCTCATCTCTATTTGTGCTCCTCTTCTTCCATTTAGGATGGGAGGACATTTCTGTGTATTGATACACATTCAGGCGAATTTCCTAATGTCTATTTGTAATGTATTGTAGGACACAATGATATATTTTTGCAAATCTCTCTAAGCACAAATCTAATACGAACTACTGAAGCTTTTATCACAAATCTCAGTTGATTCAGCAGCAGGTTTTTCTCCCTCACCCCCCTTTTGGAGTCCCATCCTCCACAGCCAAATGATTGCGTGAGAACTTCAGTTTTCGTTTATTGAGAAGAGGTTTTCAGCTTACGTAACAATAGGTGGATGTTTAAAAAAAATCTTATGTGTTAATTGAAGGACTCAAGCAGATAAGGATGTTGAGAAGCACTGAACATTGTTAATTTACAAGTAATTAGTTTCAGGAGTAATCTCCTGACCAGCCAGATCGAGCATTTTTGGTTTCAGAGTGGCAGACTTTCAACACTTGCCTCCATTAAAAACCTCTTCCTAATTCAAGCAGTTCTTGCTGCTCTGGTTTTTAAGCCTGATCAGTCTTATGCTAACCTTCATTTTAATTCATTTTGCCCTTTTTTATGCAAGATATAAGAGGCTGTGCTCCACATTGCACTTCTATTAAGCTGCACTTCCTGCATTTTTCCCCTTTATGTGTTAGAGTTACCCAGTGTAGACAGGAGGGTCCAAATCCTGGCTGGAGTGGATCTCTTTCCTTCCCATTGGATGGCATTTGACTCTGTTTTGCTATAGCAAAATGTTGAGAAAAAAGCGATGGCCTTTGCAGCTTGAAAGGAGAGTGCTGGCTGATGGCTGCCCAGTAGTCTTTCAGCAGGCATAAATGAGAATACTTAAAGATCCAAATTTAACATGTGAAGACCATCACTCTTTTGTTTCTGTACATTGTTGTAGCTGTCCTAAGTGAAAGTGCACACAGTGGTAAAGGGGCAGGCAGTGGCCTGCAGCATTTCCATGAGGCTCTGAGGTTTTCTGACTGGCAACAATTACAAGGAGGAAATGAACCAGCCAGGTAGGGCTCTACGAGGCGCTCAGCAACAAGAAATATATATGTGAATGGAAAAGTTTAGTTGCAAATAATAATAATTTGGAATTAGGGAACTTTCTGAATGACCCCATGGGTTTGAAAGGAAGTCCCAGAGCTATTTTTGCTGGGCTGGGCAAGCATGGCAATGGCAGACCTGGGGGCTGAGCTGGAAGTTTGTGCTCTGATATTTTGTTAATCTTCTGGATAATCTGAGCATGCACAGTGCACGAGGCAGAGGGGGAAGTGGGTCTTCTTTGTTTGCAGGTCTGCCTGCATGGGAGCTGCTGGAGCCTAACTGTTTTTCAGCAGGAGCAGAACAAAGCAAACAGGCTGCAACAGGGTGCATGCAACTCTCCTTTAATGCTGAGAAGGGACAAATCCATTCCTTTGGGGAAGCATTTTAGAAGCTGCAGTTGATCTGTATTGTGGTGTTTACTGTTATTCTGGGACAGTAGTAATTGATGTGTCTCTAGCCTATGCCTTATTTTTCTTTGAAAATGTAATACAGTCCTTAAAAAGCTTTGACGCAGACATGTAATTGAAGGAAGAAGGCAATAAAGGGAAGAAAATAAACAGTGAAGTACAAAAAGAGTATAGGTGAGATCAAATTGATAGGAAAGAGGAGGAGATGACTATTTTCTAATCTTGTCAGCAATCTGGCATGGGAAGTCAGAGGACATGGTTGCAGTTCCATGGCAAATGGAAACCCTGGAGGAACATGGAAGGTGCTGGGCAGTGGGGTGCAAGGCACCTGCCAGCATCTCTTCACCCTCCCAGGCCTGGAACATCCTCAGGGGTGTTACTTCCATCCCAAACAGTGTGGATGCCACTGCCCACCCCTCTGAGGACATGGATGAACTCTCTCCAGTCTTCCCTCAGGTGACAAGTGATGCGAGGGAACAGCCTCAAGCTGCACCAGAAGAGATTTAACAGGACATTAGGAAGAATTTCTTCATGGAGATGGCTGTCAGACAGTGGAATGAGCTGCCCAGGGAAGTAGTGAAGTCCCCATCCCTGGAGGCATCCAAGAGATGTGGATGTGGCACTGCGAGACTTGAATTAGTGATGGCACTCAGCAGGTCGGTCTGATGGTTGGATGTGGTCCAACCAGGCATTGCCCGGCAGTGCCACCAGCTTCTCAACAGCTTGCTTGTCTGCCAGCACCTTACCTCTACCACGTGTGGCTTTTGCTGTGTATGAGAGCACAAAACCAGCTCCAAAGCAAATGCTGCAGAAGGCTCTGTTCAATGCTGGAAAACAGGCCGATAAAATCAACAGATGCTGTCATTAAAAATAATGCAGAAAGACTATTAAATAGAGCTGCCCCTGAAGAAAGGGAAAATATCTCATGCCTCTTACGTTGCCTTAGCTGGATTTTATTTTGGTAGTTTTGATCTCCTTGAGGTGGGCTTACTGAAGCCCCAGCCCTGTGCTTGCTGCTGTCCTGCTGGGGGGGGCTGCAGATCCCATGCTGTGGAAATGCATTGCCTGGGTTTTTCAATGATACCTCAACTTTGGCATATTGCATGCTCTGGCTTTTTAGAGGAGCTGGCTATTCTGTTTTATGTGCAAAGGTAAGTAGTGGAGGGATATAGAGTTTGGACTCAGAGGACCCCAACTATTCTTTTTTCCTTACTTGAAGAGAACAAGGCTGCTTCTTACAGAGCAGAAAAACTGCCAAGATGAAATTCATAGAAGATGTGGAGAGCAGGCCGGTTCCTGGGGAGATACTGAAATGGAAACCCCGCTGCTTTGGGGCAGCTGCAGCTCTTTGGAAGTAAGAAGGCACGAGGACAGCATCATCCTGTGATCCTTGCCGAGGACAAACAAAGCTGTGGTAGCTAAGGAGAGGCGGCAGAACTGTGTCTGCAGAAACTTGGGAACAGTTTCCCAAGGAAGAAGAGTGGTAATCTTCCCTTGCTCAGTGGTCTACTGATATAAGCCAGACTGCAACATTATTGAGGAGACAGCAAATGATTTAGTCTGTATTAAACCTGCCAGTTTTATGGCTGTGCGGCTGAATTACTGCTTCCCCGGAGGGACGCAGCAGGGACTATTAATGAGCAGACAGGGAGGAGGTAGCATTGGTATGGCAGCAGCGATCCAGGAATGGCACTCAAATAGGAGCCTATTTTCAGCTCCCTCATATCATGTCATTACTAGTTTTAGCTTTGCTGACATCTTATTTTGCCCAAGACATTCCCATTTTAAGGTCTTGCACTCTTTGTGATTGCTTTTTTTTTTTTTTTTGATTGAATTTTTTTGGTACAGTCTAAAACGTATTTGTTTGGTTGCAGCTAGCAGTCTATTTGCCAGTGAGGTGCTTGGATATTGCTGTGCCCAACACATCTGGGAATGAGGTGCTTGGATATGGCTGTGCCCAACACATCTGGGAATGCATTTAGCTCTTTGTGCAGTTTTTTTGAGTAGTTCCTTTGGGGAGGAAGCTCTGGATGTGGTTGGGCTCGGGCTCTCACAGTTATTCTGCAGGGAAACTCGATCAGGCCCAAAGTCCAGCAAACAAATCCACATTTTAAGGTTTCTCTGATAATTGCTTTTACACATGTTAGGGCAATTCATTCCATAACTTCTGTGAAGCTTGAATTTCCCATTCCTTGTCAGCACTTCAACCTCTTCTGAAGCTTTTCATCCTTCCGAAGAATTTTCCTAGTGAGCTGATGCTGGAAAATCTTTCCCTCATTATTATTGTTTTTTAAAAGAATTAATAAACAAAAGCCTGGTATGCTATAGCATTTAAGTCTAATCTTTTTACAGTCCCACGAAAGCGAGGAAATGGAAAGTGGCACTGCCTCTTGGTTCTTCTTGTGCTGTTTCTTTACAGCGGGAACTCCCAACCTGAAAGCAGGAATCTCTTCAGCTCGAGCTGAGCTTCCTTTTAGCTCTGACACAGATGTACATTTTCTATGGATCAGGGAAGTGAAGGACCCGAGTAGCTGAAGGTGTATGTGCTAGTAGCTCTAATGAGAGAACAGATCATTTTATCGTGCAGAAACGTTGAGATTTTGGGGGGGTGCTCCCCCTCCTCAGTCCAAATTAAGCATTTCCAGAGACTGCGGAAGAACTCATTTCTATTTCAGACTTTAGAAGAAAATGTAACATAGTACATACGGCTTGAAACGGTATTTTTTAAAAATTCATATAGAAATATTTCTTTCTGAAACATTTGTGACAGAATAAGGTCCAACTTCATTTTCATGAGATCATTTCACTGCACTTTCTTCCAATTTTGGTAGAACTGAAGTAGCATTTCCCACTGAAAAGCTGTCAGTGATAAACCATCTGATTTCTGGCTGTCTCCTTTGTGTGCCTCTACACGTGGACCTCTTGTAGTTGTGGACCCAGCCTCGTCCTCAGGCAGGCAGCTTTCCTGCATGGCTGTCACTGAACTTCTGACCGCTCACAAGCCTTCTCTGCTCATCCTTGGTGCTCCTCTGGACAGTCAGCCTTGCCTCTGTTTATGTTCCATGGAGCTGGAAGCAGGTTCCTCATATCTCAAGAACTGAAATACCTTTTATTGTGGGGCCTTTGTAGAGGTTGTGATTATTGTCAATGAAGAAGTTGTTCTTGGTGGTGGTTAGTTGTATGTGGAGGGACAGTGACTGTGCTGTGAGAAGTGTATTAATTCTTTTTGATGGAAAAGGGTGATACTTCACACAGTTACCATTGCCTAGCTGTGCATTATGAAGTGATTGCAACTTTGTTTGCCATGAAAAAAAATCCAGATAGTGAGTGCAGAAATGAAAGCTTATCAGGAAATAAAGTTAAGTTAAATACACCCAAATTATATTTGGCAGGGCATTAAGGCATCCAGGAAGGCTTGGAAAGATACCTTGAAGACTGGTTTGTCAAAGTCAGATCAAAGTATGTTTGCTGGTGCCATCTTGGTTGGTTTTTGGCTCACTGTTCATCCTTAACTTTTCAACTTGGATATATGCAATTGCTTGTTTTTTGTCTTCTTTCTCTTCTTTGGTTTGGTTTTGGGGAAGAACCTTTCCTAGATATTTTTTCTTGCATTAGCCTTCCTCATGTTCAGCTCAAGGGACAGCAAAGAGCTGTGTCGTGCTTCTCACAGCCCATAGCAGAGCTCCTTGGCCCTGGCACCGGTACAGAAAAGAGAGTGCTACCTGAACATTGTTTTTCATCTTGGCCTCTTATTGGGTCATGAACAATTTCCATTGTTACTGTTCTTTATGCTGAGCATATGGTCAAGAATGCCGTGGGGATCAAGTCTTATTTTTAAAATTGCTGTGGGATTTTGGCACGTTATTTTGATTTTCTGCTCCCTGATTCAAGAAAATAGCATCTGCTTTCATAGTGGTGACAATTGTGGAAGGGCCAGGACCCCAAGCAAAGGCGGGGAGGTGGTTGGCTTGTTTTGGTGTTGGGAGGCACATCCACATCCCAGCAGCTCCTGTGTGCCCAGCCCCTGCCCAAATGTTGGTGTTAGATCTGGATGCTTCCTGGACATGCAGAGGGGCTGTGCTGGGTCCCCTCCTGTTTTCTGCTGGGAGGAGGAAGCCTGACATGGAGATGCTGGGGGATGTCTGGGTACCGATGTGACTGATCCAAGGGAGGCAGGCGTGTGCAGAGAGGTCTGCTTCACAGTTTGGCATCATTCCCCACCATGGCCCCAAGGAGATCTTTGCCCTCCCTCAGTACTTATAGACACAAACGCAAGTATCTGGTGATTCAATAGATGGAAGTGAGGCACACAGGGTCCGACGGGGCTGCGGGTATGAAGTGAAACCATTACTGCTATAGGTAATACCACCTACCACACTGATCGCTGCTGGTATGATCAGCAGCTTTCCAGCCATTAATTCCTTTAATCTGTGTTCTAAGCAATGTTATAAACTAGCAGAGTACCTTATTTTTTCTTTACTTTTATTTTTTTAATCCTTTCATTTTATTTTGCTCTGGAAAACAAGCTCAATTCACTTTATTCTTCTAGAATAAGAGGCAATGACGTGGGAATTATGTCAGGACTGAAACGATGCTTTCTTGCTAATGTAGCATTGCCAATAGTTGTTTGTTTGGCGTGTTTTAATTTTTGGATAAAACAGAAAAGTCCAGAGACAGCTGGATATACATTAATCTTAGCTAAAAGCTTTTCAGCAGATTAACCCTGGAAGGCAGACAGGATGTGAGCACAGCTGGAATGAATGATTCTTTTTTATTTCAAAGGAATATCCATAGAGCTCTTTATTTTGGGATTCACACTGAGTATTACAAAATTATCTCTCGTTGCCTTTCTTCAGAATTCCGTTTCAAAATGTCCTGAGACTGCGTTATTATATACATCGATCCCTGTGAGGCTGTTGAGATACTTTGACAGAATACTTCCAAGTCCTTTTCTCTTCTACTGGTCCTAACTCTGATGTCTCAGGATTTTTATATTTATGGTAAGTTTATTGGGAATCCATTAGCTGTAGGGCTAAAATCCAGGATCATGGGGCATTCCTGTAGCTCGGCACTTGTGTCACACTGTTGTATTAGTCATCTTGTTTCCTAAAAAGTGCATCTTCTGGTGTTCCGTCATGGGGGACAGCCAGAGTCCTCCCTGGGGTGTGAGGTTTAATTGCTAAGCAGCCAGCACCAAGGAGGAGTCAGAAGTAAGATGTCAGAGTTTTATTTTTGAGACAGAAACAGAAAATGCAGAATAGTGTCAGCGATTGGAATGAACCTTTCGTCTTTGAGCAAAGCCCTTCTCCCTCCAGGTGCTGCAATGCGCGCATGCAGCTGTGCTCTCGTGCCTCAGCACTTGGGAAGAGAGGGGTCTGATGCTCTGCCATGTGGTGCTAAAACACAAAACTCTAAAGAAATCCCAAGCCTCAAACTAAAAAGTAGGAAAAAATGCCCACATATTGCTTTTATTGTGAATGTTTCTACCTCTCCTTGGGTTGACTTCTATAAAAAGCTCATTACAAGGGAGCGGTTCAGTTTGTCTACAAAGGGCAGTTTTCAGGTGTCAGCTCATGCTGCTGGGCTCCCAGTGCTGCCATGCAAACAAAGAGCACTGAGTCCTGTTACTGTGATGCATGGAGGGTGTTTCTGCAGTGACTGATGGATGCAGTACCGAGACGCCAATGTCGCAGTGGGGCTTGGGGGACTCTGTGTGTGGAGGGAAACAGACGCTGGAAAAGGGCACACGTCGCTCACAGAGACAGCATTATCGCTCCTTTAGTGGCTGCACGGTGCAGGGCACAAAGGGATGCGGTGGCCCTGGTATGGAAGAGAGGGCTGGGGACATGCCCTTTAACTTGAATTACTGAGAAAATTTTCAGAGGCCTAAAACAAGGTGTGCGTCAAATGTCGGCCTTTCTCTCTGCCTTCTCCATCACAGCATCCAAAAACCTCACAAAGATTTCCAGGTCATTCCCGTGTGATGCTGGGCTCGGACTTGCAAGTTTTCCTCTGCCCATTTTATGAGGGGCCTGTGATGGCAGGAGAGGTGGGTTGCACAGCCCAAGGGCCTGCGGACGGCTGCTGACAGCCAGCAACTGACTCGACCTCCCGCTGCGTTCACATTGAATCCCGAGGAGTATTGCAGGGCTGATTTGGAGAGGATATTTTAGATGAAAGTGGTATTAAGGTGTATTCTGAGGCAATCCCTTGTGACTTTTGACAAACCATTATTAACCTGTAATATATATATATATTTTGCTACTATTAGAAAAAAGAAACACAAAGGATAAACAAAAAATCTAAAACTTTTTAGTGCCCATGTGACATCAAATGTCCTGTTGAGCTAAGGGCTCGGATGAGAAAATGTTGCCATCGTACTTTAGCTGATTCTCCAGTGTCATTTCAGTGGAGATGAGCCACTGCTGCTGGCTGAAGATGCGTGAGCTCAAGCTGCCTGCTTTCTAATGGAGCTGCAGCCACTGTGGCTTGTAGGGGAGGAATGGTTCCTCTGCTTAGGACAGTTGGAGAGCTTTGTTATTCTAGATGAAATTTCTGATTCTATTCTGGAAAATGGTGAGAGGCTGATGTTACAGCTACCTAAACTATGGCTCTTTTCAGCCACCTCTGAGGATGCTGGAGACTTTTCCTTGCATGTTTTCCACTGCTGGAGCAGGGCACAGGCTGCCTGTCATGCACCCGGCGCAGTGTCGCAGGCATCCATGCAGTATCCTGGTGACCCTCGGTCCTGCGCTCCTTTGGCCCCAGCCAGAGCACCCCGGGTGCTTCAAGCTTGCTGCATCCGAGCCTGGAGCCGGGAGCACCGGGGATGTGAACGCCTTGCTGAATTTCCAGTGAAGAAAGAAGCCTTCCCTATTGTTCATTTATCAATGCTACAAGGGATATCTCGAGCTCCTTGGGGAGGGAGACCTGAATATGCTTCTATAATAGTGTAAGCTCATAATGAAATTTTGGCTCTGGTTTCACGGAAGGCATTTATCTCTGTTGTGCATTTCAGTGTGGGGAAAATGGGAGAAAAACCTCAGACAATCTGTTTTATTCTTCGTGGGGTTTATTAATCACCAGGAAGCAAGCAATACTTTCTATAGAAAGTGGTTATTATTGTTTTGTTCTTGTTTATGATATAATTTTTTTGCGAGATGTCCTGATCTTCTGAATATGTTTGCACTAAATCAGTAGTTCTGTTTTGTTTATTAAAACCAAACTCTTTCTTATTGTCTATTGTTGTAGAATTAATTACCACCCTTTATTGAATTCCTTCCTTTTTCAACAAGGGAACATTCAAACAGCAGACACTGAGGATTCATAAGCCACAGTGGTTTTCATAAAGTTCAGACAAAGGCCTTAAATAGGCTGTTTTGTTGTGTGTGTGGCTTGACCTATAGATTTCCGTATGAAGGCATTTGAAGAAACCCCTTATATTTACATTCAGTAAATCTCTCCTTGGGAGTCTGAAAAGAAGGCAGTGCGGTGTTCTGCAGAGCAGGCATTTTCTTTTTCCTCCCTCTGAAACAGCCTATGGCCAAAAGTAGCTCAACATTTTTCTTTTTTCTCTCTTCTGTGAGAGTTCCATGAAGAGCAGCACCCATGCTGACCTGTTGGATCTGGTTGCCCCCAGGTGTGGTTCACGCAAGCTCTCTGTGCTTCTGTCGCACTCTGCTTTGGCTTCTTGGTGCTGGAATGCACGTGGAAACCCATGGGGAGTTCTGCTAAAGCCAATGGTGTGGGGTAAACCAGGGTGAGCTCTTTGGCTGAGAATCCTAGCTACTTGCCTGAAATGGCAAACCTTGCAGCTGCTTTGGCACAAGCCTCTCATTTTTGCAAAGCCTCGCCAATGGCATCCAGTTTTATATTTTCCTGGGATTTCTGACATTTAGCAGTTCAGGAAGCATTTGGGATGCAACTTATGTGGGATCACAGTGGTAGAGGAGATGGCTTTTGCTGAGAGCTGGCATAGGGAGGGCGAGCCCCAGCCTGGCAGGCTCAAGTCAAGCAGGCTGAAACTCTCCAGCCTTTATGAGCTCAGGTCAGATCACTCCTAATGCTTTCAGTCCATCCTTGGTATGTGCTCACATTTCTGAGTGAGCAGCTGCTTCTTCTGATCTGAGGCAGCCTCTTAATGTGTAACTTTGTGGTGGGAAAAGAAGCTTGGCTGAGGTATGTGACTGCTACCTGGATACATGTAATTAGCGGTGCTAACAACAGGAGGAGTTGGGTTCCCTCTAGCCTGAAGGGTCTCGGCTCCCAGGGAGCAGACGTGCAGTTTGGCCTTCCTTCAGACTCTGCTATTTTTACTCTACTCTTCCCCAAAGTTTATTCTCCAGTTGCCAGCTCACTGAGATTCTCAGTTCTTCTCCACAGAGCCTGGGCAGCAACAAACCCACAGCAAACTGGACAGCGTTTGGGCAGCAGAGCCTGGCTTTAAACTGCAAATGCCAGACACGCACTTGGAAGTGCTTTCGGTTTGAAAGACTTCTCTGCTTCCTTTGTGCACTGACATGTTTCTGGCTCACGGAATAAAGAGAAGTGCTGCCTGGAGATTCAGGTCCAGAGGAGGCCATGAAGATGATCAGAGGGCTGGAGCACCTCCCCTGCAAAGAAAGACTGAGGGAGCTGGGCTTGCTCAGCCAGGAGAGCAGAAGGCTCTGGGGAGAACTCATTGCAGCCTTCCAGTACGTGAACGGAGCTTATAAGCAGGAAGGGGGCCAACTTTTTACACTGTCTGATAGTCACAGGACAAGGGAAAATGGCTTTAAACTAAAAGAGGCAAGATTTAGATTAGATGTTAGGAGGAAATTCTTTACTGAGAGGGCGGTGAGGCACTGGCACAGCTGCCCAGAGAAGCTGTGGGTGCCCCATCCCTGGAGGTGCTCAAGGCCAGGTTGGATGGGCCCTGGGCAGCCTGACCCAGTGGGTGGCAGCCCTGCCCATGGCAGAGGGTGGGACTGGGTGGGCTTTAAGGTCCCTTCCAGCCCAAACCATTCTGTGATTCTGTGATTCTGTGATTCTGTACAGCAAGGTCTACAAGCCATGGCAGGGTGGAAAAACAAACCTGTGAGAAAGGGGGACCTGGTGAAGGCATCTGTAAGGTTTCAGGGTTCGGGGCCTTAGGATGCAGCGCTAGAGGACACTGGACCAAGCTGCAGCAAGAGGTTCAGAAATATGGCCCTAGCATCCAGCTAGGTGGGCCAGATCCCACAACAGCTCTGGAGAAATCTCTCTGAAGAAACGTCTGGGCCAGAGTGTGCTGGCCCTGCAGCACTGGCCCCGCTCTGTGCTTGCTCCAGTAACTGCAGGCGTGGGCTTGTAAGGCCTGAGGGGGAGAATGGAGCCAAGCACCAGCTGGAGAGGGATGGGAGCAGGGATCACGATCCAGCCAAAGTACCCTTCTTTTAACTGTCAAGGAGGAGACAAGGCACAGAGAATTAATCTGCTCAATTTGTTCATTCCTGCTGAGAAGAAATGTGTACGTGCAAAATGATGCTAGAAGCTTTAATGCGTGCTTCATCTGTGCCACGGGCTAGGAGAAGGAGAGGTGAAAAGGAAAGGAGATTTCTTAACGTCGGTGATTCTCCCCTATAACACCATGACCCCGTTTCTTGTTGTTTGAGAACTAGGAAGTAGGAGGAGCTAAGAGGAAGATGCAGTGCTTAACTTGTCCAAATATTCCTATTTTATCTCAGTCCTGAGTCAGTTTCAGTGTTAGGCACTTCTGAGTGTCTGTGGTCCCTGTTCCCTCGCTGCAAGGCTGACGGTCCTTGGGAAAAGGAGCAGGACTGCAATCACCGCCATCAGCAGATGATGTCTCAGCTGGGAAGTGTTCTCATGCAGCCTAGGAGAGGAGGTGTGTTAGCAGACCAAGTGTTGGCCCTTGCAGCTCGGTGCTCAGAGCCACGGCTCTGCCTTGAGGAGGTGGGCACATGGAAGCACCTGCGGCTGGGTGAGAAAGCACTTGCTGCTCCAGTGAGAGGAGGAATCGCTGTACACAGACAGCACTGGAAAAAGATATGGAATCGAGGACATGACTGTGTGGCATGAACACCTAGAGTCACCTAAAGTGCAGCTGGGCTGCAGCCTGTGGACTCGACAAAAACTTGACTGGGGGCCGATGTGGTGCATTTGCATGATCAGTGGAACATAATGTTAAGTCTGTGAGGCTGACAGTGTTGCATGGTTCATTTTCCCAGGGCTTGAGTCTTTTCACTTAATTTTTTATCAGCTAGAGGGAAAGCATGTGGAATGTCTTTGAGCTCCTGTGTCTGCAGAATAACAGCAGATACAGCACAGGGATGCTGGGTCTCTTTGGTGGATAAATTCCCAATTGCCTTTTTCTAGTGGTGTTCATTCAGGGAAGAGGAGGTGTACTACACAGCTAAAACCATCATGGAGCTCACAGAGCCAGTCCCAGCTGTCACATCGTCACCGGCGGTGGTGGTGTGTCCTGCGAGGCTGTCACCCCCACAGGCCGCACTGTGCAGCACAGCATTTTCCAGCAAAATCGGTAATGCTGGAGGAAGCCGTGTTCACAGCCAACAGTGTGACATCGTATAACACTAATTATCAGTGATCTAATATAATAACCCACAGGCCAGCAAACACTGGAGAAAGAAACTGGCACGTCCTCTGCTGGGGAGAAAAACTTGAGGTCAAATGAAACACAGCTTTTTAGTTGCTTGGATAAAGGGGCAGAGAAGTGGTTGAGAAGTGTTACGTTAATATTCCCTAGTTCTAAGAAAAAATAGAAAACTAAACTAGGCTTGCACAATGGGCAAGTATGCTGGGACACACCTCATATTAGGGGCAGTGTGTTGTTTTGGTGAAGAGCATCGGCCGCTGGGGAGGTGTGAGCTGCAGGGGGAAGCTGGGGAAGTGTGCACTGCGGGAAAGAGTTACTCCTAGGAGCGTGGTCCTGCGCAGCAGGATGCAGGAGGGAATACTGCCATCTCCAATGGGATGCTTCCTTTGCAGTGGAGCAAATCCCTTTGTGTTCTTGTTGGAAATGTATAGATAAAAAAAAGGTGCAGAGACTAGCTGATGAAAAGGTATGGGTGAGGGGCATGAGAGTTTCTTTAGGTGATGGGATTGCACTTAAGGCTGAAATGAGGCACTGAAAATGTGAAAATTGAGGCTCTGCACATCTCAGCTTTCTGAAGCACGGAGTCAGAATTCCGACTCGGAAATTCAAGGCATGACGCAGTTACACACGAGTGCCCACACATGCCCACGCACTGGCGTCTCCCCAGTCTCCATTTTACGCACAGATTGACTGTTGAGAACATCTTAAGTGAGCTGGGCAGGGCTTTGCTTTCTTGGAAGTAAATATCAACATGGAGAATGCTGTTCTCTCCTTGTCCTTCCGTACCTGTGAATGACAAGGGGCCCAGCACCACCCCAGCTTTCCAGCAAAGCAAACGCCTAATTTAAAGGAACTGACGCTCCTATTTGTTTATGAGTGGGTGCTAATGGCTTGGTAATGGCAGTCTCTAAGTCACTGTCAACATCCTAACATCTTCTTTGGACTTTTCAGAGATATTTCATTTGCTCACTTGGTATAGAAAAGCTGTTCCTGCTGTGCATAATGTCTTGAATATAATTCTTACTCAATTATTAGAATTGTGCTGTAAATTGTGCTGTGTGGAAATTCTGTGGGGGAGCCGTAACACACTCAATCTATCAATTTCCTGTTTTTCTATCATTTGTCTGGCCTTAGAAATTGATCTGTCTTCATAATTGCAAATACAGTTTGCGAAGGGAAGTGGGCTGTGATTATCTGTAGCTATTTTTAAAGCCATCTTTTGTCCTCCCTTTCTTTCTGCAGTATGTCTCTGTAACTCCGAGCACAGTGGGAAGTAATTGCAGTCTTACAGTTGCAAGTAAACTAAGAATTATTAAAGTGTTGTTTTATTGAAAATTATCCATTTTTGAGCTGATGTGCAGTTACAGAAGCTTCAGGAATGATCTGTATTGTATGAAATATCTGGCAGTACAATGGATTTCTCATATATGCATACACTTTAATTTTGCTTTAAAGTTCCTCTGCCTTTTTGTCTGTTCAGGTGTATTCCTGCAACACAGTCTGTAGTCTGGGATTAGTTATCTGACATTGTAAGCACAATTCCCTGTTTGAAAAGGTACACTCTGTTTATAAATCCATGTCTCACTGAGACGTGAACAATTGTGGATGACTCACAGAGGATAGCGAGGGCTATGACAGGTCAGCAGCGTAGGAAAGCGTACACTTGGGAGCTGCAGGACGGAGAGGAGCAAGAACTGCTTCTGTCCAGGAACTCAGTTCCCAGTGAAAGGCACGAAGCTCCCATGACCCTACTTGCTGCCCATGTGATGTGTTAAGGCCCAGGCTCACTGTGAATGCTACTGAGGATGCCAGTGAAATTTTCTTGAGTGAGAGGTTTGAGGAGAAACTTTAAGTGCAAGCAATACTACCAACATAGAACAGCAACAGTGTTTGTGTGTTTGTACGAGTACAATCTAGGGATCAAAAATGCCCTCTTTTAGTCTGAAGCTGAAATTTCAGTTAGGCAGCTGAAGATTTTCTGAATATTGTTGGCAGTGATGCCTCTTAAATGATGTGTGACAAAGGGACTTGAGAGAGCACGGTGTAGTTAGAAGGTCTGAGTCTTTCTGGAAAACCCTGAGTCTTTTGGCCCAACAGAAGAAAAAAATAGGCCTTGCTTTTGTGAATCGTGGCTTGTACCTTTTCTGCAAGCAAGCTGAAAGGCATTCACCCAGCTGGGTTGGTAGGGCTGCCATCACACGTGTGGGACAGAGCATGTTGTGCGTGGAAAGCAACGTGCTGCATCCCTTCCTTCTGCTCTGCTGCACATTTGGCTTCTCAGCTAGTCCCGAGTAGTGGAAAGATGATGTTTATTTCCAGTAGCCTTTGTTCACCATCCCACACTTCCCTCTTAAGTATCTGTTATTAGTAGCTGCTGGAAATGTGATGCAGACTTAATGAACCATGTGTTTGTTGGCAAATAGTACCCGTGACACCGATGTAATGGCCTTTGCCTTCTTTTTCCCCTTCAAGTCCAAGCATCATTCTTTGCACTAATATACCGTCTTCATTTCCCCTTGTATAAACTACAGAGTATTGGTATCTGGGGATTTCCCTGCAGATGGAAACGGAAGACATGAAGTCTGAAGCTACTGAAAGAAGCTGGAAACTCAGACCTCTAAAGCTATTCCAGACGTCTTGAAACATTAAAGCAAGTTTTATTACAGAGATCAGTTTACATTACACTCATTTATTAAAACCTAAGGACATCTTTATAAAAACTACCGTATATAAAGACAAGAGCAGTGCAATAGCAGTGTAAAACACGTTTTTGGTTTACTTGGCAATCACTTTAGAAAGACAACATGATTCATAATATGAAGTTAAGTATGCTGCAAAAAACAGGACAGGTTTAGATCAAAAACTAGATCAGCAAATCACTGGACACCTGCACATACTGATTTCAAACATCGAGTGGTATGTAAACAGTATTATCGTCCATGTATCAGTAAAGTGAGAAATCACTGTAACCCTAGAATTTCTAGTTAGCTTAATTAGCCTAAAATTTGACTGCAGACTATTAAAATAGACTATCATACTGTATATCTTATCTTCTTAGTGATTTACTATTTATGTAAAAGGAGGACTAGAAGAAATGCCTGTCTTACGCAAGAGAATTTTCAAGGATGAGAAAATATGTTTCTTCCCAGTGAGTTGGTGGGGTTTTGTTTCAGGTGTCCTCATTTTCATACCCCGCCACTGGTAATTAAATAGAACTGGCTTTAAAAATCACATTGGTGTGTTACTTCAGTGCTTCCGCAAGTGGACAGTCCTCGTATAGAAATTACAACCATAATAAAACTATTAAAAACAGTTATCTAAAATAGCTGCTACAATATGCTGATGTGTACATTAAGAGGCCAGGTTGTTTTCACTTTCTGTTCTTGTACGGTCAATAACCAGGCACGAAAGATGGTTAATTACAACACCGAGTCCTGCACAAGCTTTATAACTTATCTTTTTATGTTCTATGTTACGCACAGCAATTATTAAGTTGGACACTCAGTTCTCAGTAAAACACAGAAGAGAAAATGAGCTGGACGGAGAAGGAGGTTTCTGGAGCACAAACGTCATTAATAGCCACTGAAGTAGTTGCCATTGGTGAATAAGGGGTACAATGAAATTACGCACTGTTGTTAATGTTAACTTTATATCCCTTGTTTTTCCAACTATAGCAGGATGGATATAGAGAAATATATCTATTTTAGTCCAGGTCTTTTCTTTTAGAGAGAGATTATGCTTGAACCAGGGCCTTTCTGCAGAAATAATCAAATAATTCATTGCAGTACACCAGGTACACCATAATTACTTTAGACCAGGTGAATGCACAGGGCTGCCAGAGCACTCCTGTACCACCATTTAGCATGTTCAGCCTTCTGTTTGCCTCACGGTGCTCTTCTGCAATGTCTTATCAGTAAGGGAGATCAGCATGGGAGAAGGGCTGACAGCAATCGAGGCAGGGAAACGTGTGTGCACTGTTTCCCCTTAGTTTAAGGCCCAGCAAGCATTAGTCTAATACAAGATCTTATCTTCTGCTAAACTAGGTAGGCTATCATGATTATAGCAACACAATTGATAAATATCATCAGCTACAATGTGGACTTATCCATAAATTAATTGTAGGCAAAATTGGAATTTCAGCCAGAGAGTATCTACTGTGTATTAACTGGCTTTGTATACAGAATCAAAGGAAAACAAACAAAGAAAACTGCACATCAGTTACAAGGTATACATGTACTAGAAGGAAAGCATAAAACTGCTCATTAATAACGCACAATTCCCAAAGGGAAAAAAACCCTTACAAAATACAGTAAGTCACACAAACCAGTATCTAATACAAATTCCTTCATGAACACAAGCTTTTTACAAAGCTCTCTGTGGTGGCCATCGCCTCACAATGAAAGTAGGTGCTGACAGAAGGCAAAAGGAGCAAACAGCTACTGCAAAACGCCAAGGTAGGACTGAGCACTGCAGGCACAGGTACTTCGGTGGCTGTCTGCTGGGGTTGTGGTCCTTGGAGGCAATGTGGGAGTGGGAGAAGACACGATGCCCGCAGAGGCATGGATAGTGGTGTTTCCAGCTACTTGGCTTCCTTTGCTTTTCTTGAGTTGGTCCTGCTAGCACCACTGCATGTCCTCGCTGGGAGAGGTCTGCCAGCACCTGGAGCTCAGCCCCTTCCCCTGCTGAAGCTCTGAGCTCCTGGGGGAGAGCAGCTGGGGCTGTGCTGCTGTCTGCAAGCTGCTTACGCTGTTTGTTTGCTGGGGTCCTTTCTGTTCCCAGCTAAAGGGCCTTGAATGCTTCTGCCAGGCACCAACGGAACGTTCTTGTGAGAAAACTAAAGTCTCCTACGTCTGGAGGGAAACAAGGTTTAAAAAATACTGACTGCTTTTTATCTGAAGTGCTGCAAAGAAGCACACACATTCTGTGAAAATAGAGGGGGCAGGCCAAGCTTCTGCTTACCTAGGACAGGATGGAGCCTAATGCCTGCAGGGTGGCACAATTACCTGTGGCATTTGAATTCTTGCTAGTCAGCTGCTGCCTGTCCTTACACAGGGATACTCTGCATTTTTTTCCACTAGCTGGACTGCAAAGAAAAGGGACTTGAGCACATCAGTATCCTCCTCAGATTGGGCCTTCTTTAGAGCCTGGTCACTCCTGTGCTCTCCACTCCTGCTGGCTCCCCCGGCAGTGCTTATTCCTGGGGGGTTCATCCAGGTATTATCATGCACTGCAGTAACTATGAATTACCTCAGATCTCTCAGGAGTCTTCCCTTTTTGAGTTCAGCATAAGACCAAAATGCACTCAAATCAAGAAGGTTAAAAAAAAAAATACAAAATATGTAATTGTTCAGAAGGTGTTTCTTTATACTCATCGGCAAGGCGTTCCTCATGCTGGTTGTACAATAAAATACAGCATTATTACTCAGCTTTGCAGTACAGAATATTAGGCATGTAAAATTAATTTGGTATTAGCGTGGCACTGTGTTACAGCTTCTAGATGAACTCCTCTGTTTAGTTGCCATTGCCAGGTTCTCCATACATACATCTTAACGAATGATGAAATTTCACAGAATTTGCTTACGTAATTGATACTGTATGACTTTTAAGTAAACCTGTCCTGTGGAGAGTTAATTCAAGCTATTACCACTTACTGACCAAGTACTCCACGTGCTTCTGTGGCGGCACCACTGCCCTTACAAATGAACCCTTAGATTTGAGAGGGATAAACTCTGACGCCAGCCAGCGGCTGAGGGAATTGGATTATTGCCTTGTAAAGCAGAGGGACAATGGTATTATTGCTTTTGTAATATAACGGTTGTCGCTTGTTGTCTAATTTTCTTTCAGCTTCGAGGAGTACGGGGGAGGAATGGGGTGTCTGTTGCTTCTTAATTAAAGCTCCCCTACTTCGGGCAAGTGTGTGAAGCTGAATCTGAGATACATTCAGGTATTTGATGCCTTAGCAGAATCCTTGCCAATGATCTTAAAACAGGAACTAAGGCTGACTCAGTTGCTACTCTGCAGGTTGGTTGGTGGGGAAGGCTTCACATCCCTACACGAGTAGCAGCGATGGGGACTGCCAGCATCTACCCTGTTGTGACAAAATATTCACCAGAGAACTTTGGAAAAACTCACATTCAGTATTCTGACATTTAGATTAGGCTCAAATGGCAATAGATGGATGGGGAGGCAAAGAAAAGTTATCTACCAAAGGTTTGTCTTGTGATCTTTTTCCACCTTTGTCTGGATTTGCCAGAGCAACTTCTATCCTACTGAGCACTTTCTCAAACATTATGCTTCCTTTCAAAGCTAATATTGTTGGTCTAAAATTAAAATATTGCTTATGGACTACTTTCTTCTGAGAACTCTTTCTACATCATTTGCTAACAAAAATTTCTCTTCAGGTTAACCTCCATCCCGTAGATTTTGTCTCTCTGCTGCTCATCCACCACTTTTAAGCTCTTGTCATTGAGCTGGTTTTCTTGAAAGCTGCTCCGTGGAGTCCGATCTTACCTCTCCCATCCTGAGGCACATCAATATAATTTTCTGGAAAACATAAAACACACATGTTCCCATAATGCTTTGTAAGCAGTCAACATCAAAGTGTTTTCTCAGGAGTGGATTTAATCTGGGGAGGCAGGAAAAGAGCAAGGAGACGGGTGAGAAAGAACTACAGACAAAGCTGGGATCTAAGCTAGAGATAAAAACCAGATTTTATCCCAATTCCCCTTTTCTGTGTGTGTGCCAGTTACTCTTCCACATTGCTGAGTTGCCTACTACCTGTGAGATGAAAAGATCAAATATTTACCTGAAAAGGTGAATGAGGAAGTGTAAACAACTGCTGAACTCTCCACTTCTACTGCCAGCAGTCCATTCCAACAGTTCCAAGTGCAGAGGGCTTCCTTCTGCAACTATAAATTTACTTTGACGGAAATTTTATTTGCCTATACAATTTCACTGGAGCTGTTTACATGAGCAGAGTGTATTCCTTTGATCGTATGATAAATGCCTTTGGCAAATGCCACAGAGCCTTCTGCTTGCACTTGTTACCAAGGTATGCATCAGAGCAAGCATGGACTGCTTACTCTAACCCTGGTTCATTTAATATGACGAGAAAATGCTCTTTTTCTATTTCTGCACATGTAAATGAGCATATGTTGTAGTTATGTGCAGAAGTGCTTACAGAAGTGTTTTTTTTTTTTTTGGGTTGCAATGCCTGCAGACAATACTGTAAATCTGCCCATCTTCACTTTCTGCAGTGTGTGTGTAACTGGCTGTGTGATCTGTTCATATAGGAACTGTAGCAGCTTAACTACAGAAGTGTTGAGGTAAACCACGATTGCTAATGATAATGATAAATTAAAGCAATGCATCTGCTTGCTTGAGTAGGAAAGCATAAGGGTATGAATAGAAGCTGCTGGAGGTGCAATTAGGCAACCTAGCAGCAGCGATACTTCATTAACTTCTCCCACCAGAGTTCTTTACATACTGGTTATTCCCAAGTCCGTGCACTACATTATACATGTTGCATTCCATTAATGTATAAAATATAAAGAAACATCTGGTTCAGACAGCAGAATATCCGTGGGAATCAGCATGCTTGTAGTTACCTAGCGTTTATTCACCAAATCTATCTGGTGTATGAGGCAGTATATGTTTAGTATGGCCTAGACAGCCTTATTCATGTTAGAAATACCGCACAAGTACTTTGGATTCTGTTCTTCCACCGTCCTTTTTTGACCTTGGTAGAAATGGGCACTAACAAACGTGCAGACCTGACTCTCACGAGGTCTGCAGACAGAAGAGGTTTAAAACGAGTTTGCTTTCATCTAGAAGAGAGCCTCCTGAGACCTGGCTATAACTAATTTAATAAATACCCTGAGAGAGGAGGAACAGAAGAGTGAGAGCACGTGTTGCGGCCCAGAGCCACCTGTGTCCTTCACAGCACCTTCAGTTGTTTCTTTTCACTCTTTTGTGGAGTGCTGCACGTGCTTTAGCTCAGACAGAGTGCTTTCTCATCTTCAATCTGCGTAATTTAAATCACTAGCTTGTTTGACAGGATGGGATTTCTTTTTCTTTTCTTTCTCTCATTTTTTTTTAAAGAAATGCTTAGAGATGGAGTAGGTAGAGCAGGTATTTCTGTGCTCCAGGAGGGCCTGCAATTTTAAATGTGTCAGGCCTATAGCATCACAGAATATCCCGAGGTGGAAGGGACCCCCAAAGACCACTGAATCCAACTCCTGGCTCCACCCAAAATCCAAACCCTACGAGAGTGTTGTGCAAATGCTCTCTGAACTTGGCAGATTGGGGCCAGGATCACTGCCCTGGGGAGCCTGTGCCAGAGCCCGACTACCTCTGGTGAAAACCTTTTCCTGAAGAACCCCAGCCTGACCCTCCCCTGACACAGCTCCATGCTGTTCCCTCGGGCCCTGTTGCTGTCACCAGAGAGCAGAGCTCAGTGCTGCCCCTCAGCTCCCCTCATGAGGAAGCTGCAGGCTGCCATGAGGCCAGTTGGTTTATCTTTTCCTGTACCTGAGAGTCCCAAAGGAATTCTTGGCCACATCCTTCTTACAATGGCAGAGTAAAATCAAGAGCATCCCCAATGTGGCATAAAATGCGAGTGACCAGGTCCAAAGACCATGAGATAGTTCATGAATTTTTGCAAGCAGTGCAGAAGATAAAATATTGCTCATGCTGGTGGCTTCAGTTCTCTGTCAGTTCCACAAATGTGTGAGTAAAGCTATGGGACAAAGGATGGGAGGTCGGGCACAGCAGAGCTGGCTGCACACAGACCTTGCTCAGCTCTGGGAGCCTCTTGCATGCTCTGGGAGCATGAAGCACTCGACCCCTGCTCTCCCAGCTCTGGCTGTAGCTGGCAAAAGTGAGCCCAGGCTGCCCAGATGCCAGGCTAAGAGCTGCCCAAAAGTGCTGCTAAATGGGCAGCCCTCTGCTTACAAGCTGTTGAGTGGCAGAAATGCCCAACAAATTCCACTTCCTGCACATGTTCTGCTTCCTCTCAGCTTGGTCCATGCCCTAGAGTGAGAAGTGAAGAGGGCGGTGGCTGACAGGTTGGACTGATGATGGGCCAGTCTAACTGGGAGGTTTCACAATAGCGGGATCATTGAAAATACTTGCATTTTCCTAAGGAAAAGAAACGCAGATCTCCATGCATGGTTAGCCAGCGTGCATTTGGCAGCAGAAACCCCGTACTTCTGGTCCCTCCTACTGGGTTTTACGCACTGAGAGTTGAATTGTGTGCTCTGGAGCTGGCTGAGCTTGTTCCCACTCACCAGCACAGGCCACCATCCATGTGGCACCCAGAGTGCCATCCTTGTGGCTCTGCCTGGCCACTCAGGGGACAGACCCGCCACATCGCACCCATTCACACTGCCAAGCAAGGAAGCAGCTAGCTAAGAGATCTCCTCTTCCTTCACAGCAATGACTTTGCAAGGCGGCTTAGCTCCACTGAAAAAAAATGACATCCATTAATAACAAGAGTGATTCACAACCTCTGGAAACAAGGTTGGTTTTTTGGGGAATTTTTGTCATCTTCTGACAAATGAAGTAAACAGTTGTCACAATCCTGGTTCCAAGGCCTCTTGCTAAGTTAGTGTTCACATAAAGGCACTACCAACCACCACAGCCCCTCCAGACCTGAGAAAACAAGGCAAACTGCCTCTGCAAATGTCCACTTCTCTCCAGTATAAAATTGTATTGTGCTGATCTAACAGACCCACCCTGATCTCAAGGCTCTGGTGCAATGCCTTCAGCCCTGTTCGTGTTGGGAGCAGAGGAAAAGCTTTCGCTCTCTCTTTTCACAGGAGGAGCTCAGCTGCCAGCTAACAGACAGCTTTCTGTAGCAGGCAGCCCTTGGTGGATGCACTGATTGTTACAGGCACCAGGCATGTCCTCCTTTCCCATAAATGGAAGAACAAGAGAGAACAATGCACAATGCACCCGATTCTGAAAAAAGCCTTGCAAGTTTGAAAGGGAAGGATATGGGAAATGAATTGCAGGACAAGTACCAAATGAAAAGCCATTCAGTTGTCTAAATACGTTGCAAACCAGAAAGAATCAGAACATAATCTAATCCCTCTGCCTGTGGAGTATGCCAAGAAAATGGGAAATAATTTTCATAGCTTGGCATCTGTACAGTCCAAAGGTTATGTTACACATAGCATGTAACATAACATCCAAAATGTACACTGGAAGACTGCTCAGGTTACCAACTCTAAATCTTAAAAGCTATGAAATGCAAGACAAATACTGCCTGTGCAATCTTAATTTGGCCCTCTTGTTTTGGTGAAAGAAAGCAGCAAGTCTCACATTTTGGATAGGGCTTGTCACTTTCCTTTCTGTGGGGGAACATCAAAATAGCTGAATGAGTCACATTTTTCCAGCGCAGGGGCAACACCTCAGACACAACTAAAATTTACTTCAGGTTGGCCAAGTAGTCTGAAGAGGTCACAAAGCTCATTCTTCTGAATTGGCTACGAGCATTTCAACATCAGGCAGTGGCATGAGATGTTCCTATCTTGACATAGAGGAGCAGCAGCGCGGCTCTTCTGTTCAGCCCCAGGCTGTGATCTTTTACTGGGTTACATCACCTCTGGGGCCCCACAAATACTCCCCATGCGTCATAGCACCTGCATGAGGTCAGATAAAAGGGCTGCCTTAAATGGAGGCAAATCAGTTTTGTTACAATCATTACATAAAATTACCGCCGTCACTGGTAGCCGCTGCTAATGCCTCTAAAATACTAGGTGGCTCAGGGCAGAGAGACAGCTGGTGCTTAAGAGTTTAAACAAAACCCAGGCACTGGAAATTTTCAACTTGAGAAACAGACTCTGGTTTTTCAACTTGTAGGATATTTCTACCTCAGCTGACAGTTCTACAAAGGTAGAGAGAAATGTCTAAAAGCGTTTGAAAGCCAATACTTCAGGAAGGTGTTAGGTGTTAAACACAGCAAATGTGCAGCAAATGTCAGACTGATCAGTGAAGCTGCTGGGGTGTAGCACCAGAATGCTCAGGAAATTAAGCAGTTCCCTGTTGGCTCCGGAGATGGCTTACTGGAATTTCTGTGCCCTGCTCTTCTTCTGGAGGTGGGAAGGAAACACGGGTTATACGAGTTTCCTTTGGATTCGTCATGCAGCTATGTGTTTGCTCACGCAGAGATAGCAAAGGAAAACCTCCTCTCCCTGTGTTCTGGGTCACAGTGCTACCACAAGCTGCACCTTTACTTTCTGTATAACAGCCTTTGTACCAATTCATTTATTTACCTCCCAGGTCATTTTGAGAGCATGTCTCACTTTTTGAGACCATGATGTATCATTTATTTTAATTTTAAAAAATCAGCAGAGGAAATGGGTCTGTGTGAGGGAAAAGGGTGGAAGAATGAAAGCAAGTAACATTTTAGGTGCAATTCCTTGGAAGATATTGATACCTTAAAGAGTTGAGAGCGCAAGGAACAATTTTTCAAACTTCAGCTAGAAAAATGTCTATCCATATCAAGGAATCACGTATTTGCTGATGATTATCAGCAAATCTACATGTGCAGAAAGCACATAATATGTTTGGGAAGGGAGGAGCAAAAGAAATTGACTTTAAAGCTGAAGAAGTCCCTTGAGTTTCTCCTGAAGGGGCTGTTGCCATCTCCAAAATGTAGAGGCAGAAAGGGTGGTGACCTGAGATACCACCGCAAACCTTCATTCTGTGCCATTTCCCCACAGACTGCACTGCCAACCTTACAACCCTTTTGAAATACTTCTCAACTAATAGTGGAATTTGCGATAATCAGCATTGAACAGTATTTTAATGAAAGTGCTGCTGTGAAATCGCGCTGTGCATGGACACAAAATACACACACAAATTCTCACCTCACACAATTCTACAGCTTCATGCTATAATATGAACACCCAAACAACGCACACCCAAGCGAAGCACTGATACCCATCTTCTCCCTGTGCTGGAATCCATTTTTGTTTTGAATATGTTTACAGGAAATTCTTAGTTCCTAGTCAGAAAAGTTGTTGGAGCATGGAGCTTCTCATTATGTGTAGCTATGGGAAACATTAAATAAGATAATCACTTAAGCGTTGTGTTCATAAATTAAAGTGAACCAGTTGGAGGAACGTTTAGAAAGTACTTGCTAGTTGGCTTTCAATGTCTTTATTTTACATCTAAGTTAGTTATGGGCTTTCAGAGCAGAATGGCATGTCGGTGTTATGTAAGCTAATTGTCATATATAGGATTAATAAGTTGTACAAGTGAATGCTGCGTCAGCTGTCTGAGATACTAGGGCACTGCAGCAACGCATTCAACAGTGGCAATGACTGCTTACAGCGCTTGAGAAAGGGCTGCTCAAAAAAGCTCAAAGTTTTTTGGTGAGTGGAGGTTGGGATGCACTTGGAGCCCAGGCCTGCTATTAAAAGGGCTGCCTGGCCAACAGGAGAAAGCTAAAAGAGAAAATGGGTTTCCTGCAGAGTTTCTTGAATATCTATAATTGTACAAATTAAATACATCTTCTGTCCCATCAGCAGGGTTGGTTGGGAGAGGAATGAAGACGCACAGGATGCAATTTTCTGTATATTTTACTAAAGGCCATATTTTACAATTCTCACAAAGCACAGTGCAGTGAAATCAACAGGGTGGCTCACATAAATAAGTATTACTTACTGTGAATAACAGTTTCTGAAGTAATTCTGTGCTTCTGAAAGCATGTATTTTTCAATTAGTAGCCATGTTTTCCATTTGGTAGTTCCTGGCAGATACTCCTGAACGCAGTTCTCCTGAACCATTCAGTTCTCTTGGAGGAATTTTGAATATTTTTTAAAGGAAATACAAAGCATTCAAACTTCTGATTTATGAGCATCAAATAGAGAAACAGATGAGGGTTTGAGGACATAAATTGAAAGATGATCACTGAAAAACTGCTATACATCATTGATGGAAGACACACAGGCTGATTTTTTAATGACTCATTTTCTCCCTTTTATTAAGGCTCTTTAAAAAAGAATATACCCTAGCACTTCTAAAGCACCTTAAAAGTGTGGATGGCCACCTGTAAGCAAAACTGGCAGCGAGCTGGACCGCCTGATTTGCCAAACATTTCTGAAACCCTCCAGTCATCGCCAGTGTCTGAATCGGCTGCGTCAGCCGAGGCTGAAATTAATCCAGCTGGAATTATCTGGCTGATTGTTGACCAATTGTCCTGCAGGCCGACGTGTGGCAGCCATTAAATAATTGATGCACTTGAAGGCCAATTAATTTGCAAACTTCACAAGAAAGGCCGGTTTCATTATGCACATTGTGAACTACTTCCGACTTTTCTCAAGACTTCAAGGATTTCTGATGACAAACCCAGTAGGGGTATCATGTAACAAACTCAAATTTCTTGTTTCATTACAGACTGGGGTCATTCTCATGTACTTTCAGCTAACCAGAGTGACCAAAATTTTTAGTTGCATTCACGTCACAAAGGAAGATAGGACATGAAATACCTGGGCACGGAGAGGCTAAGAGGAACCACTGCTAGAGGCAAGATAGTGGTGAGGGCTTTTTCGCCTGCTTCTTTGAGCTCTGGGGCAGGTTTGCTGCTTCAGAAAGGAGGCACCTCTGCAGAGCACTCCCCACCCGGGTCAGCAGCCCCACTCCCCCAAAAAGCTGTATTATAAAATATTATAATATTTATAACTGGTATGGATTTCCATTACCATCACATTCCGACTCTTACTCTCTCAGGCCAATATATAATTTCCTCCGTAGATATAATTAACCATGCTGCTTACAATCCAGTATTACTTTGTGGAATTTATTCTGCAGTCTCCACGTTCTGGTTAGAAATGTTCTTGCCTCGGGTTTATTCATGAGCTAATCTGATTGATGTGTTTAAGACCTATAACACACTATAAGATTTTGATGGAAAACCCAGGCCATGTAGGCATTTCCTCGAACATGGCTTCATCTGCAAAGAAAAGCAGCTCCTTACACTGGATGTCCATGTGCAGCCCCAACATTTCTCCCCTCCCTTGTGAACTCCCAGTGGCTCAGAGGCAGGATGGGTGCGTCCCCGAGGCCGTACCTCAGGCACGGGCACACCGCAGGTGCTGCAGGCCACTGCAGGTGAGCAACAGATGGGCATTCTTTGGGGCAGGGCTCGACACTCTTTTTTTTGGTTTTGAACAGCAAATGCTCTTGATACCGCTGTAAAACCCTTCTAAAAAATCTGTGAACCTTTGAATATTTCTACGCCGGTGGTAAAACTGAATGTTTCCAGTTTCAGCTCATCCTGGTTTCCCAAAAGCTGATGTTATGGGCTTTCAAGATCTGTTTCCACAAAGGGGCTTTGGCATACCTAAGATATTCAAGTGTTCTTCACACTTGCAGAGCTCTAACACAGCAGTGTCAGCCAATACGTTCAAAATCCAAGTGAGCACAATGAGAAGCACAAGAGGCTTTACAAGAGCATGCCCTTCTATGAAAAATTCAAGTACGTGACATGAGAAAAAGGCTCCTTTCATGCTGGCTGACAATTTGAATGAAACAGTTCCATATTATTTATAAGATGCTGCTTTGCTGTACATGCAAAGCCAGGCTGAAAAAGCAGACCGTGAAACTTGCCACGGGATGTGTGACATTGCGTGCTGCTACGCTGCCGTTCCCTGCCTGCACCACCTCCCAACATACCACAAAACTTTGCTATGGAGACTTTAAAAACAGAAAACTCACACAACACCAAAACTTGCTTGTAACAGTACTGCTTGATTCAGAAAGAAAAGCAGTGATAGAGAATATTATTTTATTAAGTATAGTAACTTATTTCCTGTAATTCATTTGCCATACAGCGGCGAATAATTTATTTATAGATGAAGGACAAAATTTAAAAGAACATTTGTGTGGGTTATACTCAGAGTCTCTGTGGTGTGCAGTCAATACTAAGTAAATGGTCTTTACAACTTACACCTGGTTTTAAAACATTAATGTTTTACCTATTGATGGTAATCTATACGTATCAGGCCGACAGTTTCTGCATATACTCTGCCAGATTCTATACGTAACTGGATACACACAGTATAGAAACTAGCCTTGTTTCTTCGTAAAATTCAAGAAGGACTAACTGAGCTAAACAGAAGTGGGCTAACCTTCATCAGGTGACCAGCCTGCTCCTTGCATTGCATCTCTTTTTGCCCTAGGGCTCTTCACCACCATCAGCCACATACAGCCTGTTAGAATTGTTGCCTGGCACGTCCTGAAGGCCATCAATCTAAACCCCCCACATTCCTGGAAACTGAGCAGTTGGAATCTGCTGACGGGGTTTAGATTTGAGTGTGCTGGCACCATTTGCAGAGCTGCAAGGTGCTGACTTCTTTCAAGTCTCGTAGAGGTCGATAAAAGACACTGAATTTGCAGAGGCATTACGTTAGAAGCAGATGTTTCTCCAGATTCCACTGGAAGGAAGGCAGCAAGGTTGGTTTGCAAAGCTGATCAGATTAACACATTGCCTGGATCTCAGCTGAATCACCCACAATGGCTACTGACACGGTGGAACGGTTCGGGCTCTTCGTTCCCTGCTAGCAAGGTGGGCGTGCAGGGATGGGGGGCTGAGCAGTGGCCTGCAAAGGGAGACCGCCAAATTCTGCATCACCCACCAGGCAGGGAGGTGCCGGGTCCCTCTGCATGCTGGAACCACTCCTCCTGCCCACCTCACCTCAGCACTTCTTTGGCTTTCTCAGTTATGCTCCTGTCTTACTCCTGTTTCCATTTTTTCTCTCCTGTATGTTAAAGACCTTCCAGATCTCTCCTCCCTCCAGGAGGGCTGAAGGAATACACACGTGCTGCTTCCCTTGGCCTTGCCAGAGCCTGGACTTGTTCCAGTTGCAGAATGGTCAGTGAAAGAGGGAGAAATCTACTGCAGGGCTGGAATTCTGATCCCCAAACCTCTGGTTTAACCCAGGGTCTTGCATTTAATCTCAGTTAAAACAGCTTTTTAAAATTTATCTCAGCACCATACAGGAAGAAAAGCAGTGCTTGCTTGGCGTCATCTGGCTGAGGTATTCCGTGTGGTACGGCACAGTTTGAAGCATCATTTATGAAGCACGGAACTTTTTGTTTTGAGCAATTCCGATGGCCAGCTGGTGGTTATTCGCTGTTTGTTCTATGCTATTCTTCATTATTTATTCAGTCGTTTGCATATGTACACGTTTGTATTGTGGTTCCACTGTATGCTCATTTCTTCGTGACAGATATTTATGCTTCCTGCACTTGCCCAGTGTGACTGTGGTTTTCAGGTGTGCACTTTAATATTAGATGAGAGGCAGAAAGGAAGCAATAATTCAGAATGAATAATTCAACAACAGGTATCACATGCACACACTGTAATAGAGAATCCTGCTGTGCTGTGTCAATGTTCTTGTGTCCACCTTAGGGCACTTCAATACAAAAAATTGGAAGCCGGCAACACACAAAAATAACCCTTACCTTCTCAGCTCTCCTACCACCACAGGCTTTCTGTGCCCACAGAACAGTAGGGACGAGGAATTGGCAGGTGTTGCTGGGACCACAACTTGCCCAGAGATCTCCATTCTTTGGTCTGCTTACGCAGTCACCACATAGCCCCACTGGCATCCGCTGCTATTGTGCAGCAGCTGCATAATCAGACGCTTATTGGAAGAGGCGGGGACAAAGAAGGACACGTTTGTCCCGCATTCCCAAATGTAAAGGATGAAACAATTGGAAAAAGCATTGTGTGATTTTGATGTGCAGCTGCTGGCCCCTACTCTCTCTAAGTTTAACGAGAATGAAGTGCTAGAAAACCTGATGTTGGTACGTGTCTTCTGGGGGCCCAGCCTCATGCATTCCCCAGCTAAACCCAATTTTAAAGAGCCATTCTGCTTAGGGTCCTCAGTTTGGCCTCCTGTGCAGATTCAACGACTCTTGCTTATACTCCACAAGCCATCTTGCCTAGTTCTAAAATTGCGTGTGAGTGGTATTCCGAGGCATCTCAAGACATTTCCTGGGAGAAATGTACACTTCCTGAAAAGAAATGTACACTTCAGTGAGATGAATGCCCTTGCCAAACTTCAGCTCGTTCGATGTTAGTGATGTGTATAAGCTCATCTTCAAAAATACCGACAAAAAAACAAGAGTGAAAAGCATCCAAGTGACTCAGTCCATCCTAAGAGAGGGGGGCTGAACAGCCCTCTGGAAATGCCTCTCTCAGTGTGTCCGTGCCTAAATAATGACCTTGGGGTAGATGCTCAACTTTCAGATGGCTACACTGACTGAGGTTAATCCCGCTCTTTATCAGCACTCTAGACTTGTGTAAATCGATCCTCCAGGTATTAGATCTTTTCTCCCTTTGTTTGCTACTGTCCTCCGTTACCTGAAATCTCTTTCTCACAAAGAATTTGCAGACTGGGATCAAATTATCTTTTAATGTTCTTTTAGCCTTCAGCTCCTTAAACTTCTTACCGTTTAACAGACTTTCCAGAAGTCAAATAAGCTCACAGCAATTTTCTGAACATTTTCCCACCTGCCATTACCATGTTTTCCGCTACAGGCAGTGAAGGTGATGTTTCCCTCCAGCGCTCTCACCACTGCTAGTGAGATAACAGCTCCCTACCTCTAATTGGCATTTCCTCCTTTATATATTTAATAATTTATTTAGCTTGCTTAGTCACCATGCAGTGTAGGAAACTCACGGTCGCTAACTACCTATTGTATTCCTGGATATTTTAAATGGAATCAGCAATGCCTACAACACAACAGTTGTGCTCTTACCCTGACTCTTTTGTGCCCTCTCTTTCTACTACACAACACAAAATGTGCATCCTGGAGCTGGGAGGCAAGCGCCCAGGTAAGGTGTTCTAAGCTTCAGATACCAGAGCAGAGAGCACTAAGCTCTAATATGCGTTACTCCAGCTACAGCCAATGGCCATGAGAATCGACTTTAAGAAGGATAAGGAAACATTAGCAAATTTTTAAATTTTTGACTGATTTTGTTTTCTAAACTTCCCAGACCATGTTTGCACTAATCTAATTGGAATAAAGGAACAAAGAAAATAAGGCAGAGATTGCCCATGCTGGAGAGATTTATTAGCGTGACAAACACTGGAAGATTAGGACTTGCAATGGGAAGATGTGGATTACTCATCACTTTCCTAATGATCAACAAGTTCTTTTTCTGTCAGTTTACTTCTCTTTACGCCCTCCAGTACAGCTAGCATTATTTTTTGGACAACAGCTATGTATAGTTGTTGGACTGCTTCAGGTATTTTCACTCTTTGAGTTTCTTTTACTTCATGTATTCCCAGGGAGAAGAGTCAGCCTAAACAAGAGCTGGCAAATACTGAACCAAATTTATTTTTTGTTTCAGTAGTATCAGAATTGGGTTGTTTTTTAAACACATTCACAAAAATTCATCCCCATTTTTATCTCGTTTCAGTCGTGCAAACAAACAGTGGGGCTCTTTTTTAGCTGGGACACCATTGTGAGCTTTCAGAGGCTTCACAATAGTAAAAAGGAAAAAGTCAGACCCCATCCCCTCATGTAATTTTCTTTAAAATGTCAGAAAAATGTAAATTAAATAAGCATTTCTGTAGATAAATTCAGTTATTAACTTCAGCAGCATAAGAGAAGTTTGAGAGTTTTTTAGTGATTGGAGAGGGTGAATTCTGGCTGCTTTCCAATCAGAATTTCTTTAGAATACTTTAAGTGAAATTGTGATCGAGATGAGCTGTTAGTATAAGAATGATAAAAGGTACTGTGCTCAGCAGCTTCAATGACTCGTCACTTTCAAGAGATGAGAAGTTGGGGATGCAGTGGAAAATATCTTGCCACCCTCATCTGCGTGACTGATTAAAGTCTGTATCACTAATCAACCTAGAATATAGTTAATAACTTTAATTAATTTACTGTAATTTTTGATGAAGCTCACTGCAATTACTTGCCACATGCTGCTACATGATAGTAATGATTTTCAACAGGAAGAAGGCAGACTGTTCAGCGTGCTTCAGCTCTCACGGCAGCATCGCTTTAACGACCGCGAGGAATTGCTCTAACGCAGAACTCACCTCAGCGGTGTGATTAGCTACTATTAACACACACACAACTCCTTTAACCATGAAGGCACCTTCATGCATAATCTACTCAGCTTTGTGCTACAACACCAGTCCTTCAGAAAGAAAAGCGGTAGGCAGCCTTTGTCCCCTTTTAGATCTCAGCCCATCAGTTGCTGCTCTGCCAGATGATTCCATGACCCTCCACGGTTGTGTCTCCACCAGCCTTCCCATGAGGCTCTTTGGAGCCTCGGTAAGGGTTACCAACACACACAAGCAACAGCAAACAGATCACCCTACTGGGAAGTAAAGTGAGGTGGCTTATTTATTTCCCAGATAGCTACTTGTTACATAGCCTCCTGTAGTTTAAGATTGGTGCCCACTTTACCCAATCATTCCTTTGATGTTCCTCTTAGGAGGCTGCACAGTGCTGTGCTGATTAGCCTGTCTTCTCTGATGCTCAAAGTCATGCATCTCAGGTTTGCCTCCTTGTTCTGACTGGGATCATGTCATTACCTGCCACTGGGCTAATGTCAGTGGCATTTTTGATTGTTCGAGCTACATTTGTCATACTCCGGCTGTTTAATGTCTTAAGCTAGGTTCAACGTCTTAGCATTTCTGATTTCCTAGAAACTTTTTACAGTAAAACTGGAAGTCTTTTCAGAGGCTTTTTTTTTCTCCTGCAGTAAATAGATTTTCTTTACAATTACAGTTGTAGATGTCTGTGTACATGTGTTCCTGACAGTGTTGGTCATGTAATGTCTCCAAAACCTTTTAAGTTTTTGAAAATGGTTTGCTAATTGACAAAAATGTTCCCTCATGACTTAATGGACAGTAAAATGACTCCAACATTTCTCATATTTCAAAGCATCTTGATCTATTTTGCTTTTGAGACTCGAGCAACCACTTATCTGATATCTTTGTAATGATGAACAAACTGTGTCTAATTGTTGGCCTTTTCTTGAACTCTGTGGTGAAAGATCAATACAAAACCAAGGTCATACAAACATGCTTTATCACTTTTCTGATGGAATGCCTAATTGCTTGCTGTCATTATCTGCATCATGAACTAATCAGGGAACAGTGACAACAGAAGTAATGATGTGGTAGATCCCTGACCTCAGCTCTCAATGCAAATAATTGCCTGACATTGTTACCATTTATGGTCACATTCAGCAGTATCACGTAAGATTTTGATGATCTGATTATTGTTTGGCATTACATGGCATGCCATTATTTCATGTAGAGATGTTAGCACGCTCGAAAAGATCTTCTGCAACCCTATAAAAGGATTATTACATACAGCTTTTGTTTAATATTAACTCTGAGAATAATAAACTGCTCTGTACATGACCTACAGCTGTACCATCTGCTTGTTCCTCCTCGAGTTAGGAATTAAGCTATCAGTTTCTTGATAACCAAAATATATGTTGAAGTTGACTTTCCCAGACACTGGAGAAAGAACTACTTAAATAACTATACCGCCTTTAAAATCAAGTGCCTTTTGCTGTGACATAAATGATGGGATTTGTCAATAAAACTTGTGATATCATGCTCATTTCCATGTATGACACCGTACTGTTGTGACATTATGCAGTAAAACTGTGGGCTTAGTTGATTTCTTCTGATTTCACACGCATTTTATGCTGCTATCTGCTACTTCAGCAGTGTTACTCTGGATTTCTTCCAGTGTAGATAGCTAAGGATCTGGCTCCAAGACAATCTACTCAAAATATAAAAGAAAATTTAAAAATGGAAGTTGTTCAGAACAATTTTCAGTATTTTTACTAGCTTTCACTTGTCAGTGTGTAAAGTTTATTTAGCAATTGTCTTCAGATAACCATTTAACTACTCATTTTTCTAATTGCTGTTTTCTGACAATTCAATACCACATTTCAGTTAGTTAAATGACTTCAACTGTGCAGCCTATTTAAAAGACAGACTTTCAGGAAGTTAATGAATATGGCAGTCTCAGTTTGATGGAAAGGCTGAGAAATAACTACATTGGGAATATTGATCATCTCATACCCATGACTCTGCACTTGACAAGAACATATATAAATATATCCTGCAGTATTGGGTCTATAACTTACAGAACAAAAGGAGAATAGGCATGAAATGAAGCATCTGCATTATTTATGTATTAACAAAAGAGGCAATGTCTACCAGCATATACAAAGGGTTGCCTGGATTTAGATCGAAGTGGGCAGAAATCTTGCATGTTGTCTTTAGCTTCACATCAATAATGAATTTCTAAAAACAGGAAAGAAAGCACTCAGTAATTTATGTATCTTGAATTGTTTGTACAAAAAATGATGAAATTCAAAAGTAAACCTTTCAATTTATTTTCATGATCACAATACTGAAGCAAGTAAGCAAGAATCAAGAGCATTGAGGAGTTTGGGGTGCTTGGTTCCAAGTCTATTGTATGATGTTTGTGTTGCTGGTCTCCTTCCCTGACACCAACGAGGAGCCCAGGCACAAGGGATTTGCAATGCAAAATTGCAAGTTTCATTGTCTCTTCCAGGAGCAGAAAGTGATTCCCTTAGCTTTGTTTTAAAGCAATTTCTGTTTTTACAGTTACGCAGTTCCTAGCAAACAGGTAGGAATATTTAGACAAAATCTATTCAACATTATCTTTATTCTAAATGAATATATCATGAAGGGAATGGAGGTGTAATGGTAGATGTTACCAGATACACTTTATGTTTGTTACTAGACAGATATTTCAGGATTTTAACTCCTAGGTAGTCTTCTCATAAAAGCTCTAAGAGATTATTTCACTTTCTTTCTTTTGGCTTTTTTAACTATTGGTGCCTTGGCTTGCCATACTTAGTCTTGAATATAATGAAACAATCTTGGTAGGGGTTATAAATAAAAACAGTGCCTTGAATGTGGCAGATTTTGTTCACTTCGTTACTGTAAATACCTTCTGTGGAGAGCAGTCTCTGCCCAGGATCCTCCCAGCACTGAGTACTTTTGCAGGAATGTGGCCATGGTCCCACTGCACAGCTGCCTCACTTCAGAGAGGGTGTCCCCAGCTAGTGACACCAGCAAGGCTGCCTGTGTAGAAATTACTGAAACAGAGGATCTACCAAAAGATCCAGTGATAACATGTATTCTGTTTCAAAACGTAGCATCAAAGGGAATTCTTTCACACAATATTTAGCAACCAGCAAAGTATTTATTCCCTGTGGATTTTTTTGCACAGCTACTGTGGATGTTCTTAGTTACCTGCTAGCTTTTATACTCTGCCAATAGGTTTCTGTTCTTTTCCCTCTTAGTAAGAGCTTTGGTAGTCACTTGAAGAGGTGTGAAGTAGTAGAGTGCTAAAAACTATTCTATTGTCTTGAAGATAGCGCAACTCAGAGGAACGCACAGCTAAAGCAGACTGCAACATTTAATACAGGGAAGTAAGATAGACTTGCCTTTGTCTAATCCATTCCAACTGCATAAAGAAAACGAGCACAGGCTCATTGCACTGGGCTGATAGATGTCCTGAACCTGGCAAGCAGCAGATTTCTTAAACTGTCACTCATGTGGCATAATGCATATGGTCCCATACAGAGCAGGCATTGCTGCTGCATGCTGTAGTGCAGATGGGCAGGGAAGATGGAGGCAGAAGTCAGCCTTCAAGACAGCCCTGCACTATGCATCCTTGATGGATGTGGAGGGCAGTTCCACATCAACGGAACAAGGCAGATCACATTCATCTGTTCTGCTCTCATAGCTACAATACAGCCATGGTGAATCTGGAAAATTCTGCCAGGCTGCCCTTGTGCATGTGACCTCTTGTGTGATTTTCCTTGCTAGTCTGACCTCTTTTACTCATTATTAACTAACAATATTACTGTGGCAGTGAGAAGAATTTTTTTCATTGATCTGGATTTTGATTCTCCAACTTAGAACACTTCATTTTGTTGTCCCCTGGTTTGTATTTAGTAGCACAGTAGTAAGGATTTCCTTGCTGCATGTTGCTTGATGTCCCACTGCTAAAAGCCAGCTCGGGCTGATCAGACTGTAGATTCTCACACAGACCAACAAGCGTGGAAGGGCCCAGCTCACGCACCTCAGCAAGGACCTGGAGGAACCACCACAACGGCTTAAGCTCTGTCAGTTGCAGGTCTCTTTTCTGAGTCTGTGACGGTGTTTGGGCTGTGGGAGGTACATCCATCAGGACCACACAGGCCTTAGGACAGCCCTCAGATGGTTTCCATACTAAAGAAGAAATCAGCATTAGTTGGGCCACAAAATCCATACACTAGATGATGAAGCAAGGTTACTCTAAATCAGGCTCAATGTTTCTGAGATTAATGATTTTCCTTCCTGTCCTTATGCAACACTGCAAACCTTCTGCAGATCAGCCAGCAGCAAGTATAATGGATTCCAGACTTCTTTAGCTGTAATAGTATTACGACTATACATGGCCCTCTTTGTCTCAAGCAAATAACAAAGTGGTCTGCTAAGATAAGATGTTTAAACACCCTGGGGATGGTTCTACCCACTATATTCTACTGCCTTGCTTGATGTTTTCTCTCTGACATCTCTGTCTCAGTTACTGGCTTCATAGCCAATCCACAGTATTTAAACTAAACAAGAAAAGAAATGATAATGTAATAAACAATTTTTTTTTAATCCAGGAAGATCCTAAATTGCTTTACAAACTTTATGTTAATCCTGCCATTGTTCTTGGGATACTTTCTTACACTGTCACACCTCTGCAATGAGGAGACAAAGTCTTCAGTGTTGCTTTGATTCTTGATATACAAGAATCACTTTGCCTTATCATAGAGTACATAGAGCACTTCAAGAATGGACATGTTTTTTAACTGTGTAACGATAAATGTAGCATAGGAAACCCACAATTTGGCAACTTTTGTCATCATGAAACCCTGTGAACTTCTTTGGAAAGTGTTTTTAACAGTATTAAAATTTTTATGCCCTGGGTTATATGCATATCTCTTAGGATTAAAAAAATCTCTTTCATATTTTCATGTAATATTTTATCATTTTTGGGTTGAAAGAAAGCTCATCTGTAAACTGGAACTGCTCTTATTGTATGACGTCACCTATATATACTCAAGTGTGTCTGTGAGGTGCTAAAGAAAAATGCTTATTTTATCTGCGGAGGGAAAAGGAGCGATAAGTTTGGCATTCCAAGTTGATTTTATAGAACAGAACCTTGCTGTTACCAGAGCAGCTCAAGAGGGTGGTATCATCATCTGGAATAATAGAAATTCAAGTATAAAATGCAAAACTAAAATATCCTAATAACTGAGCAGTCTTAAAAGCAGTGATGGAAATGATAAATCCATTAACTCCATTGCACTCCTTCACTGACAGCATGATTAAATTTTAAGAAGACAGAACTGAGGTCATTTATCAAACACAGACTGCAACAGAAACAGACTCTAATACTAAAATTGATTTATACATACATTGCAAAATTGCCATATTTTCATGTATATAACCTGCAGATTATTTAATGGAGAAGTAAACAGCCAGGCAACCTACTCTTATTCCCCACTGTCTTAACACTTGCTGTAATACACAAGTCTGTATTTTTCTGAAAGAGCTCACTACTTAAAAACCTCTTCCACATGCTAATCGCCTTGCCTGTGATCACCCACTGCTTACTGTTTTTTCCCCTGTATTTTTATGTGTCCAGCACAGACTGAGACATTTATGCATTTAGTTAAAGGGCTGTGAGTTTTCAAAAGTTGCAGGTTATAATGTTGAAAATATGGTATCTCCTGTTGTGTCTTACGTTCTACAAGGGACAAATATGGATTTGCTAAGGACTTATTTGCTACTTATTTCTTTCATTGAGCAATGAAAGGAATTAGAAAAAATAAATAATTTTATGGGAACTAATGGGAATATAGATAGACAATGCAGTGGGGAAGGGGTCAGGGTTACTAGATTGACTCATCAATGCTCATCTCCTGCAAACACAGGAAAAGGAGCATGTGATATGCTCACCTGATCCTAACATACATTCTCCGCTTAACGCTTCAAAAAAACACAAAAGAACAACAAAAGTCAGTAAAGGAAATGGATCAAGAATCTTTCAAAAATTACTCGATACTTTCCTTTGATTTGTAATGACATGGCAGAACTATCGACTGCTATAACTGAGCCTAATATTTTAAATATAAGCATTCACACAGTCCTTACATTTTTGTACACACACATATACACACATGTACTAAGCCAAAAACACAGTCAATGCACTATTAAAGTGTTGGTTTTAACCTGCACAGACATTCTGACTAAAGACTGGGAATTCCACATGCAAAAAAGCTGCAAGGATTGGAAGAAGAAGGAAAAAGAAGAAAAAAAGGAGAGGAAGAAGAGAAAAAAAGAATGCTCACACCTAAGTATAAGCAAGTCTCTATCTTAAGTAGCATTAATGGGATTCTCCCATTTGGATAAGACCTGCTAATTCTAAGCAGCACCACATACACCCAGTACTACTATGCCAAATAAGCTCTTCTTTCACTGATCCTTTTCCTTGGTCGTCACTAACTTTTCTATCAATCACAAAAAATCTTCAATTCTTTTTGCTCTAGATTTACACTTAAAATTAAAGAACAAGTTATGAAATATAAGGACTGCTGCTAACATCATTCTGTTTTCAATGCAGTGCTCTTGAAATGTTTCAGATCAAGAACAACACTATGGCTTTACATGCTCTACAGCATCAAAAATTGACGTCATCTTTTTCACCCCACTCATTCTTGCATTGCTTTATTTTGCCAAAACTCAATCTCCAGTCCTCTGAAACACTTCTAAAACACACTGGTGACTCTGCACCCTCTTCCCCCTGGCCAAATCTGTGTGGTGTCTAGAAAAGCCATCTTGACAAGAAAAAAAATCACCTGTCCCACTTGACACCTTATTCAGAGTATCATATTATTCAGGTGTCCTCCTTTAATTCTTTTTTCTTCTGTAAAAACAGTCAAAAATCACTTAGTGACAATTTGTTCCACAGTTTCTTGTATTTTATGTTCTCACTGCTTCTGAATCCGTCTCCCATTTGGTTTTGGGGTCTTTTGTTTGTTTGTTTGTTTTGTTTTGGTTGCAGTTAACTTTACAGTAGCCTACTTGTGTCATCCTGTCAAATGAGATTAAGCTATGCTTTTTTAGCTATGTATATAAAAAACTAACCTGGTTTACATGTTGTTTCTGTGTCTCATACCACAAATGGTGTGGATTTGTGACATCTCACACTGAAGCAAGTGTTGCTATTTATACAGTCTTTTAAAATCAGACCAACAGATAAATAGATACACATGGCAAATAGTCTTTGACACCAGATGAAAATGAACTTTATAATGGTTGATGTAGAAACAATGATTTATAACTTATTTATACCACGGAGTGGAATAATAGAATGGTTTCGCTTGGAACAAGACCTTAAAGGCAACCTGGTTCCAAACCACCTGCCGTGGGCAGGGATGGTTCCCATAGATCAGGTTGCCCAGGGTCCCATCCAACCTGGCCTCGAACACCTCTGGGGATGGAGCATCCACAACTTTCCTGGGCAATCTGTGCCAGTGTCTTACTACCCTCTGAGTAAAAAATTTCTTCTTAATATCTACACAAAATCTATCGTCTTCAGTTTGAAATGAATACTTGATGCCCAATCGCTATATTTCTCCGATAAAGAGTCCCTCTTCATCTTTCCTTTAGGTACTGGAAGGCCTCAACGAGGTCTCCTCAGAGCCTTCTCTTCTCCAGGCTGAGCAAGCCCAACTCCCTTAGCCTTTCTTTGCAGGAGATGTGCTCCAGCTGTCTGAGCATCTTCCTCCTCTGGACCCACTCCAATAGCATCTTTCTTGTGCAGGGAGCCCCAGGCCTGGACACAGTACTCCAGGTGGGGCCTCACGAGGGCAGAGCAGAGAGGGACAATCACCTCCCTCTCCCTGCTGGCCACCCCTCTTTTGATGCAGCCCAGGATACAACTGGCCTTCTGGGCTGCAACTGCAGGTTCATATTGAGCTTTTCATTCACCAGAACCCCCAAGTCTTTCTTCACAGCACTGCTCTCAATTCATTCATCACTTGGTCTCTACTGATGTCTGGGATTGCCATTACCCAAGTGCAGCACCTTGCACTTGGACTTCTTGAACCTCATTTGTTTTACATCTGTGCACTTCTTAAGCCTGTCCAAGTCCCTTTGGATGGCATTCCTTCTTTCTGTCACATCAACTGTACCACTCAGCTTAGCGTCATCAGCAAACCTGCTGAAACCGCATTCAATCCCACTGTCTATGTCATTAATGAAGATACTAGATAATACTGGTCCCAGTACAGACCTCTGAGGGACACTACTCATTACTGATCTCCACCTGGACACAGAGCAGTTGACTGCAGCACTGTGGATGTGGATATCCAGCCAATTCTTTATCCACCAAGTAGTCCACCCTTCAAATCCATGTCTCTCCAAATTAGAGACAAGTATGTTGTATAGGAGTAGTAAAACCATTTACTGCTGAAATACGGCAGCATCTATTATAAGATGATGCAAGATATTCCAGAATAAGAAATCACTCCTAAGCAGTAATTACATAAGACAATTTGTAATAAAAGGAATTATGTCCTAGGTACTCAAATGGTGCCACGCAGCTTGAATTTGCAGACACTTCCAAATACAGGTGACTGTTCACACTACAAAGCAACAGAGTCAAAAAATACATCACAATATGGCTCAACTTACTTACCAGGCAGATGTACTCTGAAAAGACATCAAGGGTGGGCTTAAAGCATCTCCTTTTAAAGTATGTACTGTTTGTGATGTCTGAGGCTGTGGCTGAGGCTGAGTTTGAGGCTGTGTCTCTGGCTGAGGCTGTGTCTGCACTTGGCTTGGGTCCTGAGCAGGGTTAATCCATCGGCTCTGTCCTTGTGTCATCCACTTTCCCTGGATTCCCCATCGTGCCAGGTAAAATTTGCAAATATCATAGTTCATTGAAGAGTAATATAAAAGGTCCAGTACCAGCAAGATCACCACAAAAAAGCCATAGATCCACACCCCTAACAGTGCGCTGTAGTTGCTGTGAAAGAAAAATGGGAAAACAAAAAAGTCAGGTAATACGCCAATAATGGTCATTGTATTAAAATTTGTTTGCTTCTTTAAGTAAATAGAATACATAGATAGATGAAACAAAAATTTTGTTTCATAGCATGTAATTACAAATTAAAAATTATAAATACTGCTGTATGCATGATATGGGAGGCTTTTAAAAATGAAGACCCTTCCCCGTCCTGCATACGCAAACCAGTATATAATCTGGTCTGTAATCAGCTCCAGTGCTCTAAGTGAGACCACAGACATACGAACAGTTGATGGCGTTAGGTAAGGTAATGAAGAGCAATGAGAGTAAGTGGCCACCTCCTCCAGCCGTGCTGGCCTCTGGGCCCAGCCCAGTCCCCTGGGGTCTCTCCCCAGGTTGGGAGATGCGGCTGCCACCTTCTCCTTCACAGGTTCAGCCAGTAGCAAAACTGAGCATATATTCCAGTCACAGACTCAGGCTGGACTCTGACCTGCCACACACACTGCCCCAGCCAAGGGCTGCCTTCAACAGCACTTACACACAACACTCACGTAGAACAGACACAGATGGCTGAGACCCCTTCCTCCTTTCCCGACGGTAGAGACAGAAGGTCACTAGTGCAGGCACACACAGAGCTCTCTCTAGGTTCACAAGCACATGCACACACATTCACAATCCTTCAAGCACACGGCACAGACCCTCTGTCCATGTAGCACTCCCCCAAACCACACAGGTACTGCCATGGCCTTTCTGTCTGCCCAACGCTCTCTGCTCAGATCCTTGAGTACTGCCTGATGTGGCCCTTCTGTCCACCTGGCACCCCAAGTCGGATCCTGGGCCCCATACCTGCTTCATGGGTTGCCTTCTTGCCAGCTGGACCAGCTTGAAGTTTGCTAGGGAATACTCACTGCCCCTTCCCCCGCACACTGCCTTGGGTTAGCAGAACTCTTCATTCTTGGCACTCTTCCAGTCAAAACCCCCTTGGCTCACAGTCATATCAGCTGCAAGGTTCATTCTTCCAGGAAGCAGTGCCTTTAGCTTGTTAGCTCACCAATTAGTGTGACTGGGAGGTTTGTTTCTTGTGATGCCTCCAACCTTAGAAGCCCTCCATCAGATTACCCTACTGGAAAAAACATTCCTACACTCTCACATCTTCTCATAAATTAGTGTGACTGACTAGGCATGGTAGCCATCGCGGTCTCCCTTTCCTATTATCCCTCGTTGCCTTGGAAAAGGCCCTTGACCAGATACCCTTTAAAGAGCAGATCTTCTCCTCCTACGTACCTTTACAGATCGGTCCTATCCCTTATTCTGCAAATTCTCTCTCCCAGAGGGTGACCCCTCCGGAAGCAAGAGGGCACATACACGAGTGAGGATTAACCATATGAAAATATGCTGTAATCACTGACCTCAGGAAGGTGTCTACTATTGAAAACATTCACTGCTGACATGTATCACAAACCGCCTGTCTTGAAAGCTGCTTAAAGTGCTTGGACTGGCTCTCAAGTTTATAACTAAATTATTGCTGGATGCAGAGATACTATTGCAAGTATTGCAGGAGTAACTGCTAAAGATCCATCAGTTTGCTGCTAATAAATTTAGGAAGGAAAAATATTGACAAGACTTTATTACATTAACATCCAGTGGCAAGGAAAATATGTACTACATTTATATGTACATGTTGGTGTAGCTGTAGGGTATATAAAGGTAAAGGCAGTGAAAATTATCAGCTGCAGGCATGGTGCACAGAGCTTTTACAGCTGAGACAGGTGAGTAAAGTTATTAAAAGAAAGGTGAAAAAAGAAAACAGGTCAAGAATTTAGAGATCAAAAAGGGGAAACACTGCTTAAACTGCATCACTGCAGGTGATGCAATAATATTAAAAGAAAACAATGACTATCAGGTGTAAGTGCAGTTTGGATTGGAAACTGTGAGTGAGGAAGATGAGAACAGAGAAGGAAAGACACAGGTAGGAATGAAATTGTTAGGTGTACAGAAAAGAATGCTGATCTAGACCTAAGAGATTATTATGTGGAATTAGGTGTAGAAACTATAAAAATGAGCAAGCAGAAGGGACACTCGTAAAAAATGACATTAAGAAGACAGTCCTAGGGAAAACATATCTCAAAGTAATCAGTAGGTATCTGTGTGAACCTGAACTTAATGCGAATGCAACCAAACACAAGCTCAACCATGCTCTCTTTCACAGACACTAAGAGAAACTTTGAGGGAATTGTATTTCATCAGAACATTGATTTAAAAATATGTCCCAAATTCTTTCAAGCCTAAAACATTTCTAGCTACTGCTTTGAATGTTCACTTCTATTCAAACTCTCATATGGCGCTTTCATTTTATACTTAAACAAACAAACAAACAGGATTTGAAACAAGAAATCAGATGAGAAACCAGTACTTTAATTTCTGTTGCTGCCTGTCAGCACTTAATGAGACTGATTCCCCTCTCCAGTGAATGATTTTTCCACTACAATGATAAACACACTTAGATTAAATGAGTTTCCACAGCAAACAACTTTGAGTAAAGAGGAAAGTTGGGGCTGTGAGTAGGCCCTTTAGGATTATGCTAGCCTAGGATTTTCAAACTTTTCAGTAAATTTCTAGAAGGATTGGGAGTACACAAAACATAGTGTTTCTGAAAGCCCTTACCTCAAAGGTCAGAAAGAAATTCAGTGTGACAAATCCTGTCCTTATGGATCATAAATGCCAACAGGACCCATGTTATGAATAGGTGAGCACTATTTGATTCACAGTAAGAATGGAAATATTAGAAAACATGTTATTTTTGTTTTGGTAGCAATTTGAAAGGCAGGGACATTTCTTATAGTTACCTCAGAAGAATTCATTACTATTTTGGACATTTAGTTTTACCCATCAGAATTTTGGTTAGTGAAAATTAGAGCTATTTCAAGTGTTCCAATTTAAAGCAACAATTTATTAATCATGCCATATGTGAGTTCTCCATCTGCTCCTTCTAAATAACATCTGTTTCTCACAAGTACAAAAATAAAAGTGTGCCTTATTTAAATTAACAGACAGTGGGACAACATCACTATCAAAGGGGCCTTGTAAAAAATCACAAACAAAATTAATAGGGTAGTATGTTTTGTACACAGATGGAAATGCCATATTTTGATATATTTTTTTTCTCAAACTAAGAAGTCGGTAGAAAATAATAATTTTGCTGGTCCTTACTAATTACATTAAAAATTAAAACTTCCCTACAAATTGAGAAATTGCCTTACTTAGAAAATAAACAGTCTTACTTGTGTATCACTGAATAACAGTAGGGTCAGAGACACAGTAAAGAACTGAGAATCAAAACACCTACGACTTGCTCTCATTTCACTGAATGGAATGATTTAATCATAAAAGTTTCATCTCACAATCTGATTTTTCTGTACTTCAGTGCAGAAGTTTCATTTTAATTAAAAATAAGTGTGAATGGATTCCAAATCTCTTGAGATTTAAATTATTGGAGTTGTTTCCTTCACTGAGACGGTCAAGTCTAATAAGTTACTTTGGTGGGGTTGTGTGTCCTTCTCTTCCCCAACAGTGAAGCCTGAATTCGCCTCCTAATTCTCCCACCCTCCCAGTTGGTCATTTTGGAGCTTCTCTTTCAGGTTCAACACAAGGCTTAGCACTATAACACAGAAAATTACTTCCAAGGCCATGTTGCCCAGTTGTCTGCTGTTGCAGGCCCACAAATAGAAAAACTAAATTTAGAGTAAAGTTACACAGTTATTCCCCTCTAGCTTCTATGTGAAATAGATTCTTGGATCTACCAGAAAAGCTTAGCAGCTCCTTATTTCAAGATACTTTGGCTTGCACAGAAGTAAAATGTATGAATGGCATAGAATTGATACAGAGCCTATGCAAATGTAAAGATTTGTTCTGACTTCAGGAAGCCTTGAATTGTGCTCTCTCAAGAAAACAAATACTTCTTTTACCCATCTCATCCTATTCAATGTATAAAATTCTACTCAGATTTCTCTGACACTCCCACAAAGAAACGAAAATAGAAAGATTATGTTATTATTTTTATCTATGCAATTCCTTCCATCTAATTTACTAACTTATTGATAGAGATGACGAGCAGGTTTAGGACTAGGCTATTTTTTTTAGAAGAGTTCTTTTTTTTTTTTTTTTTTTTAATATGCTGCACATGAACAGAAAATAATTAATTTAGGAATTCAGGCTTAAAAAAACCCCAACAAATCAAAACAATTGTGAGCAGAATTCTACAGCTGCAGTTTAAATATGGGCAGATGGCCTTGGAAACTGCTTCTTTCCCTATTCTACTTAAAACAGGGCTGTTACTTGCAGCAGTAGCACATTTTAAGCGTTGCCCCAGGCAAATACAAGTTTACCTCCTTGCAAATGCCTTGGTACTTCCATTACTGAGGAAACCTCTGTACTTTTTACACGTACACTAAAATAGAAAATACCTAGAGATCTTTGTCCCATCTTATATTTTCCAGTAGAATCCACTACTGTAGTACCTAAGAGGTCTTCCAAGCTAAATTACATCTTTTTGGAATAGTTAGTAGTGGAATTGAAAATGTTAGCTTTGTTTTCTTGTAAAGAAGATTTTCTGGGAGGTATTTAGCCAAATGCCAGCTCTGCAGGGGACATGCTGTACATGGAGAAAGATACTGCTTTCTATCCTCACATTGCTTTTGGTGCAATGTTGTAGTTCGGTGTGCCAAAGCCATTCAACTCTGAAAAACTGGAATAAGATAATGAAAAACATGGATGCATTACAGACTGCCATAATGCTGTTTCGGTGTCAGATTAAGGACTCCTAGCATAGTACTACTGCTGATTCCCATCAGAACATGCATAATAGAATATCTGAGAGACGACAAATACATGACTCAGGTTAATACAATTTTTAAGAATAACTAAATAACTTTTTAGACAAAGTTTTATGGAAAAAAACTTTGGATGACAGAAACTTTTTTGTCTGTTAAATATCATTGGCATTCCTATATTTAATACTAAATGAATTGTTCACATTTAAAAATATTATAAACTGACTGGCCTGCATAATTGCAAAGATAAAGAACAGTATTCCTCACTTACCAAAACAAAGAAATCTTTAGTAATGGGAATGGAAGTAACATAAATAAACCTGCTATGGTTACACTGTATGACTGTAGAAGACAAATGTGGTTTTTCAGCTGTGCCGTGACAAAGAAATTACATGTGAATTCATTAATTTTTTCCCTCAACTGTCAGATAAAACAAGAGAGATATTTTGATGATCCCAAGAATGGCAAAAGGGAAAAATAAACCAAATAGTAATATTGAATCACTCTTCCCTTAGAACTATAATCTCTTTTTTTCAGTTCACAGCTATTCCCATATCCGAAATCATACATTCTTTCCAGCCACAGTACAATAGGTTTCACCAGAATCTTTTTTTCAGTGGAGTGTGAAATTAGATCTAAACTGTCTTTGTAACAGTAAAGTGAATCCTGGATGTATCAGAATCCAAACAAAGTTAAATTATATATGTTAAATAAAGTCTGAGTGTGTTAAGATGTTTATTACAACGGTCTTAGTGCATACATCTAGGCTTCACTTCTTTCTGTTCCTCCGCAGCACATTACAATTATTAAGAAGCCTTCTACCAACCTCAGTGAGCTCAGTATGAGATCTCTCTCCCTGTCTTTTTACACCGGAGGAGTTTTAAATAGAGGTTATCATCTCTTCATTTTCCTGGCCCTGACAGATTTCTCAGAAGTAATACCTCAGAAAGTTACGAAAAGGGAATACTGGTTGAACTCTTGCGCTTCTATAAACTGCATCTCCAAAAGCTTTTTATTGTATTTAACATGTTCTCACATACCTTTGCAAAAGATCAGCACGTAGTTAATGTCCAGAGGAAATTCTGGACTGAAGACATATAAGCTATGCACTCTGCAGCTGGTTCTCAACAAAGATGACAGAGATAGCTTATTCTCCATCACAAATGCATGAGGTGACTTTTAAAAAAGTGATTGCTAGATTAAACCTAGCTAGATTAGTTTTAACTAATTTAATGCTTACACTAGGCTCTAAGTATTTTAATTCAAGTAAGATACTGTAGACCACAGAATATGAAATAACTTTCTTTCCCATTGATGAACTGCTTACACACCACAGTGCTGAAATATGAACAGCTCTATATTTATTTCTGTGGGTGCATGCATGTATCTGCACATGTACACATGTGAGCAGGCAGCAAACAAGAAGGCAGGCAGCAGAGAAACATTCTGCATCCCAGGGGGTATTTTGCAATCATAATTCTTTTACACGATACACGTTACAGGCTTCTTTGAACTTGTCGATTGCTGCTAACACCCACTGAGTTAGCGTGTGCAATTTCTACATCTATAGAAGACTCAAACTCTGGAAGGCAGAGCTGTAGGAGAGGTGATTGTTAAGGAAGACAACACTGAGCTGGCTGCTGCTCGTTGCAGTTAAAAGAGCCAACATCAGTATTCCAGCACGACAGTCTCCTAGCAGCCTTGGACCTTGTCCCCCCATATGAATGAATGACAACAAACTGACCAAGGTTTGCACCAGAAAACAAAACCCTGAAATCCCTGTAGTATCCGAAAATCAATAGACTGGAACTCCAGCTGTCTTTAATCTGCCCCTTTTTTGCCCTGATCAGAATTTGACCGTGAGAATTTACAGCAGGTGAAAGTTGCCCTCTGCACCAAGAGAAATCACAGTGGATTAGTGTGGTCAAAATATCAAATACTAAAGACATATAGAATATCAAATGCTAAACAGACAGATCACAACTGAATATTTTGCCATCATAAACAAGTAATCAGTAACAAACACATGCTTGCTACATATTAGTTTGTTATGAAGAAAAAAAAACAACTAAAAAATCAACATCGATATTTAACCCAAGGGTAGGTCCCAGAACAACATGAAAAGTACCTCTTGTAACAGGCAAGGAGACCACACATTGTTGGTATATAAGCAAATACATTCTGTTCCCAAAGGACAGAGATTTCAAGAGATTTACATGCAAAACATCAGAGGTTCAACATAGGGTTGGTATGGAAAAGTCAGCTCCCTCCCTCTTCCCCTATGGACATGGTTTTGAGGTTTATTTTTACAGATATACATTTAAATATCATTTGGGTAAGACTGAAGCTGGGGAGAGACTTTTTGTTAGTAACTTTTATATGTAGCTTTATACCTTTTACACTTACGTGCAACTTTTACTTACATACTGTCCTAGCAAAATAATAGGTGTCAAAGCAATGACAGCAAAGCTAAAACATCATTTCTTTTAGGATTTCTGTAACAGTAAAAACCTTTCAGCAATGTTTCTGTGCAGGTGTGATTATCTTAATTGCTTCCATCATTAAGCACCTCAGACTATGCTACTAGACCAGGAACAGTTTGTTGAAGAGCACTTAAAAACTCATATACTTACTTATGCATATATCCATCTGCATTCCCTGTTAAGTTCATCTGCATAACAGTCTGAAATTCTGTCTCATTGCAGCAGTATTTAAATACTGTGTTGTTATGGTGACAGCAAAAGATGTAAGATTTATTGTCAGAAAGACGGGGGCAGTGAAAACCAAAGTGGTAGCGTCCTTTGTAGTCCGTATATGGCTCGCAGACCCGAAAATGTGCGGACAACACTGTAAAACAAAGAACAATATTGGCTCTGTGAGTCACTTGTGTTATCCATGCGCTATGAACTATAATTTTTCATTGGTTAAGCTTCAGCAACTGTTCTTTGATTTCTGAAAAATGTTTCTATTTCAGAACTTTCAACGTTATAACATTTTACACTAAAAAATTACAGTATTTAGCATATTGTTATTTTTTGACTTTTATTAGCACTGCGATTCTGACAACTATTATTTCTTTTAAGGGAAGAGAAAAAATGCCCTCCATGCCAAGAAATACAAAAACGTTTAGAAAAGCATTTTCATACTGTATACACTAAAAATATAGATATCCACAATGACCCGTCAATGTTCATGTTTGATTTTCCTGTGATGACTTCATAAAAACAAAAAGCTGATGTAATAATTGGAACAAGCGCTTGACGACATTCGATTTACAGTCACTGTTATAGACAAAAATCTCTCTTCCACTGTAAGGTAATTCTTTGATAAGGAACCTGCTGTGGCAGGGGGGTTGGACTCGATGATCTCTCGAGGTCCCTTCCAATCCCTGCAACTCTGTGATTCTGTGATTATTCTGCCAGAAACAGTAAGTACAAAACAGTTTAACAGGCCTGAACAACTTTGAATTTGCAATGAGGTAGAACTAACAGAAATACAGCTACTCCTGGGAATTCTTACAGGTCTTCTTTATTAAATTCTCATGTAAAGCGTTTATTACATCTCTGAGAACATTTTTTTCCAGCATTGTCACAGTGATTTCATCAATCATCACTTTTCCTGAAAAAAAAGAAAAAAAGAAAAGAAAGGCTCTCCATGTATATGCTTTGAATGCAGAATCGAGGCTGAATGCTGCAGTGACTGACACACTATGGTTACAGCTACATGGTGAGACTGCAGGCAGCCTACTGCTTACCAACAGCTCTCAACTGGAAGCCATGCATTCACCTCAGTTTGCCTGAGCTAACCAAGCGTGCAGAGGGGCAGCAGGTAGAGCCCTTCCAACATGGTCATTAACCATCTACCCGGGACTTCCTTGTTCTTCTTCTTCTATAAGAAAAACTCCATATACTGCCAGCATTTTAACTGATTTACAGCTTTTGTTACAGTAGGCCTTGTGGCATTGTTTAAGACTACGTATGGTACATACAGTGCTTAAATGTCTTCCACTCTAAGGAGAGCGAAATGAAGTAGTCAAGAGTCTGAACAGAAAATTGGCAGTGAAATGCTGTGCTTTGTAAGGTTACACAAATTAAAGATACTCAAATTTAGGCTGGCAGAATTAACTAGTGTAACTTGGTGTATGATTTTTCTATCAGTTTACCAGTACAAGAGGATACAAATGACTTCCATGGATTTAGCTGAACTACATGTCTCTCCACACATAGTCCCTGTTGATCAGAAACTGTGTTTTCTCAATATTATTTTCAAGTTTCTCCCACTCCTTTTCTGTGGGCCTAAGTCACATTTTAAGAATCACTGCAATGGAAACAACTTCTTTATTTATGTTTGCAGAGGGAGCACAGAACAAATAACAGAGTTTTAGATTGAGAAGAAAACAAGGTAAACTTGTACTCCTCTCTGAATGAAGGAAAATCACTCTAAACATTTTACAGCCTAAAATACTTAACTATTTTATATTATATAGTTAAACTAAGGTCTAAACAAATTGCTTGGGGATCTCATGAAATCTACTCCAGTGCAGGAATTCGCATTTTCTCATGCCAAGTTTAGTTTCTCAGCTACCTGACACACAACTCCTTGGTAATAGGACATTTGTGGTTAGGGGGCAAACTTAGGTTTTGTAACCTCAAATTTCCTGAAAAACCAGATAGATGAGGATCTTCAGAGTACAAACAAACCTCTTGTCTTAGTTTCCAGCTGGGACTGAAGTCTTTCTCATAGCGCCTGGTATGAGGCTATGTTTTGGTTTGAGAAGAAAAACAAATCCTGTAAGTACTGATGTTTATACTTCTTGCTGTACAGAGCCAAGGACATTCTGGTTTCTAAGCTTTTGGTACTGCCCTGCCAGCAAGGGTGTAGGGGGGCGCTGGGAGCTGTGAGGGGACAGGACCAGGGCAGCTGACCTAAACTGGCCAAAGGAATATTCCATTCCACATGACAACATGTGAAATATAAAACTGAGGGGAGTTAGCTGGGGAGGGGTTGCTGCTCAGGCACTGGCTGGGCATTGGTTGACAAGTGGCGAGCAATTGCTTTGTGCATCACTTGTTTGGTATATAACTATCATTACTGTTATTTTTATTCTATTTTTCCTTTTCTGTCTTAGTAAAAAGTTTTTATCTCAACCCACGAGCTACATATTTTTTTTTTCTGATTCTCTCCCCCATTCCAGCTGGGAGGAGGGGGAGTGAGTGAAAGGCTGTGTGGCATCCAGCCACTGCCAACTCAAAACTCAACACCTATACAAAATCTGATTCTTCCTCTGTAAGCTCCTATCTCAACTTGTCTCTATTTCTATGGACTGTAGAGCCCATGGCAGCTATCCTCCTTTACCAGACCTCAGCTCCATTCCTAAAATTAGTTGAGATGAAGCTAAGCTTTTCAGTATTAGGAAAGCACAGTATATCCAGAGAAGTAAGTAATCTCATATACGGACTGGTAGGATAACACAACTACTGTTCATGTTATATGCACACACACATCTATCATCATTACTTTAATAACAGAGAAAATCCCTTTATAGATGATGTCAGTCAGGAGCTGAAGTGCTAGAAGAACACTGTGATTTCCAAAGGAACACAGATACTGAGAAAACTACATATCTGTTCTTGCTCTTCTTAGGAAAGATTTGTATTCCAAATCTACATAACCTGTTATAACTTGTACTGAAATTTTCTTTCTTTAGACTTAGTTGACCCTCTGAAATGCTTACAACAAATGTGCATGTTCAAATTCTGTCACAACATCCACAAACCAGATAAATGCCCTGAAAAGAGCCTGGCCCCATCCTCTGCATGCTATCTTCAGCTATTTATATACATTAATGAGATTCCCTCATGAGCCTTCTTTTCTGTAGGCTAAACAGTCCCAGTTCGCTCAGCATTTCCTAATATGAGAGATCCTCCAGTAACTTCTGCATCTTAATGACCTTTTGCTGGATTCTTTCCACTGTTTCTCTTGTATGGGGGAGCCCAGAGCTGGACACAGCATTCCTGATGTGGCATCAGCAGCACTGAATAGAGGGCGAGGATCGTCTCCTTCGATCTGTTGGTAACAATCTGCATAATGCAGACCAGGATACTGTTAGCCATCTTTACTACAACGGCACGCTACTGGCTCATGATCAGCTTGGTGTCCACTAGGACCCTAAAGTGTTTTTCTGCCAAGTTGCTTTACAGCTGGGCAGCCCCAGCATGTACACGTGCACGGAGATGTTGCTCTCTAGGAGCCAGACTTCGCATTTTGCTGTCAAACTCCATGAGGTTACTGTCAGCCAATCTCTCCAGCCTGTCCAGGTTCCCCCTGGAAGGCAGCACGACCTTCTGGCCTATCAGCCACTCCTTCCACTACTGCATCATCAGTAAACTTGCTGAGGGTGCACCCTCTTCCATCATCATTTTAGTTTTATCTATGCACTTTTGTTTTTTTACAAAAGCTGAGACGTGACACAGAAGAAATTCATAAACCAAACGGAGCTTTTAACTAATTATTTGATTTCTAAGAAGACCATGAGAGCTTGAGTCAGTTACTTAAACACAGACCTCCACTGCAAGCTAAGATTTCCCCAGCCTGTGCTTCCTGCTCTCCAGCTTTCAGTGGAGGAGGTTCAGGTCTCTTGTAGGTCCAGTACACACATGGATGATCTGCAGCAAGTCAAATGGCATTAAATTCACATGGTTAAGCACTTGTAAAGGGCCCGAAGCATTCTGTAAATGTTTGGTATCAGCCTGCAGGGGTGCATTACATGTGCTCTGGTGCATAAAGTTCCAGTATCATTGTTACTAGGAAAAAAGAGTCCATGTCTGAAGTCAACAAATAGAAAGGAGGTTGATCTCATTTCCAGTAGCCATACAAATCAACATGTCAAGGTAATACCTACCTAGTGCTCTACTGTAAGTCTCCTCGTGATCAGGGAGCTCTCCTCTAAGTCACATTTCTGGGCCTAATAAATTTGAGTGAAGTAGTAACCTTCATGGTGTAGCATTGCACTTCAGCAGTGACATTTATCCACAGCATTTTTATTTACAGTATTGAGCAGAAGAGCACCTACCTAATCTTTATCTGATAAATGGCCAGCTTCAGAAGCACCAAAGGAAGATACATCTACCCTATTGAAAAAGCTGTGCAAAAAATCTTCTAGTAAGATAAACGTAAGGGCTGCTCTGAAAGTAATGCCTCCTATTTTATTATTTCGGCCCATGATGTCAGAGGTGGATGTTGGTGGTATGGCAGTAGAGGCTGAACCTTCCCACCAATATTTCGTTCCATTTTGTTGCCGTGCGATAGATGGCAGCAGAGGGGCACTCTGACCAAATGACGTCTGACATGGAAGTGCAGATGAAGCAAAGGGGTGGAACTGAATTCCTCCACGTGGAAAAAATGGCACCCCTTGATATTCATTGATGCTTGCTGAATGTTTACAGAGATCAAGCTGTGGATGTGAGCACAATGAGGTGGTGGTGGTGTGTTTCAGCAGTGGTGATAGTGACAGTGGGTCATCTCCACTGGTGTAAATGTTTATGAGTGCGGCATGCAGGCTCTTGTTCATCACTGGCAAAAATGCATAGCTAGTGGCGGAGACTGTATTGAAAAATAGAGTTTTGTAGCTGAGAATTTGCTCTATCAAAAGGTGTTATTATGCTCTTTGTAACTGTTGTAGTTTCCATTAAAATAAATAGGATGCATTACTTCCACAGTGTCCTACATACGCATCTCATTACACTTGCAATTCTCAAGCTCATTTTATTTATAGATATATACATTTTATAATATATATATAAAATGCAGGCATGATTCTTCTCAGTATAATGCCTTTTTCCTTTAAAAGTGTTACATTATTAAAACTACTTAGTAATGTTTGAAGTGTTTAGCATAGATGGCTGTTACAAGTTTGGGACATTTTAAGAGAAAATGCTAGAATTAGTTTTGAAAATAATAGGATAGGAAACTCACTACTTTTCATGTTATTACTACGGTTTTGCTCAGATAAATTACACCCAGGTTATACTATTGCAAGAGAACAACAACCCTGTGAGGTTATATCTGACATATATGCACCTAGTGCATGTTGTTAGAACTGTCTTTGTGTTTCATAAGCAATGGAATACTTCCATGCTTCTGAAACTATCCAGTGCTGAGAGAGAAACTACATTGTGAGAATGCATTAGAAGGGTACAAGACTTTGGAAGGTTTAGATTACTCTTCACTGCAAAGCACTTTACTTATCAGCAGATGTGAAATGTTCCCTGATCCCTAGACAGGCTCTTCACCCATTTCAAAAGGAAAACTAAACACAAGATGACTTTGGGGATGAAAATGTGGGGAAGGGTGACTATAGAGACGAAAGAGAATAGAAGATAACATCAGGTCACAACATGAGTCAAGTCTCTAATAAAACGTATTCCCAAACAAATCCTTAAATAGTAAAATGTGTGCTAGCGATTAAAATAAATAGACAAGAAAAAGCGTAAAGTGATGTTCGAGTTCTGGTCTGAATTTGGTAGTCACTGTCTGCCGGCTTAACCCCAGTAGGCAGTTATCACCACAAAGCCGCTCGCTCTTCTTCCTCCCAGTGAGATGGGGAGGGAGAATCAGAATGGCAAAATGAGAAGACTCATGGGTCAAGATAAAGACAGTTCAATAAGTGAAAAAGAACAAAAGAAAAGAATAGGTGACGTGAAAGCAATCACACACCACCAACAGACCAATGCTTAGTCCAGTCCCCAAGCAATGGCAATTTCTGAAAGAACTCCTGTCCCCGTTTTATGGCTGCACATGACATTATCTGCCCTGGAATATCACTTTAGTCAACATGTTTCAGGGGGCCTACCCATGCGTCCTCCCAGCCAGTGAAAAACAGAGAAGGTCTTGATGCTGTGTAAGCAGCGTTCAGCAGCAGCTACAACGTTGGTGCATTTCCAGTGCTGTTTTGGTTGCCAGTCTAAAACACAGCACCCCAGAGGCTGCAGGAAAGGAAATAATGCCATGCCAGCCAAATCCAGTACACAGTGAGAAAGCATTATGGATTTACTGTAATCTGCGTAATTTCACTTGCTGTATTTGTTTATTGGATCTCTGATTCCTAGAGCAAACAAAGTATAATGTTTTACACAGTATTTTTTCTGAAAATAACTTACAACCAGAGAACAAAAGAGCCTTCCCTCTACAGAAATAATTAGGATAAAAGTAATATAACTGAAAAACTCTGAGCTGTCTGTTGCAAAGATGGCAGCTGTTTCTGGGGTGGAATTGCATGTGCAAATTCTCATCCTATTTTTGAAAGATATTACCAAACAGGTTAGTGATATAGATGCTCCTATCTCTGCTCCAACTAATTTCCAGAGAATAGTCTGTCATGCTTCAAATGACTGATTTGAGCTTATCTTAACATTTATCCACTCTACCATAAAAAGTAAACAGTCAACCTACATCAAGCTGCTGCTTCCCTACCCGTTCACAGTTAATCTGTGTAATGCTAATTTTTTTTTTTTAATTTAGCTACTAAATTTGTCAAGTCCCAAAGTTTTCAGAATGGTTGATCTTTATACGCTTTCCATATGAATCCGTAAAAATAGTCATATATACACATTTTACTTACCACAATGCCAATCATTTGAGAGTCCCTGACAATTCTGCTATACAGACATTCATTTTTTAATTGAAAGGATAATTACTGTAACATGCAAATAATCCGTCAATTTTTGCTTTTCTAATACCAGATTTGATGTCATCCCTCATTTTATAAATGTGTCTCAATCCATTACATGAACAGAAGTATCAACATTCCTACAGAGTAAATCTAGGAGTTACAGTGGTCAGAAAGGATATTCTTATGGCATGACTGTGTGCTGCCCTCCCCTTTATTGGGCACTCCCAAACCAGTTAGTACAACTAATAAGCGTCCACAGATTCTAAAATTGTGTGCTATTGTGTTAACCTTGAAATAAAATCAGTCTGAAGTTTCAATATTCCCAATCTGATTTTCTCTCTGTCGCTCTTTTTTTTTTTTTCCCCTCATGGAGCCACAGACTATTTCTCCCTACTCTGACAGCATTTTGCCCACGTTGGGCAACTGCATCTCCTTTCTGGCCACACAGCTAAAGCTGCTAAATTTCATTCTCATCCGTAGCCACCACCTTAACACCTGACCTAAGATATTTCCTCTACTGCAACTGCTTCTCTTTTCTGACGAAACAAAGTCTAGGCCCTGAGAACAGCTGCTCTAGGAACTTGCCTGTTAGCTGTGCCCTTTCCTTCTGTCTGCAGATCCAGTGACAGTTACACTTGCAATTGCTGAGTGCAGTTTTCAATCATGCATATATACTTAAGAACTTCAGTACTAAGATGGCACGTCTTAGTATATCGAAGACTTGGAAGTGAGGCATGATCTTATAGACATAAGTCTTTAAATCTAGGAAACTCAAAAGGAGTTTTGCCTTTAGATTTTCATTTCATCTCAGTGTAAGAATGATGTTCGTATCATTTCGGTGAGAATAGCAGCATTTTTTTCTTTGTCATTCTCAGCACATGAAGCCAATAGTTTTCCTTTAGGGAAGCTGATCTATCTTAGACAAAAAAAATAAAATAAAAAAAAGTACATTCATGTTGGCTGCAAAATAATAAATTGCATCCATATTCTGTGAAATGTCAGTTAGCAATCGCTTAAACTCACTCCTACAGATGTCAGTAGTAAAACTCCCCAAGGAGTGGAATTAGGCTGGCATGAAAGGCTTGCGATGACTCCAAATGAAGCCTGCACTCTATGTGCTAATAATGAATGCTAGATAATAAAATACTAATAACCAAGGAGCAACGATAAGGTACATTTACAAATACAATAGTTTCTGACATAAATAGATAAATTATGTAAGAAGTAAAAGCTGTATGTAATTAGTTTCAAAAAAAAGTTGTATTTCAGAAACAGTAAGTTTCTTCTTCTAAGACAAAAACATGTCAGAACACTGGCTTTATGTTTGGGTTTGAGGCACCACGTGTTTATATACCAGGGACTGACTACTACTCTGCACACGTAGCGCAATCATAGTGTCCCATTCACGTGGAACACAGGTATTTATATTATCTCAAAGTATTGGAGAAGTGAGGTCTCAGGAGGCTTCCAGCAGAAGTCCCCTAAAAAGAGCAGTAGAAGTATAAAAACATAATAAAAATCAGCAGAAGAGACTGTAGCAGCTGGAACGGTTTTGTGATGTTTGATGAGTAGGATACATTCAAGAAGACTTCAGTGATAATCTGCCCTCACTCTTACACCAGGGAAATAGCTTTCTGAAATGACTTTAACCTGAAAAATAACTAAGAGGTTGCTCTGACCCCCTATGTCTGATTCTTGCACACAAGAGGTGGGTAGATAGATAACTGGGGATGCAGCGCCATACATAGGGATATCAGTGAAAAGACTCCACATGAAAATAACATTTTAAGATTACACAATGAGGTAGTCTGATAATACTGTAATGCTGCAAAAGGAGTGTGTCAGTTATAGCTAGAGAATGAAGTGTCATTAGTAAGAACCAAGTCGAACACTTGCAAACAAGCATCAAGACTGTGGGCAAAAAAATGCATGCTTCAACCAATTGATAAGGATATAATGCTGAATATTACAGGCATTACACAGATACAGTACCATAACTACTCTTACTGGAGCACAAAGATACTTAATGTAATATATATACATATAATACCTGGCAAAGCTTTAAGTATGGTGATTATGGACGTGGGGTACAACGGAATACAGAGCAATTACAGAAAAAAAACACTTTTGAATGAAAAAGCACTTCAAGAAGGAAGGGTAAAAGAGGTTGTACTCATAATTAAAAATTCTTAATACCAAATCTATTTGGACTGTGAATATTCCCCCCTCCTTCTTTTGTTTAAATATTCATCCATAATTACAAAAATCTTCAATATCATAGATAACTTCTGAAGAACAAATGCAACTAGTAATCATAGCACACATCTAATTCTCAGTCTAACAACTAACAGATTTCTGCACAAATCCTTTCTGTACGCTAAAAGCAAGTACTTTGGGCAGACCTAGAAAATAGTTACAGAAAGAAACATACCCACTCCCTGGTGCAGTCAATGCTTCAGATTCAAGAAAATAACATAATACTTGCATACCATGATGTCATGCATTTTTCTTTAAGTGTATATATATATATTTATATATAATTTAAGTTACATCATACCCAATGTGTACTCATCTCAAAAAAAGCTGAAGCTCCATGTTCAATCCTTCACGTGCTCATGCACTTTTGTGTACACACAAAAACCACAAAATGCTTGGAACCCAACTTGCTCTTTTCCAAATACATAGTTGTTTAGCAAAATGGTTGGATTTTATAGTGGTGCAGATCTTGCATTTTTTCTTTTAGATAAGCTGAAAAACTAGTATAGTAAAACAGCAGCTTCATTTCTTTTAAATTTTTCAGTCTCCTTTATCATGACAGTGTCCCACCATCTTTGCTTTCTTAAATTGAATTTTCAATTGCATTTCACATTTCAGCTTCAGTTATTAAATGCAAAGATGCTCTGTTATTCCATTAACAATCCATTTGATCACTTTTGTTGTGTAAGAATTCAATATTAATTTGCAACTAATTTTTTCCCCATGACACTCATTGGTGATAGATAAATTCAAGGTACAAAAGTTACCTGCTGACAAGAGTAATGAAAGCAGAACCATCAGCACATTCAAGGACTGTTGACCACAACTTGTCATCGTTGGCTTTCATTGGTCCATTAGAGAATCACCTGTTTGATGAGATGCAACATCATGGTTAATTGTCTGTTTCATCTCACTTGTGCTTGTTCAAACATTTATTTCCCGATGAAGCTTTGGTGAACTGAAATTGTTTCACACAATAAGAAAAAAAAAAAAATCACACTTCTTTCTGGACTGGGTTTTAGAAGAGAAATAAATTCTCCATTCTATGATTCCTTTCTCATTTCACCCTGAATGTGCGCTGCTATTTACATGCTTTTCACTAACCCAGGGTAGAGAGAAATCATATAAAGTCTTTATTGGATATTCACACTTCCCCTGTAATCTAAGTTTAGCAAGACCATCCTCATTTTATCGTCACATGAATGGGCTGTGGTATTATGCCTATAAGAACTAGAAGGATATAAACAATGTAAGAACAAATTGCTTTGAAAGTCAATCTGTTTTACCCCATTAGAGGGTGCAGTCGTTCAGAAAGTGGGTTGAACAACTGAGATGGCTGGAAACATTTCAAAATACATCTTTTCATTAGAATCAAAGCATTTCATAGGATTATTCTTATTTCTTGTTTTCCTGGAAGTGAGGGCGAGATGTGTTGCAGTTTGGCTGGCAGTTGTTCATAAAAAGGATAGCCAAGTTTATTTTGCAGAACAGCCCTATAACTGGGACATCTGCATTGATTCAGCATCACCAACTGTATGTCATGTAGCCGTAGCCCAGGTTCTGTCCCAGCGCAAACATCATCATCAGCACCAGCAGGAACATCTGGTACCCTACATTCTGTTGTCACTGCTACTGCAGACTAATACTGGTCTTCAGCATCCTGAACTCACATGGACACTGGAAAATAATGAAGAGGTAATTTGCTGGTCTGTACAACAACAGTGGGAGCTCAGAACCACCAGAAAGCCTGGGTGGTACTACTGAAGGCTGGTGGCATGCATCGATACTTGGGTTACTAAAAAAAAATAAATATATTAAGGTGTTTATAAAAGAGTGACTGGAAAAAAAAATGAAAGGAAAATGGCATTTTATGTCAAAAATTAAATTGATTGTTTCTGACAGCTCAAGAGCAACATGATGCCAAATGCTTATGAAATCAGTGCTATAAAAAATAAATACAATGTTAGTTTACTGATTGATGTCTTCTATAAACTACAGCAACAAATTAAAATCCCAAGACAATTGCACCTGCATTTTAAGAAGAGGGGAAATATACCAGCATTACAATAACTGTATTCTGAGTAACATTTGTGGGCACAGGAGGGGAGACACTGCTATTTACAAAGTATTTAGAGACAACAAATTTCTCACTAATAAAAAATACTATGTCCAGAACAAGCAGATTCTGTAAGAAGCCATCTTAGTAGATGAAAAAACAGATCACAAACCTATATATGTGGTAACTTTTGTACAAGAAATCATGATGGATTACATTGTAATCTGCAAGCATGACTAAAGTCCAATCAATCATCATATTTGTAGCTTTAAAATAAATCAATTCAAAGGGGAAAAAAAATTAGAGACCATGACACTAAGAGACAAAAAAAATTATACAGAAAATTAGGAATGCTAATTAGGAGCATGTTAAGAATATTATTCTAAGCATCAATCGTGTTTGAAAAAGCCATTACCTTTCTTCAGAAGGAGTATCACATCAATTAAATCACCAAGCAGTTTTAAAATTAGAATTTCTTTCATAAAAAAGTAACACTGAACATAAGGTAGAGATTAAGAATGTGGAAGTTTAATCAAGAAAAACAGGTACAAAGAATGATCTACCTCCCATACTGTAAGGAACAAAAAGAATAGGATTTTTTTCCTGAGTAAACCAAAGCTGCAAGAATTCTGATAGCGATTCATTACAAGAACGAAATCTTGGCTTTAGTAACAGTTAATTAAAGAGATCAATCCACACTTCTGTTGTGCTATCTGGGAAGGGACAGACGTTTGGTAGAGCTGAGACTATTAAATATTTCCATACCAAGAATAATTTAGGATGACATTAATGAGTTGATACCGAAGTTCATAACTTTAGCACTGCAATTCTGTGTGATTTGTATCTCGTTATTACAGAAGGGATGGCTGGGGAGCATACAGATCTTTTTTTTTCCCATTATTCCAGTTGGGAAACTATGGTAACTTTTGAAGGACTTGAAGAAACTTAATGACATTTTAAACAGTAAATTGGATAATCTAGGTAACTATTAAGCTTGTGAGTCTGATGAGGATATAGAGAAAGTTAATGGAATGGTTAACGTAAAACCCAATTAATAACTAGTTAAGGAGAGTAATGTAATTAATACATACCACTGTGGGCTTCTGGAAAGCAAATTTTATGTCTGTCATGATCGGTGTTGATGAAAGTTGCCTAATAAAAACAGTAATAATAGAGCGGATTTCTCTAAAATATTTTATTTAGTAGTATGCAATTTGACCAAAAATGAGAATAATGCAAAATAATAATATTGCATGTCAACTATGGAAAACTAACTCAGACAGGAGATGTGTTTTTTTTTTTTAAAAGTCCAGTCTTACTAGTAATAGAATACAACCTTACAAGAAGAAATAAAACTACAGAAGTCTAGAAAATTTTCAGTGAGGAGAAGATTTACTCACTTATCTCCAACAGAAGTAGCAACAATGAAACTGGCATTTCAATCCAAGTGTTGCGATGTTTCAATTTTGCTAAATGCCAGCTCAGAAGATCTGTGTGGGGGCACCAGAACAGTAGAGACGCACAATGAAGTCAGGAAAATGACAGAGCTGTGTTTGTGTGTAGGAATGATATGGTGTATCATCTACCAGTCAGTGTGTATGTACACATATGGTCCTATGGTATATCATGACACCAGCCAGTGTGTGTGTGTCTATCAGCCCTACACGAGATACAAATACATACATTTGTGTGTATATGTACAGAAACATATTTGTCTAGGGATGATATGGTGATAGGGAGATGCCCTGATTTTGTGACTACTAATTCCGTGTGTTAAATTGAATATGACCACTTTTAAGAGGACGGAGATACAATTAACCATTCACTACTTGACTACTATTATTACCGTTATTATTTTCTTCCACATGCTGTTGTTCAACAAAAGCAGCCAGGCAGAACGGACAAGCAGAACAGGTGGTACAGAAAACGGAAGGGCTTAAATCATACAGAAATCATCTTAATGCTAGTCCACACAACAGGTGATAGAAACATGGTAATTAACAGCAATATAGCTGAATAATTTGTTATGATCATTATTATTCAAGACTGATGGGGTGCTTTACAATTAAAAAAAAAAAAAAGAGAGGAACTTTTTTGTTTTAATAAAATTTAAATAGCGTGTGACAAATCCAGGAGAGAAGGCAAATGGCCTGGAAGCTAAGAGATGGTTTTCTTGCTTCTTCTGTAAATCAGTGACTAGATGCATGGTCTAATGCACCAATTTTAACTCAGAATGCACCATTTCATACTTATTTGTGGTCAGTGTGGTCACCCTTTTTCTTGTCCCCTGACAACCCATTCCCAGTCTTACACCACATCCTGTTTGCTGCTAGCAATCAGAAGTACCTCTACAGTTACATCATAAAGTAGGCTTAAGAAATAGCTGAAGAATCACAGTTTTAGAGGGTTGTTGTTTTTTCTTCTCTTTCTTTGTTTCAACATTTCTGCTATGAAACAGAAGTAATGGTCCTTACACATTTTTTTTTTTTTAAAGCTGTCTTTTTACAGAATAGGGATTATGTTAGGAATATTGCTTTCCCTTGCAGAAAATGCAACAATGAATGATTCAAAGAGAACAAAATTCAAAAGAAAGGTGCTATGATGTTAAGATCAAGGAGAACAGACATTAATATGAGACACAACAGATGGGTCGCTTTTTGTTCCTGCAGACAGAGCCTGTGGTTGCCCTGCTCCTTCTACTCCCACCACCATGCAGAAATGGAATTCATTTTCCTCCCCCCTCACCATGTGGTCACTAGATGCAGTGATCTGTATCAGACCTTTACACCAGATACCTATCAGTTTGTTACACCAGACTTTACTCTTCAGTCACACATTGTGAAATTCTAGCTCCTTCTCTGCTGCTGTCTACATCGCTTTGGTTATCCTTATGGCTTTATCTAGCAGTGTTTTCTTGAGGGGAATCAGTGAATCATTTGAAAGAAAAGCTGCCAAGAAGAAATAACCATTCCACATGGCAAGATTTTATGTGGAAATATTCTTTTGCCTCACTTTGAAGTATATTTACAAGAGATGCTTGAAAGACATCACATACTTTGCATCTTTTTGTTATTAGAAAGAACAAAGGTGCTAGCTAGAGGATTATAAAATACATCAGCACTGTCTCACAAGCTAGCTCTCTGCATAGAATAACAGAAGATAAGGCAAGTAGTGATTCAGGAGATCACCTCATCCATCAGTCACAGGAACAAGTGCACCTAAATCATTGGTAGCAGAGGTTCACAGCATCATCATCACCACCACCAGAGGGGGTTTTCCAGCCTTCACGGGCAATTCCCTTCCAGTGTCTCTCTAATCTCACGGATAGAAAGGTTTTCCTGTATGTCTAACTTGCAGCTCCTTTGCTTCGGATTAAAGCTCATCCTGACCTCAGTGGACTGGAAACAATTTGCCCAGACACACATCAGTTACACCTCTCTGTGTCAGCCTTCAATTACTACACACAAAAAGTGCCATCCTATCTTTCCACTCAGTCTTTTAGGCTAACAACTTCATTTCTTACAATCGTTCTTTAAGAACATATTTTCCATAACTCATCATGTATCTTGCTGTACAGCCTAGGGTAAGAATGTCATATAGTTCTCTGCACATGCCTTCAGTACTGTGTTTCTGTTGTTTAATTTATACTTTGTTAGTGCCCAGAAGGTCCTATTAAATACCCCTATAGTTGCCAATCCTTCCAAGTTAGACAATAATACAGCATTACTAATGTGCAGGAGACGTAACGCTTCTGCTAATTCTCACAATTAATCAAAAGATATATAAGTATGCTATACTCAAATGGGTACAAGCTATCATTTGTTACATAATTAAGGATGACTCTGTCTTTTCACACTAATCTCCAGCAGGCCTTCCAGTCCTAGAGAGCAGCAATGACCTGGCCCTGGGAAACCATGCCAGTGGCAGATGCAGTCCTCCATTCGCTGGGGGCGCAGAAGCCATCTTTCACGCTGACGATTCAACGATACCTAGAAAGGCTCTGACTTCCATAATCTCTTATACCCTAGTCTCCTCCTGAGAAACACCCTCACAAACCTCAGGCTCACACGAGCTTTGCTCCACTTCATACACTGCTGGGACAAGGAGTGTCACCAGCAAGGAAATGGCCTCCTCTCAACCTATTTGCTCATCTCAAGACAACAGACAACACAGGTTGGATTGTGACAGTAGTAAGGTGGATAATAATGTGGCAAAGGCAGTTACAATGGCTGAGAAAACTGTTTAAAGTAGATGCAAAAATAAGGCTGTGGTCTGAACCTAACTTCAAGTTCAGCAATGTTAACTTCTCACATGAGCACAGAGTGAAAAATACATTTAGAGTGAGTTCATGCACACTAATACAATGAAAATACAGTCATATTACAAATGCAGTAATGTAATTGGAAGGAAAGAAAACCCGCTTATTAAGAAAAGATGGTTTCACGCTGCAATAACCTCAAAAAGTGTTTATGAAAAACAGATACTAGTTTTAAGTTGACAGTTGGCTTACTTTAAATAATTAAAACAGACCTGTGCAAAGGAATTGCTGGGAGGAAACCTTCTGGATTAGAGTGCAGTGTTAACACGACTCATTACTTCCCCCAAAGCATCTTAATGTATGTGCTCAAAGTTAAGCATGTAAGATGTAGAAACATACATGTCTCTACACAATTGCAAATAAAGCATGAACCTAGCATGTTAGTACTGCTAAAGAAAGAACAGATTTATATTATGTTAATTTGGCTATGAAACTCTTCCCCCTTATTTCACAAAATTTAAAACTGAAAGCATGGATTTGTTTATTTTATTTCACCTCCCCCAACCTCCCGATTATTATTTCCCCTCTGCTAAATAGCTATGAGGAAGCAACATACATGAACCCTAAAAAACAAAGCTACGACTGAAGGACTCCCTGGAGACCATCTTGCGAGCTTCAAGCAGTCTACAGTTGTTATTAATAACAGAAGGCCAAGAAACTTGTACACGCTACAACTGTCAACTACACCAAACAACACCAAACTGCTCATTTACCTCCTGCCTCTTTTACTCCTTTCCCTTTCCAAATGTACACTTAGTCCTTTCCTACATCCTCAGAGACACACGGGCATGTCAGCTGGAAATGGATTTTAGCAGTTCCTACTCTGACTGTGCAGTACATTGAGCAGCAGAATGACAGAAAAGTCAGATTCATCAATAAAATGATAAAAATAAAGTCAATTCATTAATAAAAGAGTATAATATATTTTAGAGAATAGGTGGCACATTCAGATCTTAAATTCACAAAAACAATGATAAAGCTCCCTAACCTAGCAAAAAATCCGCATTGACTGCCAAATTCTTTACCATCTCCATAGGAAAAGATATTAATGGTATTACCATAATGTAGCGCTACCGCAGCATTCCAAAGAAATTTTGGTTAATCAATTTCTTGGTGCAATTCATTTCATATTTGCATTTGTAGGATAAATACTTGATTTCCTGCATTTATTGCTGATGAAGGTCAGAAAACTACAGATTGTCTTCTGTCCTACAACTGGCTCTTCACTCTATGTATTAGATCTCATTGTGGGAAAAAATACCTAAATTACTTCAGGGAGACAGTCAGATGTGTAAAAATAACAGCTACAGTTGTGATGATTTACTGACATTGGTAACTAACTTCAGCCACAAGTTATTGGCAACTTTCTCACTTCTCAGAAGTAAAACTGCCTCTGCAGGCAGCAGCTGCAACCTCTCCTAAAGCTCTGAACACCATTTTATTTTTTTCAAAGACTGAAATATTCATATGTTCTCATTTGTGTGTACTGTATCAGCACAAGTGTAGGCAGCTGACAAAGACTTATTATAGCTATCCAGGATCCTTATATTTTAATCAACTCAACACAGTATCCTGAAGACACACCTCAGTTCAGATACTTACCTGGATACACATCCGTGTCAAGCAAAGCAGTTGAGTGATTTTGTGCAAGTAACTCCTGGCTCCAGCTCACACAGGTGGCTAATATAACTGCTACATTAAATTAATTAATATATACCTCTAATCAAGATGAAACTGTCAAGTCTGTTCTATTCACAGAACAAAGTAATCCAAAACAAATAAATTTTGACTCTGAAATTACGAACGATCTTGGTCTCCCATGAGGCAGGAATGACAATGAAACATACGCAGCTTTGCAATAAGGGCTAGAGAGCAGGACAGGACTCATTTTAAAATTATTAGAAATTTCTGCTGTTAATCAAGATATCATTTCAGCCTTTAAGAAATGCAAAGTTCTTCTCTAAGGAAACTTAAGCTTGTGTTTGGACCTATAATCAGGATAGACCCATTGCAAATACATTTTAATTTAAAAATATTACACTATTCCAATACTTTAATAAAGTAAATTTTACTACTTTATTGGAAACAGCTTTTCCAATTAAATTAAAATCCAAATTAATCCTAACTAAAATGAAGTTGTGAAAGTAAGACTACAAGTTTTATTACTGCCATGTTTCAAAATCTCCCTAGCCCAACAGACAAATACTTCGGATCTGTGTGTTACAGAATAGCACTAGAATCCGAGAACATGTACATATCAACATGGAAGAGAACCTGGCTAGTGAATTTTTATTATCCACTTGAGAAAAAAAGTAATATATCAACAAATAATTTATCTAGTGAAAAATAAGTGAGTAAACCTTTGGTTCCAGCAATATGTTGTCAACTGTATATATGCAGAAATTAAGAACAACTTACAGTCTCCATGGGATCACTTCAGACCCATTTTCCTTTCAAAATTCCCTCTTCTGGAAAAAATATTCTGTGAAAAGTCTGTTGGCATCTAAAACTTATTTCATTCTCATGTTCTTGAGCACTGTTGATCATTATCTATATCTAAATAGATTTGTTTCTAAACTTTCATTACTTCGGGTTTGTAAAATAGATTCAAAATTTATTTTGCTTAAAAGTAGAAAAAATACAGGGAAAAAGTTAAGCAAAAGTTAAGATCAACCCTGAAAAATCTTCAGTTCAGACATGTCATCTGTGGCAAACTGGGAAAACTCTACAAAATTTATAGTTGTTTGTCACTGGTTTTGGGATGGGTTGGCTCCTGTAAAAATCTGTTCAAAGGGCAAAACTTCTCACTTCTGAATGCAGAAACTGGCCATCAGCATTCCCTTAGGAGTCACATAACTCTTTAGATTCCAGGAAACATTTTGGTCAAATCTTGCTTATGCTCTCATTGAAGAAAATAATGAAAAACATCTGTCAGAGTAAACTGAGAAAGAACTGGCCTTCCTCCTCGAGACATCTGTGATGGCATATCAAAAATGTTTCATAAATGATATCAGTAACAGCACAAGTGAAGGCAGTTATTAAAGCAGACTGGAACAGGATAAGGAGCTGTCACCACACCAGCTAAAGAGAAAGGAAATTGCGTGTGAACCTTGAACCAACAACTGTTGGAGAGAAAAACTGCATGCCAAAAGTTGGGAGTAACTTCTTATCATCCTCTCTTTTGCCTCATCATTTTGCAGCAGCAAATGCACTTTTTCGCTGCTATACACTTGAAAAATACTTGAAAAAGTTGTCTTGAAGAACATCATGTGCCAGTGCTGCTGCAACCACTCTAGCATATAGCCATTCTAATAAAAAAACAGAAAACAAAACACCTCAGTTTTGGAACTCCCCCCAAACACTAAACTGTTAACAAGAATGTTAGTGAATCCTTCTTCTTCACCTCTTAAGCATAAGTACTTGCAGGACAAAGGAAAGGACAATTTTTAGCAGTTAGATTAGCAGCTGGGGAGATTGCAAACCAGAAGGAAAAAAAGGATGCAGAGCAACAGAAAAGTGGTTTTTAACAATTTAAACATTTTTTTGGGTTCGTATTTTTTTAAACTGACACACCAAGTAAAACAATGCTGTGTTGCCAGTGGTGACATCACAGGCCTCAATATTTGTTTCACATACTTTGTTTTACAGGATGCAAAAAGTGCTTTTGTGCTTATGTACAGGTTGGGGTGTCTGCAGATTTTCTCCGTGCAGAGGTAGGTGTGAAAGAAGCTGCTTGAAAAGACGTGCACAGAGTTCCATAAAAACACTGCTTTTTGATCACACATGGATCAAGCACAGAGAAACACCCACCCCACTGAATCCACTGGAGCCAAGCAAAAAAAAACCAATGATTTACCAGAAGCATTAACTCAGATTGAAGCCACATTCATTTAGAAGTGGCTTCCTTTGTTTAGTATTTATGTACGCTCAGTGGACATCCATGAAATATATATACAGAGTATAATCCTTGGTGTTCAAGTACTACAGCAGTACAGTAAAACCTAGTCATAAGCCACAGACCATGCTTTGCTCCATACAGCCATGTACCTAAGAAATGGCTTCTACCCGAAATAACTTGCCATTCATAGGTCTATAATTACAACAGTACACATGACAATTTGTACTGAAAGAAGCTCTGAAAGCATAATGCACACAGCAGGAGGGACTGAACCTCAGCTTGTGCCTGAAACAGGTTCTAACATGCTATTCTGGGTCATTCCCGCGCAAAGCTAGTGCTGATCATGTGGCCTATATGTACACTTCTGTCTGCATAACTGGTTGAATAGTTTACTTGGTTGAAAAATTCCAATATTGATAGGAATTAGTTTTGCGTTCTTAAATGGTGAAGCTTAAATGTAAAAGTTGAATGCCTAAAGAATATAACTTCACTAACAGCCATTATGAAGATCAAGGAATATACTCGGCTTCAGTCATTGAATTCAGCAAGGTGCAAAATTATGTCCCCGCTGAAATAAAGTTTTGCTGTCAACTACACTTGAAGCACAATTTCAACTTGGCTTGGTACATGTGCACGTCTGGTAGGAAGTCGAGGGGCCAATACAATATACTAGATATATACAAACAAAATCATCCCACGTCCCAGTTGACAGTAAACGATCCTAAGAACACATGCTCATGACTACAAAGCAACTGACTGAGGAACTACCACCCTGTTCACATGCCAGCCACTGAGCTGACAATCGTGCTGTGTGGTGGAAAACAAAGCATTCCTATAAGATCATTTACCTGCCTTTAATCCAGTATTGCATTTCTGGTGTCAGCATCCTTCTAAACCCAACTCACATCAGTATGCACTGACAGGAAACACCTTGTGACTTGCAGATGGAAAGTGCACCAAGTCATGCATAAAACAAACACGACCCATCCATGCATTCTTATTTGGATCAATTGGTTTATGCTATATAAAATTCCTCTACATAGAAGAGGGCATTTATTTCTGTATATTGTGCAAAGTAACTTTACCATGGTGTTTTGATTAGCTCCTTCAGTAACTTACAATTAAATTCCAGGGTAAAACAATGGTTTTGTTGAGGCCAGTGGGAGTTCTGTATTGAATGCAATAAGATCAGTTGCTCACATCTGCATAACAAACTACGTAGATCACACCAAAAATAATGCCTCCTATTTATTTCCATGGAAACTACAACACATACAAAGAGCACAATAACACTATTTGATAGAGCAAATTCGCAGCTAAAACCCACTATTTTTCTACACAGTCACCACCATTAGCTATGCATTTTCACCAGTGATGAACAAGTGCCCTCACGCCATGCTTGTAAATACCTGCATGGCCATCCGGAACACGGCTTGTCTTTCATGTCACTGTCACCACTGAAATGCACCACCCACTGCCTCACTGTGCTCACATCCACTGTTTGGTCTTCATCAATGTTCAGCAAGTGTCAGTGAATGTCAACGGGTGCCATTTTTTCCACACGGAGGAATTCAGTGCCGCACCTTTGTACTTCCATGTCAGACGCCATTGTGTCAGAGTGCCCCTCTGCTGCCATTTGTCGCATGGCAACAAAATAGAACGGAATATTGGCGGGAAGATTCAACCTCTACTGCCATACCACCAACATCTGCCTCTGACATCATGGACCAACATAACAAAATTGGATGCATTACTTTTGGAGTAGCCCAAGTAGAACTTGTCTTCTGGTTGCAGTAGTCAGCCTAGTTCCACTTGACAGAACTTTCTGAAATGGTCTCTGAAAGTCATAATTACTTCCTCTTTACCTTGCAGACCAGTATACAGAACATCAGTAACAAAACATAGTAACTCCAAATAATTCATACATAAGGAATGAGGTATGGCATTCATTATATATGTCTGACAGCAAAGATACTAAGAGCAAAGCAGTACTGCAGTCATGCAGTCTAAACAAATGAAGAAAGAATAGCGGAGAGTTGGCACTATTTCTCTATTTTGCAGAAAAGAAAATGATATATGAAAATGATGCACATAGTTACAGTCATAAAGGAAGAACATAATCAGATTTGGACCGTATATCAAGTTTCTAGATCTGATGCTTTAGAAGGAAATATTGATTAAAAATGCCATGCTCCTGTGAAAACTAAGCAGGGTAGGGGAAAGAAAAGAAAAAGGAAAAAAAAGAAAAAAAAAAAAAGCCAGACTAAGTCCCTGTAAGAATATAAACTCACTTTATATATAAATAATTTAAATACTTTTCATGTAGTTTACATATGAAAGACTGTCTGGTTAGGTAATTCAGCTTACTGTATTTATTAATGCTCAAATCTGAAGCCATTGTAAGTCACAGTGACACCTTCTGAATGAAGCTGGAAAGCGGGAGTCGGAAGTCTTGGGACTCTGTCAGACACTTGCATTTGTCTGTGAGATACTCCTACAAAGTCTCTAACCCAAAGAACTCTAAAGGAGAATAATTTAATCTGCATATAATTAAATATACACCTTAAATTATTGAAGGACACCAATAACACTTTTCTCTAAGTGTCCAACTCGCCCGTTTTATGTTTTTGTTGCCATCTTTTTTATGCTTTAATAAAAAATATTTAAAAAAAATTTTTTTACTTACATACATTAACTATATTATATGCGGCCCAAGACAACTCCTTTTCACTCTGTGCAGCCCAGGCGAGCCAAAAGTCTGGACACTGCTTTAAATCATCCTTTCAGAAAACGTGCTTACAGATAAAATAGAAGGGCAATACCAACCTTCAAATTCGGAGATAGTGAGGAACAGGACACAATGTCGATGTATTAACAAAGCCAAATAAGGGTGGAGAGTTTTAAATCATAAGAATGACTTGAAAAATAAGATGTTTTTTCTCTGGAAGTTGTTGCTGAAGGACTGAATTTCCTCTCTGCAGTAATACCACATCATACACATTACCTCATCAAGATCGAAGTAAAGAGTCTCTTATCTGTACATGGAACTGCTTCTCACAACGTAGTCCCAAAGATCCATTCTTTTGGGTATTTTAGAAAAATGAAATTAGCTAATTTGTTAATTGATGATTTTATTATCCTATAACACAAACAGTTTTAGCTATTTTATTTGAATAAGCAACACAAAAAAATCTGATCATAAAACCTAGCATACGACAGAAAAGCTGTTAGTACAGGTTCTAGAGGGAGTACACTGTGCATGCAAATTTTATAAGCCGAATATTGCTTTAATCTTAATACCTCTTTGGGTTTTCAAGGTCTGTTCAAAAACATATCTATTGTCACATTTTTGGACCCTCTTGTCTAATAAAAAACTGTAATTCTTTTGGCAACTTCCACAAACGCTTATTTTGTAGCGATTTCCTTTCACTAACTGTAAAGCTCTTCATGCCCACCATGCAATACATTTATCAGTATGGATGAAGTCATATACCCCAGACAATCAATTGTGTCTTGGGACGGTAAATTACATCCAAAATACACGGAATTGTGAAATCTTTAGAACTCAAATGTAGTTGAACTGGATCTAATGAGGTCTGTGAAGTGCATAGAGACTTTTCATTTAGGATTGTTTCACTTCAGCTACAGGTTCCAAACCTGAATTCCAGTCACCCCCCAAAAGAAAAGGTCTGCTATTCAGAAAGAATAATTGAAATCTGTCTTCCTCATTTTACCTGGAATATCAACTCAGACATTTCTGGAAAACGCTGAGGAAGAGATTATTAATGTTTTAAGAGGCAAAAGAGAAGATAAGATAGAAACTATGTGACAGTGCAATGAAAAATGGGGTCTTCCAGGGAAGGAAATAGGAGCCAGACGAAGGTGATTTCTCCTCTCCCGCCTAACCCTATCCTACCCCTTCCCAACCTCCACCCACTTCAGCTACTTAATTCATGCTTTAGTCCTTAAAGCCAAAATAATGAGAAATGCCCAGAGGAATTCTCAAGAACACTTCAAATTCTTGAATTTTATTATGTTTCTGGTTGCCTCCAATGTCCTGCTCTATCTACTTGTCATCTGTAAGCTTATTGACAAAAATCCCAAAATCAAAGTCAGCAGTTCACTCTTCAACTTCTTTGGTAATCAACTATTTTCTACACTATTAAACATACTGCTTTGGTTTGTGAAATTTGAGCAAAGTTCATATATTAATCTGGTTTCTCCTGCTATTCTCCTCATGCTAAAAAATTTATTTTGGTTATCCCCTTGCCCCTGAACTCTCATGTTTTAATACCTGGTCTCCACATCAGTTATAAGGGCAAGCACAGACTGCATCATACTCCGGTGCCATCTGTGGCATGACACCGCCATTCAGGATTACTGCCCTATTCTGATGACGCGCTACAAGCACCACAACAATGGTGAAGAACTCGCTTCAGCCTTTTCCAAGGCCTTTTGAATAGTCAGGGCAATCACTCATAAAGCCAGCTAAAAATGGTTGTTTTTTAAAAACAAGAAGTACTTCACATTCTAAATGCAGACACTGAAGGAAAAAAAAACTAGAAAAAACCCACAAAATGTTCTCCAAGAAATATCTAAGTGCTTACTCTATTTCTCTTTGATTTATAACACAAGAGAAATACACATTGCCCTGGGTCAAATCAAACATTCTCAGTTGACTTGACAGTATTTTTCCTCCTTCCTTGAAAAGGCAAAAACGTTTCTGTTTAACCCTATTAAACATCACTCCATTCCCCATTCAATATGCTTCAATTTTTCCATATGGCCACTAATTCAGAATCCTAATTTTAATGCCAACATCTAAAGCCAATGACAGAAGTTTTAATAAAGGAACAAAACTGGAAGTTTTGATTCTTACTGGTTGGCTTTCAAAAGTATTTCAGTAGGTCAGAAGAGGTTACAGTGAATTTTGTCTGTCATACCAGTTAATGACAAATTTGCTTTTCCCTTTCCAGAACAGACTGCTAGATATTTGAAAACGGACATGAGCAGAAATTTGTCTTACAGGTAAGTTTCCTCTACATCCCTGTACTTAGAGGCTCACAATGTCTTGAACATAAAATGTACTCTTGGAAACACTTTAGTTATTGCAACAGTGAATTATTACACAGATATTTTAATGTTTCTGGTGTTTGCTCATCTCTGGAGCTCTTATCAGCACAGATATCTTTTAGCTCAATGACTTCTGTTGATTAGTTGTAAATAAATAGTAAGTGCTATTTGACCAGTTTAACTTCTCTTGCTACGTCACTTTGAATATTACATGTCCTTTTGAATCCCACTTCCCAACAAACAGTTTCAATCTTTTCAGTATTCTCCTTGGAACAAGTTTTGTGTCACATGTTCTGTGAGAATATGGGAGAAATTCAAGATTCTTTGATTAAGAAGCTAAAGTTGTTTTTCAATAGAACTTGGATCATAATGCTTATTTCAAAGACACACTTAGAAAACGAAAGTGTACTGAAACACCGCTAATTTGAAGACGTATGGTAACGATTTCAAAATGACTTAATTAGATTGATGTTTACATAGCTTAAAAATTGTGTTTTCTTGAAGAAGTTACACTGTAAGTAGTTCAAAAACTCTATCAATTACAAATGCCATGCAGGGAATAATAAAGTCAATTTAAAGGAGGCCCTGTTCTTAACCTAAAATACACCTGGCTAGGAGCTAGCTACTCTTCTCTGGATACTTTTGGCTCACATTCCCACCTTGCTCCTATCTTTACACCAACTGCATACCGAAAATGCCTAACTAATGTGCTTAAACATGCAATTTCATCGTGCTTCTAAGCTCTGGTTATACCAGCTTCTGAAGGGGATTTTAAACAGATGAATTTCCAAAGTGAGTCACATGATTATTAGGTAATTAAGAATAATTGGGAAGGCTATTCTAACTTATACAAAACACAAATTTCTCCCAGTTTAAAAAGTTACCTTGAAGTATAGCATTGATTAAGAAAGAATTTATTTTAAGAAAATCACACTTACAAAAACATTTCTCAGCTAATCAGGCTTGCAGCTTGAAATTGCACCAAGTTCTACTTAATCCTTCACAGAAAGATTCATAATCAGGCTAAGCATCTGCACTGGAACTGCAATTTAATGTCATAAATCTTGTCAAAAAGGGGCTCTTTGAATGAAAACTATTTCAAAATATGCTCAGAGATGAGATCAAAGTTAATCTGAAGAAGGCACACTGAAGAAGTGATTTTTTCAGGAAAAAATTTGGTTTCTTTGCAGGGCACAGACAAGTTATAAAGGCAAAAGTTGCAAAAAGCACACATCTAAGAATCACTGACGCATGAGAAAGAGTAAGCTGATTCATTTACCTAGTAGGAAAGTACCTGAGATCTTTGACTGGATGAAGCAAGTCATAAGAAAAGCAGACAGCACTGTTCATTAATACAAGCAAAAAGAACAACAGTATAGGAATGGAGACAAATATGACCATTGATGTTTGTAACCCAACAAGCAATAAGAAGAGCCAAAGCAGAAGTGCATCTGACAGCAGTACGTAGACTTCTAAATCAAAGATCTCTGACTGAACACTAAAAGCGTGTAACATAAAACAGAGGCGCTTCAGAAGGGACCTGTGGGGATACCAGCTCAATGAACTTGAAAGAAGCTGTTAATAAAGCACTGTTTCCGTTGCAGCCATATAACACAACCTGTTCAGAAGAACATCCATGTGAATAGCTAACAAAACATTTGCAATTAAAAGCCATACATTTAAAAATCCAGGTGGTGACTACCTACAGACATTTACAAAAAACGTAGTGAGAACAGAGCGATCAGCATGGTTTTTTGAAAGCCAGCATTACTCTTAGAAAGGCAGCTCTCCCACAGAAGTACATATACAAGGTTTCACAGCAAATTAGGGATCAAGTGTTGCCTGTTAACCTGAGGCAAGCATTTGGGTTCTGTTATTTGTCTTAAAGCTGGAGGAAAACAAAAGCCCACTAAATTCAGCTTTAATCAGCATACCAGTATGTTGATGGGTATCTGAAACTACTCACATAAACATCAGTATCACCAGGAACATCAGTGAAAACTTCCATCTTTGTCTCACAACAAGGGAATAGCATCCCAATTACCTAGGTTTTCTCCAGTTAGGCCTCTCCTTGCACTACTGAACAAGAAAGCAAGCTAGAAAGCTAGCAAGAAAGCAGCATTTCCAAAAGGAGTGAAAAACAGAACAGAGAACCAGCAGAGACGTGCCCCCTACAGTATGTCTGCTAGCTACAAAGGCTGGTCTTCCAGCATGTGAGGAAGTTTATGGAAAAGCATGGGCTTTATACAAGAGACAATGTATGTGTATGTAGTTAAAAGAGAAAATACAATGCAAGTGTAAAAGTCATTTGGTTTTATTACAAGTTATATAGTGGGCATTACAGCAAAAGCATTTCCACTACAATGGATGAGCCAACCTTCCAGCACTACATCACAGAACCTAATTACCCTGCTACTTTTTATCCACCTTCTGTTGTATTTCAATTTGCCTCTACAGTTGATGCACTAAAAACAAACCTGGAAAGATTTGTTGTACTCTAAGAAAAAAAAATCATGAGCCCTAAGTATTTGTATTATACAACATATATTGATGTTACCCATTCTTACTAAAAAACAGACTGCAGGCTTTTTTGCTTCTAATAAAGTTTACTTTTGAAAATGAAAACTTTGTATATTCTGCGTAATTCACATTGTTCTGGCACACAAATCCATAATCCATATTGTCCGTTCATATGAAGATATACGTTTATTCTTCCATTGACTCAGTGCTGTGAGGAAATTAATGCAATCTACAACTACCTAAAATATAACTCAAAGTGAATAGTTTAATCCTTCAGAACTTTCTTACTGGAAAAAATATAATTGGATAATTAAAGAAAGCTGTTTTCCATCAGGAAAATCAGCAGTGTTGCAACACAAAATGACTACCGGTGCAAACGCGTTGGTACTTTCTCCACTGTTACAAACCTGATTCAATTTGAAACTGCGCATACAGATTATTTCCAAATATTTAAGCACAGCCTGTTGACAGCTCCTAACAGCCTCAAGTGGTACTCCATCTTATTTTCAGCTACACAGAGGCTAAATATCTGTCCAGTTGCTTCAGCACTCCATGACCAATGGATAACTCAGGTCTCAAGTTTGACAATCGAGCAGTTGACAGGTCATTGTAAGCACATCCTCTTTCCCCTAAGTAAAGTTCTGTTGCAGTATTGCAGTATATAAGTATTGATGCATTCTGGATTATTCAGGGTTTGCTGAGAAAGTAAGAGCTAGACTGAAAAAATAAATAATCAAGGATCCTACTTTTCTTAACAGACTTAGACTTTTTAATGTCTCACCTTTTAAGAATAAGTTTTATAAAAATAAAAAAAATGGTTCTGATATTAATTACAAGCAGCATAACTTCTGTTCAAGCACTAGGAAATTTTGGAAAACAAGTGTACAATGTAAAAGTGATTCCCTTTCACTCCTATTATTTGAAAGACTTTTGTAGCATTTGGGGACAACATTTTTTCAGGCATTCATCTTAAGTGACAGCAAACGTTCTTGGATATTAATGTTCTTTTTTTCCTCCACAAAGTAATTCTGAAGGGTTTTAAAACCTGATGTGTATGTTCATACTGCCTTAACAGCAGCAGCAACAACAGCCGCCACCTGCCTGTAGTAGCTCAACTTTAACCCTTTGGATTCTGTGAAGTCACTGTTAATGCTAATTCTTTTGGCCAAAGAGAAGGATTCTTTGTTGGAGAAAGTCAGAATATTTAATGCAAGCAACAGATGGGAGCAGAAATGGGTGCCAAAGATTTGGCAACATTCTTGAATTTAATTACAAAAACTTGCCTCAGAAAGTTTCTTAAATGTGCTTCACAACGCAATGGAAATGGCATTTCAAGGTTTTCTGCTTTAACATTTGCCCTCAGCTGTTTGTGCTAAAGTGATTCAAAATCAGTTACCTGTTTTTCTTAAACAATCACAACTTTAAGCAAGCCATAATGCTGAGAAACCTTTTCAGCAATGCTACACCTGCACCAATAATGCTGTGCAGGTGCCCACTCTACTGTAGCTGTGCCCTTTAATCTCCAAAGTAGGAGACCCACTACCCTATATGATTTGTTATAACGGGGCCTTTTTTTTTTTGGTAGATCCTCATGAGATTTGTCACATTCTATCGGAGTTACTTCTCCTGTTATCCAGGCTTTTTCTGTATTCTTAGAAGGGCGTAGGACAGGTTCAGAAAAATAGGAGCCAGTCAGAACACAGCATCAAAACTTGAATGATCAGCAAAGCAATGATTTACATTACTGAAGCATGGGTTACATATTCAGTACTTCATGTTTTGGTGAGTTTGTGAAGATGTGTCCATTTACTAGCTTGATCTTTTGGATCTGTACAACCTCAGCTAGAAATTACAGCACACTGTCACAAGCTGCTACATGTGACAAACTAGATTTTCAAACCCATTAAAAATGTTTTAAAATCTACTCCAAAATCCTTTTACTGTCTTTCAATAGTATCACCTAACAACTGTGCTAAAATACAGCACACTGTATAAAGGGAAACAAGAAACAGTAATATGAGGTAGGATATTAACAAAAATGAGGAGAGAGAAGATGGACCCATGAGTGAGAAACATTTTCACATTCTTAGCAACATGATATAGAAATGAAAATTATATGAGTAAATGTTACCACTTACTCACTACTGATAAGAGAGCTATGAGGTACAAGCAAACTATTTTTGAACATGGTAGTGGTAGAAAGGATTTTCTGCCCTAAAAACACTTTGAAACTATGAACATTTATGCAGGATTAAAATTCAAAGTCTGTTCAGATTGTCATAAAAACCAATGCAGCTGAAAGACTTAAATGAAAACAACAAGAATAGTATTTTATATTTTCATAGTAATCATCACTGGACAATGTTTTAACTTCACAGAATCACAGAATCATTTGAGTTGGAAAGGACCTTTAAAAGTCATCTAGTCCAACTCCCCTGCAATGAACAGAGACAGCTATAACTAGATCAGGTTGCTCAGAGCCCCGTCCAGCCTGACATTGAATGTCTGCAGGGATGGGGCAACCACCACCTCTTTGGGCAACCAGTGCCAGTGCTTCACTAACCTCAGCCCAGTCTAAATCTCCCCTCCTTTAGTTTGAAACCACTTCTCCTTGTCCTATCACAGCAGACTCTGCTGAAGTGTCTGTCCCCTTCTTTCCTATAGCCCCCCTTTAGATACTGAAAGGCCCCTATCATCCTCCAGCTTGTACTGACAGCGGGGGTTGCCGCAGCCCAGGTGCAAGACCTTGCACCTGGCTTTGTTGAACCTCATGAACCCTGGGCCCACTGCTAAAGCCTGTCTAGGCCTCTCTGGATGGCATCCCATCCCTCAGGTGTGTCAACTGCACCACACAGCTTGGTGTCATGCACAAAGTTGCTGAGAGTGCACTCAACCCCATTGTCGATGTCACCAATGAAGATATTGAAGTGCATCAGTCCCAGTGCTGGCCCCTGGGGGACACCATTCCTCCATGATCTCCATCTGAACATTCCAGCTGATGGGGGCAACTACGCAACGTCCTTTGAGATAAACGAGGCATACTGTATTCACAAAACACCAGGCTTTAACTACAATATACAACCAGAAACTGAAAGAGACATAACTGAAAGGTTATGCTTAAAGCTCCTAGTAAAACAGAGAATGTTTATGCCTTTTTGGTACCTACCCCCATAAGAGAAAGTTTTCTCAGAAAAAAAGCAATGAAATCACAGATATTTTGATTACATAAAAGGTTAATGCTCACAATACTGATGCCTTAATTCACAAGAAATATGATTAGAGTGTTTAAACAGCTCTGTAAAGAACTAGAATTGACAGACTAAATCAAGGCAAGAAAATAAGTCCCCTAAACATAAAAATCCCATTAATGTGATATTTGGAAATGAAGGCACCTCAAAGTGTGGATGACCACAAGGATTCCACAGACTAAAGAGCACTGTAGAAATTACTGCATTTTCATTCAAAACTGATCTGAACTGATATTGTTTGTGGTTGATGACATTCAGCGATTGTCCTGTCTCCTTGAGATAAACCATCGTAAAGACTAACTAGTCAGTAGTCCCTTCAGTATTTTGTCTAGGCACACTTGGTGTGACCACACACTGAACCAAATTATTCTTGCAACAACTGAATTTTAATATTACGTAATAATGACCCATGTTCTAGCCAAGGTAAAGACACAAGGAGCAAAAAATACTAAATATCTAATGATATTGTTTGCTTCCTAAGTGGGCAAAACTTAAGATTTATCAGAGGAGGATTTGACAGCCTTACAGATTTTCTTTTTACTTTGTGAGGAAAAGCATCTGGAGATTCCTTTACACAAAAAGGCTGAGCACCACGTGCCCAAGGAGGCATTCTCAGTTTTAAAGCAGTCTGAATAGCATGCAGTATCTGAATCATTTTGAAGGTCTCTTCTCTCAGCACTAAGGAGTCTGATTTCTACTGCTAACCAAAACACTGTGTAGCAGCAAACACCAAGTACCACCTCTGTCTCCAAATGTTTCATCTGTATAACAAATACTGTACAGTGCCACAATGGAGAACTGATTCGCTGTTGCCAGTAGAGAGGAAAAAAAAATCTGAAGAACCACTATGACCACAGATTCCTTGAACGTTTCTGCTGTCAAACGATTGAGCATCTGACTACTGATACGCTGTGCTTCTAAATTAACAGACTTCTGGTAGAGACCAACCTTAGTCCCTTTCTTTGTCACTCCCGGTCTTTTTTCCTCTCGCTCTCAACAATCCATCTCCTGGAACTGTATGTCATCCTGCTGCTGCCCTTGATCCCGAAAACTAGGAAGGCAGGCTTTCCAAATTTCTACCATCACTCCTCCATCACAACCTCATCTGGCTGTCAAGTCTTGTCCATTAACTCCTCTGAAGACTACTGCAGAAGAGCAAGAAATATGGAGGCTTAGTAGGTGAATTTCTTGACCAGATTTATTTTATAGAACTTAAGAGTTCCAACTCCATACAACTATGACAAGCCCTGAAATGCACATTCCTCTATACTGAGCTGACTCTCTCTTCAAAGCATCCATGACTTGGCAAAACACTTCCTTGCCTTCTTCCAGAAATCATTCGAGCTCACCACCCATGATACGGAGTAACTGGGGAATAAAATGACAAATTAAATTCACATTGGTAAATTCAAAGTAATGCAGGGATGAAAACTCCTCTCCACAATAGCATTATGCAGTGGTGGGCTCCAACACAGCTACTGCATCTTAGAGGATTAATATTAAATCTAAAATATTTTAATGCAACTGAAATAATTCTATGCAGGTGGGGATTCAGTTCTCAGCAGCAGTCAGAAAGCAGACAGAATTTTAGAAGTTGCTGAGAAAACAGAAGAAAAGCTCATTGTGTTATGGTGTAAGTTTATAGCTCATCTACATATCTAGATCTGGAAAGGGAACAGGAGAAAATAAGGATAGTAAATGGTGTAAAATATTTTCTGCATGGAAGTAACTAAACTGACTAGGAAGATTCAGTTGTGAAGGTAAACTCATAAATGTCTACACAAGTGGCATGGACAAGCTGAATAAGTAACATTTGTGCGTTGCTTCTCATAATACAAGAATTGCAAGCCAAACAATATTGTAAGGCAGCAGTTCAAAAATAAACAAGTGTGTTGTCCCCCCCCAACCCCCCAGCATGCAGCTTAACTGGATTTGTTGATGACAACAGCCTAATAACATTCTAAAAACAAACAAGTTCTATGGATAAAAGCATCCACCACCAGCTATTAAAACTCCAAGTTACGATCTCCAATGCAGAAAGTATCTGTGTTCTACAGATGGCCAGAAGCTGGGAGAGTAGGTCTGTGGAAATATGTCTACCTTACACCGTACAATAACTATTCTGGTCAGAATCACAGACATGACGACATGCTAGATGGATGTTTAGTTTGACCCAAAATATCCATTCTTACATTTTTTTCTGTGTCACCTACCCAATCCAAAAGAGCCACATCAATGTCCATTCTCCTCACTCTGTTTCCCATCTCTGCAGAATACCTATACAAATAACCAAAAAAGCAGCATTATTCTACAAGAGCAGAACACGAGTTCTAAGTCACTTTTTGAAGGCCCTAAAGATGGTGGTTTTCTGAAACCTCTTGGTACTAGAAGACTTACTTCAGGCTGTCTCAAAGTCTGCTCCTGTGCAAAACTAGCAAGTTCCAATGTTCAAGAACATAAACTTCACAAGTTGATAATTAGAACCTACTTTTCATTGTGTCTTATTGAAGACCTAACCCAGCTTTGGATCCTCTTAAACCACAGAATACAAGGAAGTCACAACTCAGGGTCGGGGCACGTAAGAGAACTCTTCAAACAGACTTGAAAGTAGATTCCTCTAAAAGGACAAGGCTCCTGTACTAATGAACACTTATTATTGTGTATAGACAACTACTATCTGGATATTCAACTTAAAACTTCCTTATACGCTGCACAGGGTACACAGCGGGCAAAAACTTCAGCAAAAAACCAGACTCGCACAGTGCTTATGTTGCTTCTAGGAAAGCAGCTGATCCCTTCTGTTATCATAAGGGGACAGAAATGAGAATCTCCCCATGGTCTGTTGTTGCTCAGAGTCTGAATCTCAATATATGTATTTATGTCTTACTTGTGTCTTGCTGATCACCTGTGTGCTTTGAGAGTTCTACTTTCTATTGCATTTTCATTTATTTATTGACAGTGGGACTTCATCACATCTAGCTTTAAGAAGACTTTATTTCAGCCTTCTGATGGGGGAGAGCCACAGCTAATTACATGTATCACTGCATTTTCAGAGATCCTTTACTGTTGCGATAGAACAAACTGCAATATCGTGTAGGCACTTTTTGCTTACGTATTTCAAAACACAGACAAGCTTGGTCTTACTGGAAGGTCTGGATCCCTTTCACAGGTGCAGGAAGGTCTGAGTCTCTGCCGTCCCAATGAATCTCAGTTACATTTATCATCACTAAGTGCTTCAAAATCCAAGTTCTGAATTCCCTGTATCGTTACATTTGTTAGCAATAATGAGCTATGCAACAGATGGCTTAATTCATTAGGTCTGCTTTGTTACTAATAGCTAGGCAATTTAATCCAAGCAACTTCCTCTTCCAGGCCCGCTACCCTCCAAAAGGAACAAAATTTTCATACTGATAGGTTGTATTCAGCATGGATATACAAACTACATGTGAGATAATGCCACCATATGACCCAGCTGGTATCTATCTATCTATCTATCTATCTATAGTACAATTCATATTAACAGCACTTTATTTAGACTTGGGGAACAAAGCTTGTGATTCTGAGATAAGCACAATCAGTATGGGTATAAGAATTCAAATTTCATTGAGGACCATGACTTAGCTTTGTTTTCAAGAAAAGGATACATGTAATTTACTCCCTTAAAAAAGCTCTTTCCACCTTTCCTCATCCCGTCGCAATGATTTCCTAAAGCTTTCACAAACAGAAGTCTCTTCACCATGGAAAATGCTCTCATGCAAGACAACAGGACTTCTTTTCCAGGAAAGAGGACTTGCTACAATGATCACTATGGAACCAGACTGATTGTGTTATGTGCTCAGCATCTCAATTCACAAGAAAACCTGTGGTCTTTTGGAAGGCCATTCTGTGCCACATACAAATTCTCCAATAATTCTATGCAACCAACTGATTTTTCTTGTTGTTTTGGCAGCTGAGTTGAAAAAAAAATTAGAAAAGACATTCATGGTGAAATAAAAGAAACATTTGTTTGGTTTTGGTGCCTGAAACTAAAACAGCAGAACATTTACTTCATATCAGACACAGGAACAGCAAAGGAAAAAGCAAAGGAAATAGAGATAAGGCTCATAAAACAGGAAAAGGATTTTCCTTGTTTTGATCAGTATTGTATGAAACAAAACTACTGCCACTGTTCCTAATACCACTAGCTAGGCTTGAGACAAAGTAGAAGGTACAATAAATTATTTTTGAGATTGAAGTTTGGCAGATTTTGTAAGATTGAAGGGAAGCTGCTCGACACCAAAACTTTATTGGCCCAGCCCATGCCCGCAAAACTTAGCCTGACTTCGGTAATTTGGGAAAAAAAAAGACAAGGCCCCCATATTACCCTCCACTATGGGCCTGCCCAAACCCACCTAAAGAGAGATACATGACTGAGAAGGCAGACGAAACAGAAAAGGAAGAGAAAGCTCAGCTTTCATTGTGAAGTGACAACACTACAGCTTTATTTGCATTATTTAAATATTATACATGACTTTTAATTGTTTTCTGTAGATAAATATAACTATTATGCAGAAAGTCGCAAAAACAATGCTTGCTTTTAAAGCCTAATTATCCAAACAGCCACTAAATACAGCCTGCTTAAAAAAAGGTGCTGAATTCATTGAGACTATCGCTCCTCTTATCTTTCCTTAAAAAGCACCTGGCACCAAGAGTCATCACTAAGGCTTACTGTGGGACAGGTGCAGTACAGAGTACATCTGAAAAGCATGTGTATTTTTAGAGCTCTGCCTTGATGTTTTAAGGCTGGACTATAAATACCAACAATTGGACTGCTGGACTACTGGATTAAGTTTCATACTTCAGAGAAGAACAAAAGAAGAAAATCAATCTATTAAATGCTTTAAACTGAACTCTTATGAATATGTTTATTCCACATCTCAATTCCATCACTGCAGGAAGTTTAGGAAGCTGTTACTTATGTTCAATAGGTAAAAGCAACAAATCTTGTTCCTACTAGTTCTCAATCACTTGGATTTGTGTTTATGTTACTGTTAATCGTCCACTGCAGCCCAAATTCAGCTGTACGGAGAGGCTAGGTGGAGTTGGAAAAAGTTATTAAAAGGGTTTCAAACTCTGGATCAAAATATGCCATAAGCATTAACCTTGTTGCACCCCTTGTATTACCACTAAGAGATTAGAGCAATTACAGAAGCACAAAATGAACATACATTATGCAAATTCATTTTAATGACAGCTATGCATGTATGCCTATATGTGTGCACGTGGATATGTTAATTTCTCTTACATATAATAGATTCTAGGAGAAAGAAGGAGGCTTCAGACTATGGCCTTAGGGCTTAAGTGACTAATGATGGATAGAACTTTCCCTGCTATGAATATATCATTATGAGAAAGAAGATAGAGTCTGTCGAACAAAGACAATTAATGGACTGAACAGTTCTCTGCTGAGAATGACCCAAAAGTGTGGGAAGCTAGCGATAAAGAGTAGAAAGGCAAAAGAAGTATTATTACTGTCAATTCTCTTCCTCATAAATTTCACATTGTTATATTTAGATTACTGGCCAGGAGTGCATCCTGATTCCTGCAGAGGGGACTCAGCAAGGGTTTGGCTTTGCTTTCACAATAGCATCCCGCACACACATGGGGCTTGACTCTGCTTCCATTCAAATAACAGGAATTTGTCCATGGACTTATAAAATTAAGATCCATGTCTTGAAAACAGTTACTTTAATTTGAAGTTTGAGTTCTGTTCAGCAACTCTTCACCTGCGCTCTTCTACTATGGAGGGAAGGAGAGTGGAAAAAAAAAAAAAGTGAATTGTTTCTTTATTGCAAAATGGGCTTTTAATTTCTAAACAGTTCTATTTGTGAAGCTCCTAAAAAGTAAATATTAGCAACCTGAGATGCAGGCTTTTCCATTTGCCACAAGTTCTGGACAGGCTACTGGGAGCCAGTAACCGTTGCACTGCCTAAGGCCCCTGCAATAGTACATGGCTACTGAGTTACTTCACACGGGAATTCAAAAATTTGCCAAAGCACAGATGAGAGCCTGCAACACAATGCAATCACTAACAGTCTCTTACTTGTGTGTATAGAATCTCCTTGGATAGCTGGCTTCAGCAATTGTTTATTCTCTGGCTAGAATCCAGATTTCTAAATCCCTGCCAATAGTATTTCTAAGTATGAAAATTCAAGCAGTATCTTAATCAGCAGAATGCTGCCGTGTCACCATACTTTACAACAGGATTGCAATGAATTACTCGAACTCCACACAATCAAAAAAAGATAACGAGAATGATTATATTGAACTTGCTTCAGAAATATGGTTCTAATACTAAGAACAGTCCCAGACTTATTCCTCTCATGACTTTTCAATTCTAGCCCACTCTATCAGTGCACAACTCTTCCAAAGAGCCATATATGCAACTAGTGTTCTACTCACATCAGAGCTCCCATATGTCCATATCTATAAGTGGAATTTAACACTTGGTGCAACAGAAAATGTGTTTAGAAGAATGAGCTTCAACATTTTTCACAAAGCAGCAATGAAGATTGTCCTGTAAAGATGTCATTGCTCAGTTTATATTCATATTTGCTTACTTTCCCATCATTTTGGATGGCTTAAGTTCTTCGTGGAGTCTCATTGCTTGGTTTGACACCATTTCTGTGTTCAGTTTTACCCCATCTTTTACAGCTTCATAGTAAATCAAACAGCTCTGTATTAAATTTCTGCATTTTAGGATATTTTTATGAATAACTTTTCAGTTGGACTATTTTAGTAGCTTTTTGTCCAAATTATATGCCATGGTTATGTTGAAAAGACAAGACAGGAAGAAAAACAGAACGTTAACTGTGTAAGAACCTTAATGTGTACTGAAGATTCGTGTTTGCCACTCAAGATCAAGTATCTAAAGAAAACAGTTTACCTCTGCAGAATTTTGCCTATGTTTTTGAATGGTAAGATCAAAGAACACCAGCCACATGCTTTACAAGACATTATTTACAAGCATAAGAATTGTTGGACAGAGGTTGATGCTGTTAGCACTTGGGGAAAGGGGGAGGAGCAGGGAAAAAGAATAGAATAAGGGATGCAATCTCCCAAATTGTCCCCACAAAAAGCAAACCAATGCAAAATGGCAGATTACCAGATGAAGTGTGTTTAACAAAGAAAGTGGTGTTCCAATTACCACAGGATGAAAATTGTGTGGAAAATCAGCCCTGGCATCCTTACATTTGGGAATGCTACACAGACAACAAATGCACAGTGTATATGACTCTAGTCACTACCTCCTTACACCTCAACAGGTTTGTAGAGAACAGTGGCTCTCTAGAAGCAAAATTGGTGAAATACATGGATTTTGGAAAGCAATCATGGAGCTGCACAGTTCTACAAGATACATATTTGGAATCCACTTCCTTCAATAGGTTCTAAGTACTTCACTTCAACTCCTCACAGAGAAGAAGCCTGTAATTCAGAAAGTTTCTGTTAAGTGAGCCACAGAAATTTCAGCAAGGTAATCACCAAGGGTAAGATTAAGAAGAGTAAAGGAAAAAAAAGGGGGGGATAAAAGAAGAAAAATTAATACCCAAGACAGGGAGGAGGGGAGCTGATTGGGAAATAGCCTGTCTAAAGTATCACAACACCAGACAGCAGGATGCAATCCAAAGTTTTTCTTGGTGACTTTCAACACTCTCCTCCATCAGTGTGGGAAAAGGCCTTTTGCTTCTACAGGTAAATGGAAATCCCTCTGCCTTCTCTGCTTGAGATAGTGAATCTCCTTTGTGCAATGCCACTAAGTAACAATTCACTGCTTCTAGATTGTATCAGGAATGGAATTCTAATGGACTGAATAGTGTTCATTAGAATAAGGAGGGTTTTATTATCAGTAATATGATCAAGCCTCAACTGTTTCTCAGGGCAGACTGAAAGCTGGCACATCTCCACAGTCCTTCCAGGAATGCCCTGTGGTTTGTTGTTTGCAGTGCTTGGTCTGCAAGCATGTTACCGTTGAGGGTTTTGAAGCATAAAACAATGCTGGACGTTTTGTGTAATGTTATAAGTCTGGTTCTTTATTAGGAAGTTTCTTTCTAGCTACTGAAGTATGTTTAGAAACACAACTTGTTCCTATGGAAATTAGTGAGAATTTTGCCCTTGACTCCAAATAGAACAGAAACAGACTCTCTGTCTGCAACCTCAGACATCCCAGCATAAAGTGACAAAATCATGTGGGCCTGCTAAGCTTCACCGCTGTGAAAAGGTCAGCCGACAAATCAAGAGACTCAAAGGCAGAAACATGCAGGCTGCTGCTAGCGCTGCTGCACACACAGATGGTAGATCTCCCCCTGCCTTATCTCCAGAGAACAGGGAAAATCAGTACCTTAGCTCCCGCCCCATGCAAACAGCCAGGTAGGCTCTGAGTGCACCAGTAGATGGGTCTATCTCCTGCAAGTGACAAAGGCCAGGCAAATCAGTCCAACCATAAAAGCAGTGCTATATTACGCCAGCTGAAGATAAGGCAGTTCAGATGCAGCATCAGCATCAAAAGGCTGAGATGCCACCTGAAGCACTCAGCAGCTCCACTCTGTAGACTTTATTTATGGACAAGTGGTACTGAGGTGTACATGGGGAATGCCATCTGTTTTGCCTGCTGGGTACTGATTTCTTGGGGGTGAGGTGCTCCTCTTCCTCATTTCCATTTTGGTGTGCAGTCTATGTACATCTGGGGTACCAATAAGAGCAGAAATCTATGCCCTGTTACAGGAACTGCCAATAGATAAATTTGCCTATACTTTTTTTTTTTTGTAATATATAATGGTGGGGGTGGGAGGCGCGGGAGAAATACAATCAGATTTAAAACAAATTAACAATCCAAAGGTTGCAGTAAGCTGTTTTTAGATTTTCAAGATGGCAGAGGATTCTCAAGGATTCTACTGTTTATTATCTGGATGCCAGAGCAAAGATGCGATACGGCAAACACCAACTGCTTGCCATGCAGTTTTTGTTTCTCTCTCGAGAAAAAGTCATCTTCTCTGAATCAGAATTATACCATAGACATTTCCAATCACAGGAGGATGAGCCCTTTACAACTGAGGCTAAGTACATAGATCGAACGAAGACTTCATACTGGGGAACCTGTAGAGGCCAGCAAACAGCTTTCTTTTCAGGGCCTTTTAAACTAATCCTTTTGTTTGGCATTTCTGAACCAGTAAGACAGCCTAGTCTGCTCGCTCTCAGGTTTGATTCGCTCAAACATCTGTGATTTGGCTTCTGCTTTTGCTGAGCTTGTGGTGACTATTAACACCACTGTTACTATCCAAGTTCACAGTGTCTGGATAAATTTTTCGAAATATCTGTCTTCACAAAGTGCCATACTTCTTCCTGAATTTTTAACAGCTTCCATGCATTCTCTTCTTTCATGCAGGAGGCTGTACCATGCTCAGTGGAACTTTGTGAGAAACGAGATTTGTCTTGCTCTTCAGAGTTCCTATAGTTTATATTGCAGTGATGCACAAATTGATCACTGGCTGAGCCCAATTACCACTGATCTCCATTGCTAGTTTGAGCAATAAGATTTGGAGGTAACAAATCTGAGTTGATCTCTCCTTTCATCTATTTTGTAAGTAGGAAACAGATCCATGTTCAAAATTTCCAAAGTCACTAATGAATTTGTGCACATCAACTTTCAGATGTGCAACGTTAGACATTTTAAGTCACTCTGAAATCATTGTACAGAGTTCATTAAAAACAAGGCAAGTAAATGAAAAGATTAAGAGCTTTCACAGATCATCATACGTAAGAGTTCTTGTCTGCAAGAGGAATAAAATGAACAAAACAGAAGAGCTTTACCATACCTTACTATAATATACAAAAAAAATCTTACTTGATTTTGGCAGCTAAATCCTGACAAAAGAAGTCAAGCTACCGTCTACAGCAGAAATGTGATTAGTTTGGAAGTTGGTTTTTCATCTGTAAACCTTTCCTAGGAAAGGACCTGGCCTCAATCTAAAAGCCTAGTTTATCAGAGATCACCAGTATCCATGTTAAGAGTTATTTTGAAAAGGAAGACCAAACAAAAAAAGTCATAGCTGGATTTAAGCCCCAAGCACATCGTATTTTGAAGTGTAAATGTTCTCACAATAGTTTACTGAGAGCGTAATTAAGCTCCCAGCTGGAGCAATACAGAGACGCTCTCATACCTTCCTAATGTCATTACTTACTGCTGTCAAATGAAGCTCTGTGCTTTTTAAGCTCAAAAAGGACACTTGGAAACTCATCTGCCTTACTCCCACCTACAAACATAGGAAAAGGAGAAAGAATGAATAAATAAATACTCAGGATTCTACTTCAGTCCTTTAGTGTGGGTTTCTGCTGTTGGTGAGCCCCTTGCCAGCAACATGCAAAACTTAAATTCACGATTGTCTATTTTTACATCCAGAAGAATAGTACATTCACCCTGACAGCAAACATACTTGTTTGGAAAAGCAGGAGTGAGCCATTATTTGATTTCTAGACCTGGGAGGACAGATCTGTGAACTTCTTCTCTGAAAGTTTTAGCAAAAGGAATTTGAAGGTACTAGCATTAAAAACAATTCCTCCATTATACCTTCACACTGATCTGTAACAATCTTACTGCCTCTCACACAGCAGCGAGTGATGGTGCAAACACCACGGTGACTGATACAAGAAAAATGTTGGCTATCACTTCTTGTTATCGTACTGCAGTAACATCTTGCTGCTCCAACAGAGATCTGTCTGGGCACAACACCTGCACAGAAAAAGATTTTACACTGAAGATCTTATACTTTAAATAAACAAGACTGAATGCTAAGTAAGGGGATGACAAATGGGGAAGAGATGAAATAGGGGGATAAAGCAACTTGCCCAAAGTAGATCATTTACAGAGAAAGTAGCTCAACCATCCCTCCAGTATTTATTGGTCCTGTACCTTTTTCACCAGATCACTGGAGGGATTCCCAACACCAGAGAAACAAACAATACTATGTTTACTTCCACATGCTGAGGAAGTTTAAGCAATGTGCAGCTTGAGCAATATGTAGCTTGAATATGAATGTTGCCAGCAGCACTTTCATTTATTAAAAAAAAAAATTGATGTTGGTATAATACTCACTAAAATATAGTATAAACTCACATTATCATTCATATCTATCACTTTAGCCTTCATATTTATTTGCTTTTTGTCCTTCCACTTCCTCAAACAGAACACCTTTAGCAGTAGCAGATCACGCAATTAGACATCTTCTTGCAACCTTAAGTGAATAGTGCTCTGAAAAATAACTATAAAAATAACACGAGCTTTTTATGAAATCTCTTTCGTGCTGCTCTGTTATCAACCTTAAAATATAAAATGAAGATTTTTTTCCCCCCTCTCATAGGGACTGGGGTCTGAGAACTGAACTGACATCTGTTGTTCTTAATACCACAAGCAATAGAAGACCGAGCTTTGCAGAGGGCACAAAGCACAGGATAAAACCTAGCTCACTTTCTGTCTACCTCCACTGACTGTGCAGCACTACACAATAATAATGTAATAGTTTAGTATAGAAACATAATTCAATTACATCCAAAGGACATGAGATGCAAAGATGGCATTTCTTTTTCTTTCTTTACAAAGGTTTGTCATAGAGATGCTTCGCTAGGGCTAGTAATGGTCAGAAGGTCCTCAATTCCCTAGAGATATTTTCAGACAGATGTTTCACTACTAAGCTGCTAAAAAGACAAGGTCACAGGCTTTGATTCTTCAGAATATTTAAATAATTGCTTGAAGCCCAATTTGTCTGCTGATATTAGAGAACACTAATGCATTTGGAATGAGGTGTATGTTTTAGCACTTTGCTGAACTGAGTTTAAGATAGACTCTTCCTCAGGGTATGAATATTTCAGAATAGATACGGTTTATTCACTTGAAAGGAGCATTTCCACCAAGAAGAGAAATGTGCACTTCCTACCAAAGTTCCCCTACTACTATATCTCACTACTCCCATCATCTCAAAAGTTTATAACTGAACATCAGTCAGGCAGCACTTAGGCTTAGAAATGTATATCCTAAAACATCTCTTACACAATCTCAACGCTTCTATACAGAATACTGCATATCAAAATGTTTCTTGGAAAACTAAGAAAATTGGCAGAACTGTTTCAGGTGTTTAACTTGACATACAGTTAAGTTAAAAGTGTGTGCTTGCTCATTCTCTCTCAGAAAAAAAAAAAAAAAGCTTTTAAGTCCCTCTCTGGCTGCAATTCTAAGGTAAGTGATCACGACTGTCATTCAATGTTACAGTCTTTTCTTTCTCTACTATTGTGTCTCCTTGCTGGATCTATACTGTTTGTCATAGTAGATATTCCTACAAATTTTAAGCTGCTAGAGCCACATTTTTACCTGAACCTGATGGAGTTAACCTGAGAAAGCAGGGACTGGTTGTTAGCATAAATGGGATTAGAGTTACTGATTTCAGCTGGATAACAACAGGACACATCTGAACAGCCTGTATGCACCATCCTATGTTAAATAAAGGCTGAAGTTAAAAAAAGAAAAAAAGGGGGGGGGGGGGGGGGAGTGTGGG
>WBMW01002245.1:805522-899989 GCA_013396635.1 Penelope pileata
GCGCCGGTTTATGGGCTCACTTTCCCAAAAACGGCAAAGCCTTCCGCCCCCTCTCCCCCGCGCCGCAGCCCCTCAGCCCACCTCCAGCGGGCCGTGTGGCCTCGGTCTCGAGACACCATCTCCCGTAGGAGTCCGGCTGGTGCCAGAAGCGCTCTCCCATGGCAGTGCAATGCGCGCACCGCGCGGAGCAGGGAGCTCCAGGGACGCCGCTGCGGGAGCGGTGCCTCGCGGCCGCCACACGCGTGGTGCTGACTGCTCGGGGATGGAGCCGTGTTCCAGCCGGGCGGCCGGACAGCATCGTCCTCCTGCTCCGAGCTGCTTCCCTCCCAGCAGGGTCTCCTTTCCCGACAGGTTCTAACTGGCAGTCCTGCACGAAGGGATGCTCCGAGCATTCGAGTGGGTGAAGTGTGCTTTTTGCACAGGTGCCGCACGTGGAAAGGAGCAATGGCAGATGTGCTGCTGACATCGGGGCACTGGTACAAGCTCTGACTTTCTTCGCCTTGCCAGACTTAGGCAGTTGTTTGAAATCTGTAACTCGAATGGTTTCAAACAGAAGGCAAAGTCCCCTGTCAGCTTGTGCCAGCTCTCGTTACACGGCTGCACAGAACTAGGCTATACGGTCCCGGTGGGACTAATTCTTGTGCAGACACCAAATAAAACTCCTTCTGACTAGGTGGGCCGCTGTTATTTTTTCATAAAATAATTAGAGAGCATGGGAATGGTGGACCACCAGTTAATCCGTTTGTTGTTTTTCCTACGGTTCTGTAGGATTGATAATTCCTCAGTTTAACTCAACCCTGAAAGGACAAGAGCAATAAGCCATTCAGTTTTCTATTCTTTCCATTTATTTTTCTTGTTAAGCGGGTGCTGACGAGGAAGCTCTTCCTGCGTGGACACAGATTCAAAGCCATTCTTGTGGGGGACTCAGGCTTCTCTTTCTGTTGGAGTGACACTTTCATCTATTTCATTGTTGTACGTGACCAAAGGAAAAGCTCCTTAAAATAAGATACAAATGTTTCTGGGTTGTTTAAGCCTATTTCCTGAGGAGCAGACATTGTAGAGTGTGTATATGCATGAGAATAAAAACCGGGAGGGAAGCTGTGTATCTTGTTTGACTCTTTTATGAGGACAGAAAGAAGTACAGGACTTTTACGGGTGTGAGCCTTCAGCTGGCTTTTTGGTCGGCTCCCAAACCCATGAGGCTGAAGTGCAGTGAACAGTAGTAGAGGATGCAAATTCAGACAAGAATTGAAAATTAAATCCTGACCATCCTGACAATTAAATTCTGCCATCCTGTGCTCATGCCAGATGCAGCAACCAAATGCTTGTGTCCCAACAGCCTCACCATCATCTGCTCCATGCTGTATGGCTCTTGTGCAGTAAAATAGAATAAAGCCAATCTTACATTTCAGGTAGTTAGAAGAGACTTTCTATTATTTTTTCTTAAATAGCTGCAAGTCTTGCTGCAGTAGCACTCATGTTTCATACAATAAAATCTGTTTAAAATCATGACTTCAGTCACTGTGTAGACTTGAAGTACGTGCCTTTGTATGGATACTGACACTAAATCCAAAAGAAGATTTATCTCTCACCCCTCTTAAACCAGTGCTGGACCTGCTGTTAGGATCGGGTCTCCTTAGTCTCCTGACAGAGCTCCCAGTTAAGCCTAGACCACTTCAAGCCTATATTACTTTGAGGTTTCAAATACAGAGTTCTGTGTAAGAACACAAAAGATGGCTGCACACCAGGCAGCAATTGCTTGCGTATTTGTGGTGTAAAGAAGCCTTGAATGGGAGCCTCATTTGGGCCTTGAGATGATACCATAGTAAATAATATAATCACGAAAAATAGCATAGCACCAATATTCATATATTCCTTCCCCCTCCTGAAACTAGAGGAAAGCACTATTTTTAAAGTTCACAACATCTGCGTAGCTAATTTACTATGTTAGCCACATATGGACCAGTGGTGCTGGCTCACACAGACAACTTTGCTCACACGGAAAGTCCCATTGACTCCAGTAATGGCAAGATCACACCTCGGGCTTTACAGCACAGAATGCTGTGTGCTGAAGCAGGCATGGCAGAGGCCAAATGTAACGATTTGCACGCATGAGTTATGCATAAAGATAAGCATATGTGTAAGCCTTTGTGGGACTGACCCCAAGTTTCTCAGGTTTTCATCACTAAAGATCGTGCTTTGCCAAACCCAACAAGGATGTATTGTTCCATCCTTGGAATTCTGCGCGCTTTCACCCTCTGCGTAACCGCTAACATATACACAGCTTTTTTCCTACGCCACACAAGGGAATCTTAATAACGCGTTATGAGTGCAGAAGTACAGCATATGTCAGTATCAGATTCATTTCTGAAGTGGCTGATTCACCTTTCCTAGTACTTTAAACAGCTTTCGTTGGACTGTTATGACATGGAACACGCAGCGTTTCCACATCATATTTGGAGAGAGGGAGCATTCAAGTGCTGTTTCAGCCATCTTTCATAACTCATCTTTAAGTGTTATCTAGGGGGAATTTCCATGGAATTTTTTGTGAGGCAGTTGCATGCTAACAAGGTACACTCAAGGCATTAGATCCTACCAGATGAGAAGTGTTGACATCTGTAGTGAATTAATAATCAAAGTGCTGACTGCCAACAGGAAAGTCCAAACTCAGGTGGTTTGGACGTGGCCCTGGCTACCACATGGTCCTGAATGATTGCCAAAGACGTTTTTCAAAACCAAATGTCAAGGAAATGACTCAGGGACAGACCTTACTATTGCCGTCCAAGCTGTATATATACATACATTTATTTATGTATGTGTTACTTGCAAGAAGAAGCTGAGACTTAAAATGGATGAGAATCAAAAACACTGGCATATACCTCTGTAGGCATTGCTGGAGCCATGAGTTTGGAAGGATTAGCTACAGCAGAAACATTTTGTTTTAATTTGCTTAGGTTTTGGAAAGAAAGAAAAACATAAGATAACAAAGGTAAAACAACAGTGTTGTTACATGCATGTTCAGCAGTGTGATTTTCCCCCTCCCCATACGCACACATGCACTTGCACACAAATACACGTGTGTACTTCCAAGTCCCTATCCAGGGGAGCAAGATGAGTCACAGCTTTCCACAGTGCTGGTGATAGCTCATGGTAAGGACTTTTGTACTGATAAATTCACCTCAGAACACGTCCTGATGTGTGGGACTGGCGTTAATCCTGTTATCAAGGAGGGAAGGACATTCACTCCTCCTCCCACGGAGCCGCCGACTGCGAATGCAGGACACTCTCCTCCATTCGAGTGCCAAGCAAGTCAGACTGCAGCACCTCTCTCCCACTCGCATGCACCCCAGGCAGCTGCTGTTCAGCAGGCAGCGACAGGAGGGGAACTATTTTTGTGTGAGCAAATAAAAAATACTGGTTACTTCTTTGTGTAGATGGTGGGTTATGCTACAACACCTGACATTTAAAACCCGTTAACACTTGTCATAGAAATATTTTGCAGTGGGTTGGTTATCCCTCAATAGCTACGTGAGGCCATCCCCAGCCCAGCTTACATCTCTTCTTTCTTTCAGATAGTTTTTGCTCTTTCCTTTTCTACTGATTGCCTAAGAGAAAATTTATGATTTCCATTGTTCCCAAAAGGTTAATAGATCTATCTGTGCTTTTTGATGGTGTTACAAAGGGCTTGTAAAGCAGAAGGTGGAGAGCTGGAGCAGTATTCCTGTCTGACATGAAAAGCAGAAAGGAATCTTTATAGCTTTCTGTAAAGGCACCTTTGTTTTCAGAGACGACTCACTCATCTGAATCATCCCGCACATAGCAGAGAAAGAACCAGTTCCAGAGGAGTCAGAGCTGGACAGGACCGCTAAACTTTGAGTTGATGGGGAGGGGAGAGTGGGAATGGAACAGAAGAAAGAGGATTTGGCTCTAAAAAATTCAAGCAGGTCTTTGTGGCCACAGGGCCTAGCCAAGTCCTCCAGTTCTGAAAAAAAAGAGATGCAGCTAGATGCATTTTTTGGACTTGGGTGTGGAATCCTTAATAAGACAATAAAAGCGATGGAGAGCAATAGCAATGTATGTAGAGCTACGCAAATTAGATGGGGAAATGTGAAAGGGAAAGCTGGCAAATGCTGGGATGAGTTTTATATTCTCTACAATTGACAGCTTATAAAGTTTAGACAATTATAGAATGTGTATCAGATAATAGTTTTTTCAGAAGTTTCATTTTGTCACTGTTCACTTTCTGTCAGGGATTACACAGAGCTGGATCTTTAAGCAGTGGCTACATTTCAGCCCCAATAAGGCTACACTTAAGGGGTGGGATTGTGGCTGCTGAGCAAAATCTTTTACAATTTTTAGAGGAGTCTGAGATCCTTGACATAGAAGGAGCCAAACAGATGTGTGATGACTGTATTTTACTGGGAAATACTGAACTAAAGCTGGGATAACAGCAAATGAGGGTAGGTTTTCTTGTGATTACAGCAGAATCTTGGGAATCGATTTTTTTTCCCCTGATTCTCTGGGTACTGTTGATGAGTGGATAACATTTTAGTTTAACTACCCATAGCATAGCCACAAAAATATCTGGTCTTTCAGATGTTCTGGGGACACATTGTTTGTAAGGTACTTTAAGATTCTCCAGAGAAGAAGGAATTGGCTTTGTTGCAGTTCGCTTACTATAAGCCAGCGGGAGCTCTCCTGCAGCTAAACCCATGATGCACGCTTGCTTTATGAGGTTTGGAGGCTGGCAGAGATGTACAGCACAAGTGAGATGGACTGCAGGCACATGGAACCGACTACATGTCCCGATTTCTTAGTTGACATAAGTGGCATTTGCAGGACAGATTGTTTAGGATTTTGCTGGGAACAGAGGTTGTCTTTGGGTTCACCGGTCTCCTTCAGCCCTGCTATTGCTGTAGTACATTTAATGATCTGGTCCAATGAGGGAGAGAAGGAAAGCTGCTTTTCTTTTAGTCAGGAAAGGTTTTATTTTGATGGGCGCACAAAATGAGATTTCCCCCTAATCTCCTGTGTAATTCATTCACTTAATCTCTTTGTAGGCACATCATATTAATCCCTGTTATTATGGAAAAAACCTAAATGCTCAAAGTATCAAAATGTACTGCTCAACTGAAGAGATGATCAACAGCCAAGATGCTGAATCTCCCTCCTCTTTCTACTATAATAAAGATTTACATTGTTTATATCTTAGCATGTAACTGGAAGTATTCCCTGAAGTTGGTAAAAAAAAAAAAAAGTCATTGAATGAGAAATGTGTAAAACAGAGCTATGCCAATGAAGGGATTTTTCTACGGTAATGTAATCAACTGCAAAAGCTGGGTCAAGGGACTTCTATGAGGTGAGCTGAACCCAGAGACTGAAGTACACTTTGTAGGGTTGCTTACAATTTCCTTTATATTTGATTTGCATGGAATCTATCAGTGCAGAGCAATGACACAGCAAAAATAAATTGTGAAACCATCATGGAAATAGATTTGTTTTGCACAATGTTCCACATTCACAGGCTCTAAGTTGCCGCCTTGGGCTGGGATTTGCATACAATAAATATGTCTTTACTATTAATGGGAGTGGCTTGTAGTCTAAATCCTCTGTGGACTAATAACCAATTACATCCAGAACAATATTCCATCATCCTGTTCAGGATTTGTTACTGATGGCCAAGGAAAGTATGCAGAGGTTCCTTTAACTCCGCCAAACAATTCCTCTCCTGCCTGAAAGGGAAGCTGGGATGATGACCTTCCTGTGACGGCCTGCTCCCCCCTCATGGTCCTGCTGAATCCTCCCTTCTGCATTTAACTTGCTGCAGCCATTCACAGAAATATGTGTGAAGAGCCAGTAAACCAAGCTGCACCAGTACTTTGACCACTGCCCAAGTATTTCCTAGAAATTCTTGGGAGCTCATACAGAGTTTTGATTTCTCTATTATGAACTGTATTACACTGCATTTTCCCCTTTGCAAACCTTTCCGAAAATGAGCACACTGACCACAGGCAGTTAGGAGGACAGATTTTTAGGCGTCCTTCATATCCTCAAAATTATTTAGGCATCAGAGTAAAACTTCTATGTATCCTTGGGGATCTGGGTCACAGATGCATTAGAAAATGTTATCTTCACTTTGAAGTGCAACTTCAATACAAATTTGCTTGCTTCATGCTGCTCCTTCCCTTCTTGCTTATTTATACCTGAAACTTTTCTGTTTGCAAAAAGGAACTGAAATAGGTTACTTGGTATTTCAGTCCTTTAACCATGCATTCTTTGGGCACTGTGTTTATCTTGAGGAAAATAATATTTTTATGTGCTACATTAAGACACTGCACATCACTGACAGGAAACAGAAGAAATCATTTTGACTGATGGACTGAGAGTCAAACCCAGAGAGAAAGCAAGCAGAGGTGATCTGAGTGCATCAAAAATTCTTGCTTTTTCTGGAAGCACATGTTGAAACTCAGCCACTTCTGTCTGAGCTAGATAAATGCTGCTCTCTGTGTCTTCTTGCAGGAAGGGATTATGAGTGAGACTTTAAAAAACTAGGGTACTTTTTTGTTCAGCACAAGCCTAATAAGATGTTTCAGTTTTGCTGTCCTTTGCTGAGCAATGGCTGCATAGCTATGGTGTTCTGTGGGCAGTGATGGATGGAATTTTTTCAGGATGAAATATATTAAACGATATCAGTGTCTGGAAGTAGTAACTAGCAGCTATTTGACTGCATAATAATATTTTTACATTATTGTCAGAAAAATAGAGGACTGTTTTGCATGCTGCTTTATTGGGGAGATTATGATTTATGTAGGGTAAATTATTTTCTCTTCTCATGGAATATACGATGTATTTTGCCAGAAAGCATATCAGTTGGTATATTGTCATACTCAGGTTGCCTGACCTGTCAAGTAATGTCCATTGGACTGCACTACCAACTGTGCGTGAATAGGGAGAGCAGTCTGCTCTTCTGGGCAGTACACGGGAGGGGGAGAGTCTTGGGGAAAGAGAAAAGTCAAGCATTGGGGCTGGTAGAGAACAGGGTTTGGAAAGATAAGGTCTTTCTGAATGTCAAGAGAGAAGTGGATAAGGAGTTGCAGATGAAAAGAGAAGAAATGTGGAATATAGGGAGAATCAAGGCAGAAGAGAAGCAACTCAAGAGATAACATGCAGGGAACTGTAAGGGCTTGAGTTCATTAAAGAACCATGGCGACAGTGACCATGATTGCTTCTTACCCAAACGCAGATGGTGACATTTGCACGCCAGAGTTTCTGAATCTTGTTGTGCTGATGCTCATGCTAAAGTAGTTAGGGAGTGCTACCAGCATGGCTGGCCATGCCCACTGAAATTCCAGATGCTCTCTTGAGGTAAAAACACTTGCAACGGAAAATGTACAGATAAGTAAATAAAAAGAAGTCACAAGTATTTTAACAGCTATTTTGCAATTGTGAAAGCATATGTTCACAAATACATCCCCCTCACCCCCCCCCCCCTCATGTGCCTAGTGCTTGTCCCAGTCTACTGAGAACCAGAATTGAGTATGAGAGGAATTGCAAAGAGTCCCAGTAGAGCATAATAATATCTTTTTTGTCTTTATTTTACACGGTTGCAATATTTTTTCCCTGAATTTTCATATATTCTTATTGTACTCTTGTATGCATCTAAAAGGATATGGTATAATCAGTGACTGTTACTGCTTTAGTTATAATAGCAATATTTGCTCTACAAAGATATGTAAATCAGGCACTCTCACAGTGTGCCACATTCCATTTATTTGCAATATTCGTAAGAGTCTTGTAAGAATTATTTAAACTGCCTCTGGTCTCTTCTGCTGAAGGAGAGATTTGGTGAGATCTCTCCTGCAGTTGAAGCCAACGTGGCACTGTTCTTCTCTCAGGCTGTTCACAACCCAGTCTGAGATGGGGACAAAACCATAAGATTTTCTGGAAACAACTGTCTAGTGCTGTACAACAGTAGGAAAAAAAGTCACACATTATTTTGCACTTTTTCCTTCTTTGCCCAGACTTGTCCAGACTCTAGGCAGAGCTGCTAGAAGAAATATAGATTCAGCTGAAAACATCTGCTGTGATTGGGATCAGGCAGTAAGAACTGAGGAATGGCCTTTTTGAATATGCTCAAGTGGCAGACAGCAGGATAAGTATTAATAGCAGATTCTAATAAATCTTCATGGGACCAGAATCAACATCCAACTGTTGCAGCCCTTTAAGCACATGCAGTTGTGCCAGATCTTGCAGTCCTTATACAGAGAGAAGTCCCAGTAGAATTAGTAGGCATTTTCCAGAACCAGGATTGAATGCCTGCAGACTGGCAGCCCAGGCCAACAAGCCTTTTCTCATGACAGCATCCGATTAAAATTAATGAAGTAACTTGTTCGGGATCACCCAGGGAAATGATGGGAGAGGCAAGAGAGGAACTCAGATTGGGTGAATCATTGCCAAGTTTTCTTGATGTTACAAAATCAAAAATATTTAGAAAGTAGAAATGCTGAAGAAATGTTAGCCAATAGTTAAAGTGGCTCCCAGGCAATCTGTCTGGGCTGATCAGTTTCTTACATGTCACCATTGAGGTAAAAACTCCTGCTTTCCAACAATATTTCCAACCTATCTCACATGTAATTGGGTATTTTGATTAAAATAGGATAATCTCTTATTTGTTGTGAAGGAAAATAATTATGTCTTAACGTGTTATTAGGTAGACTAGATCTCTGTTCTCTTGATCTACACCATTTCTGCTGTCCCTTGACACTTCAGAGTAGCCTGGAGATGATGCTCTTTCACATGCAGCTGGCTGTGCCTGATTTTGCCCCTTGTCCAGCTCAAAGTCATAAATTATATTGTGTCTACCCAACTCTCCTCTTTTCTCTAGCTCACCCTAGATGCAGCTGAAGAGCGGTGATGTCCCTTTGCAAGCTAGCTGGAAAGACATCAACTTAGCATCACCCGTGGTATTAGAGTGGCATGAAGGCAATGGAGAGGGTGTAAGGATTTGGTCTGCTATTTATAAAATAAATGAGTTTGCTTGCTTGTGTTGTAAATGCCACATGGGAGTCACTAAAAACAGGAAGAGTCTCAGAAATCTAATTTACTTTCATTGTGTATGCTGTTTGATTACCTTGTACATTTCCTTCTGTTTGCAATAAAAATAGTTACTTTCCAGTCATTTTTATTTTAGTTCTTTCTAGCACCCACACTTCAATATAACATTTGAATTGCAAATACTGTAAGAAATATTTATTAAATACAGTCATTTCCTTTGGAATTTTATGTATATATGCATCTAAATCTTCCTATTGTTTTCAGTTACTATGAGGATTTATTCTAGCTGTCTTCTAGCAAGCAGTGTTTAACTAGCTCTGTGCCTCAAAGTAAGGAATAAGTACATTTAATGTACTTTCTCAGAAGTCAATCATAGTTTTTGAAAGAACCATCTGAGTATTGTGCAAGAACTTCAATACACAGAGAAAAGTCTCCTTCACTAGACAGACAGTACCATCTCGTCTGACACCCATGCAATCTAAATGATGAAATGAATTGTAGGGAACCTGCTTTTAGCAGGGGAGTTGTACTTGGTGATCTCCAGAGGTCCCCTCCAACCCCTATGATTCTGTGAATTCAAGAAAAAGATCCTGAATTGCATCATCTCCTATTTTTTTAGCTGCTTCCCTCTCTCCCAGTTTATTTTACTCAAAGCAAGGAGCTTGCTTGCTGTGGTCCACTGGACTACAAAAATAGGAAGAAAGTTTCTGAACCATAAATAAACCTGTCAACGCACGTCCACAAACACCACGATGGTGCAATCCAAATCTCTGAACCCCTAAATGCAATGTATTTCCTCCATTATGCCACCTTCCCTCCTGGAAACAGTACAAGAGGATTAGAAAAGCCCTCCCTAACTTGCAACAGAACAAATCCACACAGACCATTGATAAAAACAAAACTGGTAAGTCCCCCATGGGAAGCACTTCTTCCTAAGCTTCTCCCAGGGAGAGTTGGATGTACTTTCCCATTAGTGGGGACACTGTTAGCTTTTTCTGAAAAAGACCAAAGGTCACATTGGATTTTCACTCTCTGGAGCTCAAGTTGCAGAATTCTGTATGGCTGTGCAGGTACAAAAAGAAAAAAAAGGAAAATGTGGTCCCCAATCATAATGAAACACAATGTTATATAAATAAGATCTAATGGTCTTAGCTTTTTGCTCAGCATTGTGACCAGCATTCCAAAACAGCTTATATTTGCTGCTCAGTGCATATTTTGTCTTTGAGGAACCTGTTCAGGCTTTTTAGACTTTGGTGATACAGCAGAATACTAGCAATTTGTGTCTGTCCAGAGGGTCTGGCTTATCTTCCACAGAACTCAGTTGTAGATACATATGGCTGGTATAAACTTGGGACTTTCCCTGCTTTCATAAGATTGGTTTCATAAGATTTTGGTGCTGTTGCCTGTGACATGGCCAGTTTGTCTTTCTAGTTTCAGTGAAGTTACTCATGACAATAATCAATATAAATATGATTAGAAGAAGACCTCTTGATTTCTCTCCATTTCTATATTTTCATCTATTCCATTGGCAAACAAGAGGTTCGATCTTTTTTTGTTAAATAAATAAGTCAGTAGAATGTTGTCAGTTTAGGTACTTTTTGCTTGATCAGTTGTAAACAATCACCTGTGAAAGGGAAGAGGTCAAGAATCATGATTTTTTTTTGTCTTAATGTGCCTAGAACCATGTCTCCAACTGGTATAAGTCAGCACAGATCCACTGTTCTCAGCAAGTGTCTTTGAGAAAGGGCCTTCTGCTTCAAATCCGAAGTAATGTGTGCTTTTCACTGAAATTCATGAGAACAGTGACACTGCTTTGAGCAGATGCAGGAGACTGGGCTTGAAGTATCTGATTTTCAGAAATTCTGGGCTGGAGCTTTTTCCATTTACCTCATTTGAAATGGAGGAAAATAAGAAATGTTGGTCCTAAGGTATCAGGTCACCAATGCTTTGCATGGGTCATTTGCAGTGGTGGAAAGCAGGTTTCCACCCATTCACAGCTATCCCACCCTGGCTACAGAGAGTGAGAATATCTGGCTTGTGTTCTACAGGCAATATTCATGTTGCTGTCAACCCAGCTTATGTGTACTGGCTTTCAAAGTGCACAACATTTAACATTGGTAGGCTGCTTGATATATTAAGTAGCATGGTACTCCAGTGTAATACTGGAGAAAACTAAATATCAAGTTATGTTAGATGTTTTCTGAAATTGTTGGCAGTGATACGCAAAAGAAGAGCTAGAGATTCAAGTGAACAGAATATGCTACTTTCAACAAAGCCAATGCATGTATCACAATGCCACATTGCAACTCCTAATTAACTCTTGCCATTCTTAGGCAATATGGCGTGACGGTGTATGAATCATGAAGCCAAAGAAAATTCCAAGTGTCTTCAGTTTCCTGACAAGCGTTATTTTCCCAGCAGGATGCCCCATTCTGCTGCTGTCTATCTGATTCATGAACTGAAATCAATATTTTCAGTGTTATTTGCAGTCTAAATGATGATAAATATTTTAATTTGGGAATTGCCATATTATATTGTGTCATTAGTGGGATTTTCCCCTCTCTGTCTCCTCTAAATGATGTCCCTATTTTTCCTTCAAGACAGTCTCTTGACAGCATTTTCAACACTACCAGGCAGAAGGAAGCTTCTACTGTTAATTAGGAAATATATTTTTAAGGTTCATTTCTTTCTTTTTCACAGTAGCTATACTTAAAACGCTGTTTCTGCACAATATCAACTGAAATACTATTCAAGATTGGAACGATAATTACTAATGAGGAATCAGCAGGGAGGCAGACATACAAGCTATATGAAATCTTTTTTTTCTTTTTTCTTTTCCCATTAGTAATATTCATAATTCAGTGAGTCTGATGGTTTATCTCTAGAACTAACTTACACCATGTACAGCTAAGTCTAGCTCCTGATTTAGTTCTTCCATTTCCTGTGGTGCCTTCAGTTGGGATCACAATGAAAACAAAGAAAAAGCATGGATGGTATTGGGTCTTCCCCTGAAGAATGTACACATTGTTCACAATAAATACAAGCTTGTAGCTCACCTTGACTTATCTATAGCAAAAAAATTGCTAAGATGTCCTATTCCTTCCTTCATAAGAAAACAATTGCTTTGCAAAAACGCGAGTTTACTACAGACTGGAAGAACAAATGCTCTGTGTTAGTGGACAAACATAAACCTCAATGTCAGTCAAAGAGGAGAGAAGGGAGAGAGGAAGTTTTAGGTGGGGCCACAAGGTGAAAATGTGGTACTTGGAACAGCTTTTCATTTTCATTCTTCCATGGAAGACCAGTTAGAAAGAAGTCGGAAGAAGTTAGGGTAGGTTGGTGATGCTTGTCTGAATGAATCAAACCTCCCTTTCACTTACAGAGACAAAATATTGTGATTTACTTCAGTCACTTTCATTTTTGTGAGATGCACGTGCACTTTACCTCAACCTCTGGCAGAAACTGGATGACTTATGCTGAGAGTATTTTGTTTGTTTGTTTGTTTTGTTTTTGCTTATGTCTTTGTCAGAGCACACAGGAGAGCATTACTTTAAGACACAGCCAAGGTAGCCTTTGCACTTGCGCAGGAAACAAGACATTAAGAAGATATATTGGAAGAATCATATCAATTTGGCCATACTGTCATGGAATTTAGGTAACATTTCTGTAATTTGTGCTGACTTGCTTTCAGTAGTGTCCTCTGTCATTAAGATCAACAAAAGTCCATTAAAATGCATGGGGCCGTGCATGGGGCCGTGTTTTGGCAGTAGAAGGAGCTTGTTATTCAGTCAAAGTGAATGGAGCCTTTCAGTTCTAATTGAATGGCAGCACTACGTGATAGACTAGGCACTGTCAAACATCATTAGTGAGTCAGAAGGAAATACTAATACTCTAGAGTGGTATACTAAAACTACCTGTGACATCATATTATTGCCAGGTTGTCTTTTAAAAGGACCATGGCATTATAGGGAATATATGAGAATTCAATTCTCTCTTGATACTAGCCATATCTTATCAAATCAAAAGAAATGGGGAATGTGGACAATAGTACAGCTTATTGTAGTACAGCTCCTTATACATTTTGAGACACGCTGTTGTTTACTTGAGAAAGTTGATTCTGTTCTTGACATTTGCTCTTATATTCAGGGCAATAAAGCTCTGGAAATCTTTAGAGGCAGTTTCTTAATAGTTTGGCTTATAAAAAATCCAAGAATATCCAGCCAGCTAGATAGTCCAACCAACAACATATGCCAACTTCACTGCTAATTGCCTGTTTTAAGCCAGACCAGCTGAGTGTCTGCTACCTTACATTTTTACTGGGCTAAACCCAATTTTTTTTTTTTTTTTTGAGTAACAGATTGTAAAAGAAATCATTCAGAGTTACTAAATATTTTGGCTGACCAGAATAGAAGTGCAGAAGTGTTACCCTTCATTTTTATCTTTATGTTGGCAACTTTAAAATAATTTTGAAGGCAAAAATGGAAACATCTTGTTTGAAAACATTGAATTACACCATTTTTATACTTCCAATTTTTTTTTCCATTTTTAAGCTATCAGCCAAATCAGGGAAGAACTGCAACTACTGAACAAATGCATTTTTCGTAAATAAATCATTAGTAAAATTTATGAATCTGAGTCACTCCACTCTAGACACTCTGTCATAATTTTCTAAGATCATTCCTTGCTTAGAAGTATGTCTCAATTTGATCCATTTGTAAAGCACTGAGTGTGTATCTAACCTTGAATCATGCAGTTGATTGATGGATGATCACTAACATTTTCATAATTTTTACTACAGTGCAGCCTAACATCTCCACTAATATTGGACTCTCACTGAGTTACTCTGAACAAACAAAGGTCATCTCCCTGTTTAGAGCATTCATAATACAAGAAGTGCTTAAAAAAGGTCAGCATAGAAGAAGAAAGTTCCATAATCTGGTTTTTAGTTTAGTGAATGATTTTCTCATTTTATGAGAAATCTGTAAAAGAGATCAGAAACTGAACCAACATCTTTTGAGGCCTCTGGTAGTGCCTTAGTAAGAGACAATCCTTCCTGGAAAGAACAGACAAACCATATTTTTGAGTTCATTACTTGCTGAGCTCCAAATGTGGTGAAGCTGCTCGGCCAAGGATCACCTCTGTCTCCAGGCCCGTGTAAATGGAGTGGTTTTCTCATTAGTATTTGCTATGTGTATTGGCGTATTGTCTTTGAGTTGAAGCCATTGATCCAGATCAGACTGTGGTAGGCACTGTACAATCACAGACCAAATGAAATAGCACTTTTCTCAAAATGCTCGCAGTTTAAGCACTGCTGGTACCTCCACTACCCCAGGTGCTTGTGACTGCAAATGAAATCAGGAGTGTAGAGGCACGACAGATGTCACTATTTTTATAAATGATGACAGGCTGAGAGGCATATGAGGGGATCTGAGTTTTGGTGTGTTGATGAAAGGTTCTGTGTTCAAATTCTCATAAAAAGAAGTACCTTTGAGAGACATTTGTCATAACAGGAAATTCTCATTTTCTCCTACTTTGAATGTTTTGGTTTTTGGGAGATGTCAAGTTTGCAATAACATTTCCAGGAAAAAAAGACACAAAGGGAAAAAAGAGAAATTACCAGGAGATATGAAAGGGAGAAAAGACAGCTACTTTTACTCTAACTGGCATGCAAATGAAATAGATATGGTTGTCTTTAAAAATGTTTATTTGCTAAAAGTAATGTAGCTATTTATGAAAAAAGAAAAAACGACAAGGTCAAGAGAAAAAAAATCAAATGAAAGACAGAAGATTTAGCTGAATTCTTACCTTTCATTTTAATTAACAAGGAAATAATCTGGTAAGATAATGCTTTTTAGATTCTCAATCCATCCAAAAAGAGGAAGTTCTGAAATTGTTGCTGGTGGCATGGATTGTGTATAAAGAAATTTAAATTAGAACGTTTACCTCTTTCTTAAGCAAACTAACTTTTGCTTTCTTTATTTGTCATTATTAGATAATGGTAATGAGCTGAACTGTATCACAGAGAATCACACAGTGAGAGTTTCACTCATGTTAAAAGGTGTTTCAAGAAAGCAGATATTATGTTAGCATCTCCCTCTTATGCAGAAACTTCCTTACGCAACAACTGTACCCCAGTGGCAAAACAAGACGTGCAGCAAGAGACTCAGCAGAGCAAGAATCTTCTTCCAGGAAGATGCAGGAAACTTGTCCCTTTTAAAATGGTGAATGATTGACACCACAGAAGAACAAATTTGTTTCTTATTTTCTTACACTCTGAAAAATTTGTACAGAGTACCTAAAAGACAGCATAATCTTAAGAAAATTGACAGGAAAAAAACCCTTCACTTCCCATGACCCTTGCAAAGAATGGTTACTTTTGCATGGGTAGCTTCTCCATGTGGTTGCAAGAGCCCTTAGGTTTCTAAAGAAGAGAAGAAAGTTGGTGAAATAGGAACGTTTGAGTTGCCAGGGACTGAAAGAGCTTTCAACAACCTTTTCAGCTTCTGTTATAATCCTTGATTTGCATCATTTTAAAACAAAAATTATTTAACATTACAATTGCAGTTTTCAGCCCAGCGATCTGAGAGCAGATTGGTCTGACTTTATATAAAAATGTTTTAAGGAAGAGGCTAGAAGAACCAGCAGCTGATTGGTGCTTGATTCTTCACCTTGCAAGAACCACTGAGTTTTAATCTGTATTAGAAATGGTAAGAGATTTCAAAGAATGTTCCCTTAATGTAGGAAGGCAGGTTGTGTGCTTGAAACCATCACTGGAATTTTTTCAGAGGAGACTGCATTACCATTTGCTTTGAAGTATATGGATACAGTTGATTTTTTTCTTGGGAGAGTGTGACAAACTAAATGACATTCTAAGGTCTTTTGCAGCTCCCTTTTTGTTGTATCAGTCTTTGCTGGTAAGCCTTCCTTCCAGGAGTTTTGTAAGACCATGTGTTTCTCTTGGTGTTCATGCACAATTCTGCGTCATGCTGGAAGCAGTTGGCATAATTCCCAGGCCATGGCTGAGCTGCTGTCAGTCCCTCACACTAAAGCTGGGTAGGGATGAGCTGGAGCTGGAATAGAAGACCTTTGGAGAACAGCAAGTTACTGAGAAACAGTGGAAAAGCTGGAAAATGACTGAACTACTGTCTTTAGCTTAAGCCAGAACATTACGGTTCCAGTCACTTCCAGCTATTGTTCATGATATCATCATGCTGGCTTGACGGTATGCGAATATCCTGGTCATATGCACAGTTGGCAAAACATTTCTTGCTCCCTAAGCTCTCTTTGTGATTTAGTGAATAATAAGACTGTTCACACATTCTGCCCCAGCTTTATGCTCAGTACATGATTTCTGACTGCCAGGACAGAAGGTCCACAAGCAGCTCTGGGGCAATGAGGGCTGTTCCTGTTCTTAATGGCTTACTGGGAGAGGATTTTTCTGTCGAAATGTTGGAGTTGTACCATACAACACCAGGTAGACATGCCTCAGCTGTCTCCAAATGAACCGGCAAAGTGCCCAAGTGAAGTATCAGTCTAAGGAAGCTACATTGCATGTAGCATACAGCCAGGTATCTAGTTCAGGTATCTCTTTACACTACTGTATCAACGTATATTAACTTACGCAATGAACAGTTAAGGTTGAGATCTATTGGTCTTGTGTTGGGGTCCACTGTTAAACAGGCTGTACCCCATTTCATGACTGAGATTACTTCTGGGATGAAAAGTCTCTACTACGTGTTTTAAAAGCTTATTTTGGAGGGACTGGAGTGGGTTCTAACAGTCTTCCCAGATAAATAGGATTTGACGTTCTGTGACAGCTGGTGCTTTGTGACAATCTCAAGAGAGATGGTCAGTATCAAAGAAGAAATAGAGATGAGCCTCTGTGGATACATATGAGGATACTCGAACAGGAGTCTTATCTGCAAAATGAGAATACTTGCACATTCCACACAAGAGAAACTTGAAACAATCATTGAACACAATTACGTTTTGATAAACCACTACATTGCACAATATATTTATGGATCATCCCTTCATAAAATGAAAACTGAGTTGGTAAAATCTTCAGAAATAGCATTTAACCCTCATACTCTGTGTAGATATTACCAGCACTAAGGCCTCAAAACTACTCTTATTCATCTAATAAAATTCTTCAGAAAAAAATAATGGTTTCCAAAGTTCTGTTGCTTGTGAAAGAATCAAGACTGTACATTCTTACATACTTCCAAAGGAAGGCTATGGTAACTGTGTGTCTCTATGTGTATTACAAGTAAAAATGGTTAAGTGCTCATTTTTACGACTCACATTCCATTAGATTGCTTACACAAAGCCTCGTTTATGCATCTGCTTCTTCTTTCCTAGCAAAATGCAAAATTAAGTTATCATGACATTTTATTGTGTACAAAATTAGCTTGATTACTAAATTAGAAAGGAATTCCAACAGAAACAGATATAACAATAGTATGGCAAATAAAATCCTTATGGCTCCTTCTTATTGTACTTGGAAAACGAAGAACGATTAGTCATGTATTATAGCAGGACCTGTTTTGTTGGCTGTACAGTGGAAATATGTTTATTTCACAAGGTGTTACGTATGCTTTATCTTGCTTATTAAACTTGTTCTGTTTTATCCTGATGATGTTTTTTGTCTGTGTATGAAAACTAATTGGAACTGGAGGATTCCAGGCAGCTGCCCTTCATTTTTGTTTGTTGTATGTTTTGATTTTACATTTCTGTTGCAACACTTGTCCCACTTGTTTCTGTGGATTAGAAGTTTGAAACAGCCAATGACTTTTCACTACACATGCACCTAATAAATCTCTAGAACACAGGCACAAGGATAGTAAGTTAAGTTCCTAGCTCACTCAAGGCCTTGACAAGTTAGACACTTAGCTGATGTGCTTAAATTAGAAACAAGGTCATGTTAGGCTTCCTACGTAGTTAATTCATGCTTCCTGAGAGAGATGCAGCCCACCTATGAAATGAATCACTCGCTGGAGCTGCCTGGCATTCTTCATTGACTGCAGAGGGACCCTACAGTGACCTTGATTCAAATATAGATTCTTTAGCTTGGTACTTGACGTTGGGTTAAAGGAATCCAGGACTCTCTATATAGTTAGGTCAGTTTAGATTAGATAGGGAAAAAAGGCAAGATGAAATGGGAAAGCATACTGAGTTTAAAGAACCCAAGCATATCGGTATTTGAAGCTTTGATACCAAAAAACCCACCACCTTACAGAAGAACTTCTGTCCGTCATTCTCAGTGTCCCATTTTGGCCTCTGACCTGCCACCTCAGAAAAGAACTCAAGCCAAAAATACCTCCCCCCAGTCCAGTTAAGTAGGTTATTTGCTGGAGAGTGTAAAAGACATGTCCTGGGTCAAACCAAAGGCTCATTTCCGCCAGTACCCTGTCTCCATCATGAGTCAGAAATACCTGTAAGGGGGAAGTGTAAGTATTGGAACAAACAAAGCGTGACATTTTCCAGCAATATTCATCCAGTTCCTAACAGTCTGTGGCTCAGGGGCATCCTCTGTATTTAACAACCTTCGATTGTATTTCTCTTATATTAACCTGTCAAATGTCTTTTTTAAGCGGTGTAAACTGTTGTCACCCACAATTTCCTGGGGCAAGAAATTCCACTGCTTAACTAGAACGCTGTTGTAAGACTTCCCTTTGTTCCTTTTGATCTTATGGTGTTTTCTGTACCACAATCTACTTCCACTCAGCACAAGGAATTCTTGGAGGCCCTTTCTTCCCTCAAAACCTCTGAAAGGTGAGTGTGTATGTAACTATTTGTTGCAAGCTGACAAGGGACTAAAAGCGGTGAGGAACTGTGCCTCCTCTTTCTCTCTTGTCAGGCTCACACAATTGCCCAGCTGGAGGAATTGGCTAAAACAGAAGTTAAAGGTCTTGTAAACACTAATAGTATGGAGGAGTAAAGCCAAATGGGGCATGCTGGTGATGTGTCAAGTGTAAGAGCTTTGTAGCCAGCTGAAGAGAAACATTCAGAGATATGTTGAACCTAAATGGAATGATGTCAGAAGAGATTATTCTGCAGTTGTAGGAGTTCCTGAAAGGACAATAGCAATCTCTGAAACTATGCCCCCTGCTCCTTGAAGAAGTTTTCACACAGATGGATAAAAATAAACTTAATTTTGATAGATTACAGGCTTCTAAGCCGACATTGAATGCTAAACCTCGGGAATTGATTGGTACATTCTTCAAATTCTCCTTAAAAAAAAAATAATGCAGCTAGCCTGTGATAAAAAAAGAATCTGTGTTAAGGAACAGAATGTATTAAGACAATTATTTTTCAAGATTTAGGCAAAAGACAAGGAAGAAGAGAGATGAGACTTTTCAAGGGTGTAGGCTAAACGGGGAAGACTATGTTTTTTCCTGAGCTTTTCAGACCAGTTTTAGTTCAAGATTCCTTTTCAGAAAACAGAAAGATGTTTAAATATTTGCAATCATTTTTTTTTCACACTAAATTCGTTCTAGTTGTTACAGTTGCCTATCTTGTGTATAAAAACTTAACCAGTGGCTGTGAATAAAGCATTTAGCAATCTTTTCAGCTCCAAGCACATGCTTTATTTTCTTCTGGAATAGGTATAGCAAGCTTACTGAACGGTTGAATCTGAAATAGTCCAGGAAGGAAGTAAAAGGGTTCTGCAGGGCTCTTATGGGAATGAAATATCTGTAGGAAGGATGCATTTAAGTGGTGTTTTCAGCTACATGAGGCATCTGTGGCTCCTCTAGATGTAGCAGGGAGTTAATGACATGTTGGCAGACGCACCTAGCTGGACAGATCAATAGGGATCATTTGTTTGCAGATAATACAATGTTATCTCAGCGCTGAAGTACACTGAAGAGATGGTTTCCCTGCAGGAAAGCACTCACTTTGCTTCTGGGAAGCAGTGCCCACAGAAATGCCTTCCGTACCATCGTGTCTGACTTCTCAGAGCCCACAGAAACTTGTGACTCCATGTGCACAGATGAAAGCTGCTCTTACAAAATGGCACAGCATGATGTGTGAATAACCTGAATGGTGCACTGATGGGGCAGCTGAAACAAAGTGAAGGTAGTACAGGTTGATGAGCTATAGAGTACAGTGACTTCTATCTATCTAGAGCTTCTCCTCTGTCCATTTTCTGTGTGCTTGTTGTCCTCCCATATGAGAAGTAGAGAATAATCTGAGAAGGTACTAGATGTTGGAAAACTTCCTGACTAGCATGTCACTCCCTCTCATCATATCCCACCCCTGCCTCCATCTCAAACGCACGGGTTAGTTAGCTTGTTTGGGATGTTCTGTGCTGCTGCTTTTTCACCATAAATTGATATTTAGCAGGTGAATGAAGGCATATTAACAAAAGTCAAGGAGATATGTCCATATTGATGGGGCAGCTCTGAGGCACCAAGCTGGGAAGTCAAGCCATGAGGACAGGGTCAGAGAGGTGCTTGTCCAGGCAGAGCATGCCTGCAGTACAGCTCATACAAGGACCAAGGCTGAGGACTGAAGACAGTGTGGATCCCAGAATAGAAGAGGAAGTCTCTGGCAAGATTTTTCACAGCTCTTTCTCCTGAGCTGTCTGCTTTCCCAGCAGCCCAACCCGATATCTGCATCACATCAGCAAAACCCCCAGGGTGGGAGAAGAAGCTGCAGAGATTGGCAGTGTCCCCTGGGCTCTGATGAGAATGGATCTAATAAATCACTGCTGGTCTGCATGTATTAACCCAGCCTCAGGGATTAGGATGCCTTTCCAGCTTTTTTTTTTTTTTAAATAATAAGTTACACACGTCTGCTATGGTTGCTTTGGTATTTTGATTCCCTTTATGGGCACATCTAGCCCCCAAATCATAAGCCAACCAAAAGTACAATGGTGCTGGAATTATATTTTGAAGATGTACATGTAATATCTGAAAGTTCACATATCCAATAGATTATTATACTTTTGCTGTTACCTGGGTCCTGTGCTTGTGCAGATTTCTTTCTGCTTTGCAAGAGCTTCTTAGTTTTCTAGTTGACTTCTCTGTTGCCACAATTCTTTTCTCTGATCAAATATTTGTAATGCTCTGAATGATAACAGATTCAAGCAATAGACAAATGGGGAATAGCTATAAAATCCAAAAATGTTATGGAGGAAAATAAACTTGCTATTGCAAGCTGAAGAAACAAACTCCCTCAACATGCAACACATACACAACCAGATACGCCCTGTTGAAAAGTTAAATTACTATTATGGATAATTCTTAAGATACCCTGAGGAAAAAATATTACTTTGATTTAACTGATGTTGTAGACTGTTTCCAGATATGTAGCAATCTCTGGCTAATAGCAATATGAATTCCAAAAAGTACATGCACATTAGGCTGAATTTCTCCTTTATGGACAGGCATTAGTTGAAAATGCAGACATTTCTCAGCTGATTGAGGCTGAAAGACCTGATTACTTCAAAGGGCTCTTTTGCATAGAATAGCAGCCTTGTATAATAAGAAAAGGTAAATTGTTAACATCATGCAAAGATTACTGATAGAATGCAAGAATCATTTCAATTCTCAGAACAGGAAGGCTCACTGGGTGTGAGCACAGCAGCACAGTGAGGCCACTTATTCGAAAATTGCTAGGAACTACAGCGGTCCAGCAGAGAAGCTTTTGTCACTGCGTGTGCAAGGGCAGTATGTTAAGAACTTGAAAGCGAGGAAAGCCTGGAGGACATTGCCACAGGAACTCTCACATCATGCCTTACACTTCTTTCCCTAAAAGGTGCTCGGACAGTTGGAGGAGTCATTTTTGGACAATGACAATGAGGAAAGTCCTAATCTTGTGCTCACCGACTAAAGCAGGGGTGCCATGCTATGTTTGAACTTCAAGTTGATATCTCTATTCAACAGTGCTGTCAGAAGACTGTTACAAACTAACAGACAGAATGAAGTCCTAGCAATGAGCCTGAAAATGCTTTTGCGCTCTTTTTTTTTCACATCCAAATCAAGTTGGATTTGTTAAAAACTCTGACACCATTGACAACTTATTTGAACCATAGCATGAAATCCAGTGATCTCGATGTGATGTTTTAGGATTACGTGGAGAAAACGAATTTTATCCACCATCTACAAACCTTTGGATTTGAGACTGCGCTCAGTTCCAGCATTCAGATCTCATATTCTCACCAGCTTCTCACACAATGAGCAAGAGTCTCTGTCAATTTCATTATCTTCAGAGGCATTAAGCCATCATCATGTTATTTCTTTTGATTCGCTTATGATGGAAAAACTTGGTGAGTTCATCTAGACAGCAGACATTACAGAGTCACCCAATAGAGCATAAATTAATAGCATATACTGATAATACCCCATGGTACATATATCTGACTCTCCAACCCAGAAATTCAGAACTATTATCAGTTCATTCCAAAAATGAATCAATATTTGAGTCTGAAATTAATTGAAAAAAAGTGAATTGTTGGAAATCTCCCAGCAGCCATGTAATGGAGAATCTCTCTCCAAGGAACCTCCACAGGGAAATGAATGCAATTAAGGACCAAGGTAATAAACTGCCAAGAAATTTTAACTAGCTAGAGAAGACTTTTTAAAACCCTGAGTTCCCTCAGTGAGGTGAACAGGGAGTGCCATCTCTCCCTGAGCTACTGCAGAATGATTATAAGTATAAAAATGAATATGCTACGTATCTGTATTTTCATTTGCCTCTCCGTATATACTCTTCTAACTCATTAAATAGGAATTGATAGCATATGTAGAGGTCTCCTGTGTGATTCTGGTTGGCATCTTGTCCATCATTTGAAGAAATCAAACATATTATTATAGGTAAAGTGGCAAATATATTTTCCCTTTCCCAATATTGAACAGTGTTTTGACTTACTGTCTTTCCTACTGTGTAGATAATTAAAACTAAGAAGCTCAGTGAGATACTCCTGGACTGCCACAAGTCTCAGAGTGCCCTACTGCCTGTCTCACGTACACTTTGCTAATGAAGAACTCCGTGACCCTGAAGCTCGTTATGAAAGCAGGTCACCCCGTGAAACAGTCCCAGTGACAGAGTATATGATGTAATGGTAAGAGGTTTTTTTTGTGGCTTGCGGACATCTTCATACAAAAAATATAAATATCAGCTTTCTCAGATACTACACAGTTTGAGCTGGGCAAAAGCCTTTTTCTGTCATGCCTGGGAGTGCTGCTGCAAAGAAAAAAAGGGCACTGGTAAATGTTGCTTGGGACTGTCCAGCAGCCTGGCAGCTGAAGGAACGAAGAGAGACCCAAGAATTAAAGCTGTCTTCGATAATCAAATTTCTGCTACAAATCACATTCACTATGTTTATTTGACAAAATGTATTAAATCAGGCCACAATGACTTTGGTTTTTGATGGCTGCAGAGATCATGCCTGCATTGAGTTCATGAGTTTACAGAAGACCAGGAAATAAGCCCGAGCCCAGAATAGAAAAAGGGTACTTGGCCGTTCTGAAGGAACAGCCACAGAGAAAAGAGCTTTCTGCCCTAGAGAGCAATGACACAGTTCAGAAACACTTGGAACACACAGCTAGATGCAATTGTTTAAGAACCACTGAGGCTGCTGAAGGAATTTCAGCCCTCCATTTCCACCCCCTGCCCTTGATTCCCTATTATGCATGTCGCCTCTCATTTTGTAACTAAAACTCGGTCTAATGTGTTATGTCTATGCTGTATTGTCTGGTCTTGCATTGTCTGCAGCTTTGACAAGTTTTTAAATTGCCTAATTGCGTAGTTCTATTTGAGGTGCTGGGAAGCATGCAGCATTTAGGAACGTGTAAAAAACATGGTACTTTGAACTTGTTTCTTGTAGAAAAATTAAGCAAAAAGGCTTTCCTGAACAGGCCAGAATACAAGTTCTCCAAAGAGAATGGGATAAATCTTGCTTATCACTTTAAAAAGCTAGCGTCTGCTTTACACTGCAGTTGCCAGAAGGTCCTTTGCTTCTGCTGCACGTGATAGTAAACAGGAAGAAGCAGCATAAACATGCAGTGTGGCAGAGGCTGGTACTGGAGCAAAGAGGCAAGCACAGCTCTGCTTCTGCAGAGGGAGGCCTGCTGAACCACACACACAAGGAGGGAGTTACATCTGACAGTTGCAAGAGTAATAGTAGTTTCAAAGGCAAAATAAAAAGGCAAGGAGAAGATGTATGTGCCTGGAAGCAGTGGGATTAGTGCCAGGTAGAGACTTGAGTCTACAGACAATAGTGCTGGAGTTTGCAAATGAGCTCATGAAAAACAGAAGTTTTTGAGAAGATGCAATGCTCTGGAAGCTGTATGTGAACAAAGGAAAGATTGAGTGTGATGGCCAGCACGGCACACAAAGTCCTTGTGTAAAAATAGACGGTTTGGGGAACAGAAATAGAGTTAATGGTTCGGATGAAAGATGAAGTCAGGCCAAAGTGCACAGTTAAAGAATTCATACAAAATTTTGCCAACCCAAAGGATTATAAGGTTGACTACTATAAATCTGAAATTAAAAAAAAAGATCTTTCTACGTATTTCAAGTCACATATGCATTAAGTAAAACTTTATTGTGAAATTAACCATTGAAATGTACTCTAGAGCAGCAGTTGCTAAGTTTTCTACCCAATAAAGCTTCTCAATCATCTAAATTCCTTGCGGGCCACCATCTAAGCAGAAAACATACTTGATCTGAAAATGAAATGATTTCTTAGACCATTTACTGTTGTCTCATGGACCAACAGTTTGAGAATTAAAGCATTTCATAGGCTCCAGAGGTCATAAGCCTGAAGGAAGAGGCTGCAGAAGGAGCTGAGCAGCATGAGACAAATAGAGGTGAAAGTATCCTGTGAGGGGGGAGGAGAAAGATCTGAGACTAGAAATATGAAGAATAGGTGATAAAGGAAGGATAGTGGGATATTCTGATCTGAGAGACTGAGCTGGTAGGCCTTAAATGCAGACATATGGTAAGAAAGCATAGGTGGAGAAAGCTGGGCCTGTATCAGAGACAGTTAGGTAAAGGTAGGGCAAGAACAGCTCAAAATAAGGAGGGTTTTGTCTCTAGAGGACATAGCAGTGTGAATCTCATTTACTGATGCCAACAAACTGTTGTGATATCTGTTGGCAGAGACTCCTGGAACTGGTCTAGACGAAGGTCAGCCATATATTGCTGCAACTGTTGGTGGGTATCTGAGCTCAAGTAGTGTGAGACAAGGACTTAGAAAACTTCCATCTTTGGTAATGAAACACACTGTGTCAGCAGCTACATATCTGATCATTCTGCTGGTCATGTCCCTTTAGTATTTTAATTTGGATATTTTTACTGAAGTTATCTTCACCAAAGCAGGTTTTAAGAAAGTACTTGAAGCAAAGCTAAGACAGTCTTCCAACTTTCTCCCCTTAAAATCTCAAGGCCTTGGGATGCTTGTGTCAGTGTTATACTGAGAATGTTATGCTCACACTATGCAGGGAATGACAGCCCTGAGAGGGCACCAGCTGGCAGACAGATTTGCACTTGGTATATCTCTAGCATGAGTTGAGGGTTTGGCTTGTGCTCTGCATCTGTCACAGTTTTTCTCCTTTCCAGCTCTGTGTTATTGCTTAAGTTCCCTTTGGAGTACTCACAGAAAACTACAGGTGGAGACAACAAAGAGAAGACTGCCACAGACAAACAATACATTATATACTGCAGAAAATATCATTAGGATCTAGCCCTGTGAGATGAGAAACCTAGCACTGTCCTGGAGTACAGTAATGAAAAAATGTGTATGTACAACATTAACTGCTATTAGATGTATAAGTCATTCTAGATCAAGTAGCTGTGAAAGATCACATTGCTACTAATTTTTCTTCACCTTAATGTCCCCATGCTCCTACTGAATTTCGGGTCGGCTGGTATGCAGGAGGTGTGGCACTGATGAGCGTAACTGCAGTAGTGTTACTGTAGCTGTAATTGTCTACAGCTACCAGCCAGGTAAAGTCTGTAGGGAGTGGTAATAGCTTTTATTATAATAACTGACATAGCTGGGGGAAAAAAAAATCAGTGAAACATAGACAAAAACACAGGTGCCCACTGTTTTTTTAAAATATATATCTCTTTCATTGACGTGAATTTGTGATTTTCAGAGAAGACACTAGGAATTGGGTATGCAGGTCTGAGATTTTCCTTTCTTGCTGCCTTTTGAAGATATTCACCATAATGAATTACATATATGTAAGACAAACATATTATGACTTCTGGTTAGGAAAAGTAAACTCAGTTCACTAAAGGATAAACATATGCTACAGGGATGAATTAATCTTTACACAGTTTCCAAGAGTACAAATAGTTGGAGCTACCATCCTAGAACTAATGCTGTTATTTAATCAGGACCGACATAAAGACCCCTCTCATGTGAAGCCATAAATTCATGGGAGTGTAAATTTCCCAGATACAATAGAGACCCTGCCAGAACATCCAGGTTAGACAATACATGACCATTTGTTCTGATTGAATTAAAAAATGTCCTTGTTTGTGTGTTCGTAAATCAAGCTGAAAAGCTGGACTATTATGTTAAGAGTGTAATTGCTGATGTGAGGAGCCTAGGTTACTTAGGGCAGGACAAAAACATGAGGTAAAAAATCCTATATTGATGAAATGAATCTGCTTGCTCTCCAAAAAATCCCAACTCGTTTGGGAAGACAAGTGCATGGGTTAAGTCTCACTGAGGGAGAAACATGGCTTCATGCAAGGAAATTTATTAGCCAAATCCATAACAAGACAAAGAATTCAGGTTGATGTTCAGCAGTGCAGCTCTAGAGCTATGCTGGCTATTCAATATGTCTGCCAGAAGAATTCTAGTTCCAAATAAATCAACATAATATAGGCTTCGCCTGCAAAAGAAAGTGGCAGTGGTTTCAGTAGGATTGTTTCTTTAAATCAATTTCATTAAACATGAAGCAAATCCACGTGGACACAGTTAAACTGATTTACAGCTGGCTTATGTTTATTTAGCTTAATTCAAAGGATGGAATTTTATATGGCAGCTATAAATTGATTTAAGTGCATCTACACATGGCTGCAATGTTTCATTTTCAATAGACTTAAGACAAGACTTCAGTTAAGCCACTTTTGCAGCGCTTTAAATAGCAGGTTAGATCTTACGAAGTAAACATGCACAGGTAGATGACAGCTGCTTTTCAAAGAACAGGACATTCAAATCAATTTGAGTTCAGTTTTATAATCTTCTCTACTTGACGGTTGGACTAGATGATCTTAAGGGTCTTTTCCAACTGAAAAGATTCTTTGGTTCTATTTGTACAAAACTACCAAGGATCAACTAAGAGGCTTACACGAAAATTTCTTTTATTGACCTACAACTATCCTACTTTTAAAAGGATTTAATGTCTTCCATCAATCTTGTTCTTTTGTCTTTATGTGCTTATTTCTTACACATATATACAACATCCTCTCATTCCCATGACTTTCAGTTTGTACCTATTGAAAATTCATATTCAGTATTCCAGCAGCACCAATCATCTTCATCTGAGAAACTTAAAAGCCACCAGTTTTGATTATCACAATGATTTTCTACTGTGCACAGAAAAAAAAAAAAAGAGAGAGAAAATTCAATGCAATACTGATTACCTTTCTTCATTGATATGTTCATGCTCCAGAGTCAGTTCTTTTGTTGCACTCCCAGTGGAGGATCTAGGCCATGCAGCAGGGAGCAGATTGCCAATTCTCATCTGCTTGTAATTCTGCAGCTGAGTTGCTAATCTTCATTTTATTTCATACCTGAACATATGGGGAAGAAAATATTGGAGAGAAAAGGTGATTTCTACAGTATCATTTTGGTAAGTTTTTTTTGGTTACTTTTTTACTCAAAAAAATTTTGCAATGTGACAGATGCAAAAAGCAAAAGTGAGTAACACTTACTTGGACTAAATATTCACTTGTCCACATATTTTAGAATGAGATACGGTGACTGCTCATTGCAATGGTCTCATCAGAAAGAGCCAGCAAGCGTTCAATGCTTTTGAAAATTAGGCCATTTATTTCAAAGCCTAAATGTGCAGTTGGGAACTAAAATTCAAATATATTTCTCAGTGCCATGCCTGCTAGCCTCTAAGATGCAAAAACCCTGAGCAGAGATCCAAATAAAATCTCAAGCAGGTTTTAACACTTACAGTTTTCCAGGATTTCACCCTGTGTCTTCTTTGTGTTTTGTTTAATGCTCAGCATGCCATCAGTGGTTAAACAGTACATGTGGGATTCATTTATTTGGTGAGAGCAGGACTGTGGTAATAGTGATTTCCTTTAACAATAGGATTTTTTTTGTTGTTTTCCTGCTATAACCAAGGAAGAAACACCACTAATCCTGAATAATTTTATGGGTGAAAAATATTCTTTGTTTTGATGTTGTTCTTTAGGGATCACCTAATGTGATCAATTAGAAATTAGATCACTGGAAATGAACGATGGGGAACTTCACTTAGGAAATCAGGAAGGTCAGTGCTATTGGGAAATACTCAGTTAGATTCCTTTCTCTGGGTATTTTTATATGTCACATCTCCTAACATTTTACACAATGTAATGTATGTCACAAGGCAAAACATTTTTATGAGCCTCAGAGATAAGTCATCTTTCATAGTCATGATTAAATGATGCATGGAAAGGGACTGATCTCTGAGGCAAAGAAATTTCCACTTACAGAAGTAGAATTTTAACAAGACGTTCTCATGAGTTCCCTCCTGGCACATTTCTGGAAAAGGCTTCTCGTATCATTACCAGTACCCCAAGCTAACCAATTCTGCACCGAAGAGGCTGATGCTCTAACAGATGAGGACACAGTCCGGAGTTCAACTGCCAGCATGGCACTGCCGCTGCTTCTTCATGGATCTAAGGTGACCTTAGGGCTACTCCAGACTCTACGTCCAAACACAAGAAGAGAATATACTTGCTGTCTGCTCAGAAGAAAAGTCTGTAATTAGTACGGGAGCATGACAGGACACATGGAGTCTGCCTACACAGTTACGAAATGAAAGAAAAACTAGTGCACTGTGGAGGGTTACACTGAACTTTAAAAATACACTGAGAGAGGAAGAACAGCAAATGTCAATGAGAGTGAGGCAAGTTGGATTTCTGAAAATCTTCTACAGTGTCTAGTGGAGCAAATACAAAAACATCCAGACAACATACATCCCAGCTCCACTGAAGTCAATGGCAAAGCTCCCATTAACTTCAGCAAGACCAGAATTGCTTCCACAGCAGTCCAATACCTTGTCACTGTACATAATGCCAGCCAATATAACCTTCTGCTTCAGTCATCATTAAAATGTGATTGATCCTGGAAATATTTTGCTGGTGTCTTTTTCCCTTTTGGTCTGATTCCAGAGGTGTAGTTCCACTTTCCACAGAAGCACACATCCTTAACCTGGTTCAGACTAAGGGAGTACAAATTTGCTTCAAAATGGAAAGACAAGCTGTACTTAAACGTTGTAGAATTTTCTTCAGACTTTAGTGGAGAATAGTTTCAAGATGCGCCTGAATACACAACATAATGTAATAAACAAAAGGGTGAGTTTAGAGTAGCCATCTCTACTCATGGCCTGCAAATTGCTATAGTGCCATAAACTATTTCTAAAAATCTAGAAAAAACAAATGAAGAAAAGCATTTATATTGCCAGTAAATATCAATTCACTCTGCAGATGCCTGTGCTGCCCTGGAGATGTCTGATTACCCCAAAATTCAAAGAACATTTGATACTGCTAAACTTGCTGAGATAACAAGGTGTCATAGGTGAGCTTTTTTCATCATAGAGCATGAGGATTATCAATATTTATGCGGAGTACTTGACAGAAAAAAATGAGCAGCAAACCATTTTAATAAGGGATTAAAATTTGGATACTGTTCATTCCCAGTACCTTTCTCAGGCTGAAACTCACATACATTCAATAGGCAGAGAACCTTTTTGGGAATGGATTCTTTTTTGTTGCTCAGATTTTAGGGAGGTTACCTAAAGAAAAAAAGCTTACCTACTCATAAGTTTATTAGCTTATGAATAGTCCAAGTTCAGCCAAACCTGACCACTAATTCAATTCCTACAAATTTTGTGAGGGCAGACAAATAAAAACAGCCAGACAGTACCAGCACCTTGGCGAAGAGGAGAAGCTGCAGTATGAATTCCTCTTCGCTTGACACCAAAAATTCACAAAGAAAGCAATCCTGATAGATGCCATCACCTTCAGTCAGACCTCATAATCACTGCAGGACATAACCCATAAAAATGCAGCTTTTATTACCTCTGGTGCTCCCAGAACGATTTGTTCTGAGAACAGATAGAACAAGTTAACTACTGATCCGTAGCTCTGCTACTATCTCTAGGGTATCTAGGGCTTCAACCTTCCATACAGAGGGCAAGGTCCACAGTGTGCCAGAGTTGTGTGTGTCTCCATTAGCATCAGATGACCTAGCCCAGAAGTCTGATCTGCCATCAGGCTGGGGTGGCAGAGTACACAGCCCTGCATCTGTAATGGCTTCAGCACTTTTGGATTTACCAAAAGGTTGCAAGTTTCCTGATAGCCTTGTTTCTGCCTAGGATGCCTGTCTGAAAAATAAACGGTAATTTATCAGAAAATCTCGGGCTCAATTCTGTAAAGCATAGATACTACAGTTACTGGATGAATGTTTATCCCATTTCAGAACTTACATGATGTCAGTATTATGTTCATTTATTACAACTAACACTTTTAAAATCAGAAAATCCAATCAGCTCACCTCAATTAGGAATTATGGATGTAAACACCTAAAATGAATGGATATTAACTGATTGGTTTTTACTGTACAAACAATCTTTACACTTAGAATAATTATTGAGCAACTGGAGCTAAATTGCAAAATAATTATTTTTGTTAGGTGTGCTTAGTTAAACTGCAGGATCTGAGGACATGAGATAAATTTTTAGAGAGCGCTGGGCTGAGGGCATCGTATGGCTGAATGTGATGCCAGGGCCCAGTGGTGTTGCTTAGCAACTTCTGAGGGCTGGCTTTGGCAATTAATTCTTATTTGTGCTAGGGCTACACCACAGCTCTGTTCAGGATGGGAGAAGGCAGAGCAAATGGTCCTCCAGGAGAGACAACAGCAAAACTAGGACTTGCACCAAACGGCTGCTGTGGAACAAACCGTTGTGTGATAGATGTTACTTGATGAGCACATTTTCTGAACACCCACTTTCTTTCCATGAAAAGATAATGTGCTTTTGAAAAGGATTAATCACTATCAGAATGTACGTATTTGTTATAGAACAAGAGCATCCATGCAGGGCATTTCTTCAAAACTGACTGCTTCATTTTACATTCATACTTGCATCTGAACTGGCTTTCAAGCGTGAAAGCTGTAACCTACGGAGCCACCCATGAAACCACACTGCTTGGCAGACTACATATGATTTTGTTCTTTCTTTGAAAGTACACTTAGTTTTGTCTTAGTTTGAGTTAAGATGCCCCAAGACACTAGCAATGGAGAAAGAGGCTGAGGGGGGTGATTGTCCCCCTTTGCTCTGCGCTTGTGAGGCCTCACCTGCAGTACTGCATCCAGGCCTGTGATCCCCGGCACAAGAAAGATGTGGGGCTGTTGGAGCGGGTCCAGAGGAGGACACAAAGATGTTCAGAGGGCTGGAGCACCTCTCCTATGAAGAAAGACTAAGCAAGCTGGGCTTGTTCAGCCTGGAGAAGAGAAGGCAGCTCAAGGGAGACTTCACTGTGGCCTTCCAGTACTTGAGGGGACCTTATAAACAGGAGGGAGACTGAATTTTCACATGGATAGATAGTGATAGGACAAGGGGGAACAGCTTAAAACTAAAAGAGGAGAGATTTAGGTTGGATGTTAAGGGGAAATTTTTTACTCAGAGGCACTGAAACGGGTTGCCCAGAGAAGCTGTGGATGCCCCATCCCTAGAGGTGCTCAAGGCCAGGTTGGATGGGCCCTGGGCAGCCTGATGCAATGGGTGGTGACCCTGCCCATGGCAGAGTAGTTGGAGCTGGATGATCTTTAAGATCCCTTCCAACTTAACTAGTTCTATGCTTCTATGAAAGACAATGCTGAGTCTATGTTCACTTCCTAGAGATGGTACCAGGTTGCTTCAGTGCCCTCCTCCCATGTCCAAGTCTGGACAACTCTCAGCTTCCTCAGCTCTGCAGGTGACTCCCGCCCCACTCTCGCTGCTCTTCTGCAATGAGGAGGGCCTTGAAAGAGGGAATAAAGCTCAAAGAATCTTTTAACTCCCCTAGGTGCTGATGAAAGGCAGGTCACCGAGAGCCCTTTTTGCAAGCCCAAAGTGGCAATGCTCCCTGTCCAGCAGCCGGCTTTGCGTCACTCCTACTGAATTCCACCAGTGTTTCAGCCATGTGTTTATTTTGCCCTTCAGATGGAGGTGGAAGCAATTCTGACAGTGTGTAGGTACATTCAAAATTCTGATTCATTTCTATAAAGCTTTTGCATAAACATATACAACTGAATTATTTATGAATTTGTACCTTTTCCTCCAACCATGATAAAACAACTTGCTACAACAGGCCAAAAAATGGTGAAAGATCTTTTATAAGGAAGAAAAAAGCATTTCTTCTGTGCTGACAATATCGTTTCTTAAGAATTCTGAAAGCCAAAACTTTGCATAATATTGCAGTGAAGGAAAACTTGCAAGTAAATTTACCTTTTTTATTTATTTATTTTGTAGTTAAAAAAAAATCACTAAAGGGCACCTTCTATTCCTTCACAAAGTCAGGGGAGCTACAATTCTCCTTCATTCAGGATACTGAAGTTTTAATATACTTTAAATAAGAACTATGGAAAGAATTTGAAAATACATCTCAAAAAATCAACAATCTTGTTTTATAACGGTTGAAAATAAGGACAGATTTTTCTGCAGTTCAGTCATTTGAAACTTGACAGAATTGTTGTCTTTCAACTTTCCAACCAATGTTTGCAACAAGAGTGGTGCCTTATTATTGCAACTGCCTCTTTTGTCTACCGAGTCAAGTTGTCTGAAAAATGACTTCATGGTGAGAAAGTGCCCTAATGACAATGAATATCATTTTCAAAATTCCTTCACTGCATAAAGAATTTTACATAATTTACACACATTAACTGATTTTTAACTTGCCAGTGATTTATGATGCACCAACCAAAGAAAACACCCAGCAAAGGACAATGTGCTGTGAAGATTGCACATTTACACAGTGAGTCTACATTTTATGAGTACTTGACCGTGCAAAATCATGGCCCTTTACACAGGCTGAGCTCTGCCTGGATATGCCAGCTGTTAGGCACAGTGACCACTGCAGACATGCCATATACATGCCAGCTATGGCTGACCGTCATGGCCCTGCAACAGCACCCATCTGTGTCACCCAGTCATGTGGGGCATGTACATGACAATCCAAAACCACTAGGAAATAGAAATTATTTAATGTTGGATTTCAACAAGTATAGCAGCACCTTTGCTATCTATATTGTTGTGAATAGGCAGAGAAAGGAAAATATACAGCCTTAAACTAGGATTGCTCTAATCATTAAACATCAGGGAAGAACAATTTGACAGTTTGTGATGAGGTACAAACTGGAAACACTCTGCCTGCCTGGATGTCCCCCTGCCAGCAACATGACGATGGGACTCCCACAGCCTTCAGTTTCTTATTCCTGTGCTTTTTATTTGCTTGGTAAACATTTTTGGCTTTTTTTCACCATCTTTGACGGTAGGGTTTTTATCACAAATCAGAAGTAAATTGACCCAAAACATGTAATCTCTCTTATGGGAGCTTCAGTTACTTCTGCTTTTGAAGAAGAATGAGAAGCAGTTCCTTCTGCAGATGCAGCTTGAATATTCACTTTTTGTTTCCAGGCAGTGGTATCAAAGACAGAAATTCCCGTAAGCTTTGGTCTGCAGATACTCGACCCAAGCTGAACAAAATTGGTTCTGAAGTTAGTTTTTCAGCTGTTATTAATGTTCTTGTTTTCCAAAATATAATTCAAACAGATATGAAAACCTTCATCATTGCCACATATCCATCTTCCCACCCACACACTCTCTATCTAGGTATTATGTTATCTGTCTGAAAATCAAGTTAGTTTCCAAGTAGAATGAAGTTTATGAAACTTTTAGCAGAACTGGGCTGAATTTTATAAGCATTAATCCACATCATGGCTTGAGAAAGAGATAAGGGTAAGCTCACCATAATTGCATGGCTTCACTGGAAATGGCAAAGTTTTGTAGGTTCAGCTGCATTTTGCTTTGAATTTATAAAAGTTCTCAACTTCTTAATAAAATCTAGGCTGGTATTTTGCCTGAATTCAACAGGAGAGCAACATATCCTTGAGCTGTTCCTCAGTCCCTCATAGCCCAGTGAACACTGCCCTACACGTGAGCACTGACTACATTTCCGAATAACAGAGAACATTGTATTATCAACCACTGTAATCTTAAAGGATCCTGTCCCATTTACAGAAAACTAGCGTCAAGGAATCTGCTATATTCCATGCTTCAAAGCAGAAACGTAGCTGTCTACCACATTATGTTATCTGTGGAACTACCTAGAGTGTGGCATTGCATTTTGTATGATCACAAGCTGTACTGACCAAAAGCCCTGTGCTGTAAAATGGGATGGTCCTTCAGCACAGACTGAAAGGTTTCTTTTAGGAAAAAGTGGTGTGCGACCACTGTGGGGATATGGGGAGGGATATCGACAGAGGCCTACCCCCCCAGACTTGTGACTGAGGGTGTACATAGCACCAGGTGACCTCTGGGGAGGAAGGAAAGGTGCTGCAATGTTCTTTGGCTCATCAGTCAAGAACCAAGCTCCATGTTGACAGTCACCACTGACACTGTGAGAGGTGTTTTGATGACAGCTGTGGAAATGAAGGGAGATCCAGAGAGCTACATGCCAGATAGGCTCATCTCAATTGTTGAGAAAGTGATGGAATAAATCGTCCTGTAACCTCTTTCAAGACAAGGACTGGACAAGATGATGATTGGGAGTAATCAGCATGGGTACATGAAGGGGATACCTGACAGCCTTCTAAAATGAGATGACTAGCTTGGTGGATGAGTGGAGAGCTGTGCATGCTGTATATTTTGACTTCAGCAAGGTTTTCAACACTGTCTCTCATAATATGCTCACAGACAAACTGGTGAAGCACAGCCTAGAGAAGTGGGGAGTGAGGTGGTCTGAAGACTGGCTGAACCTTCAGGCTCCAGCAGCACAAAGTCCAGCTGGAGACCAGTCACCAGTGGTGTACCGAAGAGCTTTGTATGTCAACACCTACAGCACTGGAAACATGCCACAGCCGTCGGCTGCACCTTGTACAGCTTTTTACTGCAACATGGTTTGCAATTCCAGACAACTGACTTTAATAAAGACTCCTCTTCACCTCTGCTAATCAGATTAGGAGGCATGTAATTAAGTATCAGCTCTTACTAAGACATAAGATTGAAGACCTCTTCTCAGGTATTGATAGGATAAAGAGCTGAAAAACCTTCTCTATGTATTTGGTGGAAGGGAGTAAAAGGATGAGGTTCAGGGATTATCCAATATCACACTGAATTATAAAAAAGAAACCTAAATACATGCCATTAAAATAAAACCAAAGATTATGCTAAGGGAAATATGCCTCTGAAACATGGCAGAAATACTCAGCACTCCATTCAGGATGCACACAGAATATTCTCCCTTCAAATGATACCCTTTAGGTGAGAACAACAGTACGTTGATAAGAGAGGGAAAAGCTCCTACTGTTTGTACTAGTGTATGATGTTACTTTCCCATGAAAGAGACGGTTTGGTCTACAAGGCTCTCAATTTCACAGATTCCTCACGCAGAAGCCCTGCTGTACTGTCTGTTGAAGAGGACCTTTTCTATTGTTCTTGACAGTTGCCAGGCCCAATCCTTGCAAAATTAACTCAGGAATCAATACAGTTTCTGAAGCAGCTTTCACCTCTGACTTCATCTTGCTCTGGGTCAGGGGCTTTCTAACTCTCATATATAAACCGTTTCAAAGAGCTGTGCTGCTGCTGTAGCAGCTGAGAATCAGTCATTTAATAGCACAGGAAAAGCAAAAAGCATTTAGTGTTCCAGCAGCTGGGTGAGGCAGAGCTTCCCTGCAAGAGATGTCCTTGTGAAAGTAAGATACCCTGCAAAACAGGGTTGGGATAGGTACAAGCCCACCTACGCCCAAGCACAAAGTTCAGACTGAGCTTCCCTTTGCCCTGCTCATGTATACAGCACATGACAATGGTACCTGTTGCTGTTGAGGGTGACAAAATCTAATCAAAGAAAGTTTGGTCGTTATTACTTATGACCAGAGATACAAAATGGAGGCACCAGGGAGAAGAAGAAAATGAATTGTGACAGTTAATGAATTTCATCCAAGCAGCTTTCATCTCATACATCAGATGTTAATGCAGCCTTTAAAATTTTATATCTTTTTAAGTCATTAATAGAAAAATTAAATTATGCATTACTAATAATGTAACTTAAAAAGGTACTAAAGACTTTCAAGAAGGTGAAAAGAAATTTCCAAGAGTCTATTGCAGAAATTGAGATTGTGTTACCCATGGAAAAAGGTATTTGGAGCCCTTTCTTATACCTCTCCAAGTGTGTTTCTGGAAGCTATCAGGACTTACTGCTGGGATGGCAACTCTCAAAGCTGGTGAGAGAATAAAACTGGAGACAAAGCTGACTTTGCTGTTCAGGTCTGGTTGCCGAGCACTCCTCAGTCAAAGTACACGTTAGGCACAGATGTGGTTTATACAGTAGCATTTGTTAAAGGTTGTTCTGCAGGATTCATCAATCTGAAGAAATTACAGACCTCATAAAAAGTAATTGCCGCACAAAGCACCTTGCTGCACACAGAGAGATGGAAAACAGAAAATCAAGCCTCAGATATCATGGATACTGTTAGCAGAAGGAAAATCACCACAGAAGTTGCTATGTCAGTGTCACAGGGGTGTGTGAGCTTAAACATATATGTGTGATGTCTGGTAAGTGTGAGGTTAAACATCAAACAGAACCAGATAGTAACCAGTCTCCGTTTTCAGAGACCTCATGCCCACAAAAACAGTGAAAAAATGGGTTTCACAAAGCTCTGTAGTGAGAAATTGTGTGGAGTGTCAGAGTGGGGTTTGGGAGACCAGATCTGCTTCCCAGCCTGGTCACAAGCATATCATTGCCCTCAGCATCAGCCCTGCTCATCCTAGCCTCAACTTAATGTTCAGGGGAACAGGCAGAGCCATGCTCCTCCACCTTGCAGAGACCTCCAGGGTCTCCCCACCTTGGGGCTACTGCTGCTCTGCTGCTCTAATAGTCAGATCATAAAATCATTAAGGTTGGAAAAGACCTCTAAGAGCATCTAGCCCAATCACCAGCCCATCACCACCATACCAACTGAACCGTGTCCCTCAGTGCCACTTCTACACATTTCTTGAACATCTCCAGGGGTGGTGACTCCATTACTTCCCTTGGCAAATTTTTGCCTTAGAAAGCATTACTCTCACACCATTTAAACAGCTTATTCCCGTGTTCATACTCATATTGAACGGCTTTCACTATGAAGTATAATATATTGACAATAAGAAGTATTGACAACTGAATAGATCCACACTAAGGTTTCTATCAATATAACCTTAAACAAATCCCTCCTCAGCTATGGTAGCTACATTAGCACAAAAATTGTGCTAAGATGAATGTAAGCCCGTGGTCATATAATGCAGAGTATCTGAAGTACTGGGTTTTACGTTACTGCACATCAGCAGGTACCATGATAATCTGCAGCCTTTGACGTATGCCAGCTACTATGAGTGCATAGTTCTTTTAAGCTAATTTTACTTCTCAGTTCAGATGAATTAAAAGGAACATGAACAAACACAGTTGCAACATGGTGGTAATTTAACAATTGTAAGTCACAAAACAATACGCTGCTTTTCTCATGTGGTCAGAGATGGGGTGAAGCGACACTAGTGAAAAAGAAAGAAAGAGATTGCTCCTGTAGGCTTCCTGCGGTAAGGACAAGGCCTTTCTATGGGGTACACCAAGCCGAACAAAATCAAGCCTCCTCCCTTACTTCAGCAATAAATAATTACCGAACCAAAGCAGTTAAGGGCAATTACCAATGATCTTGAGAAAGGTTATTTTAACATGGAACAGAGCACTGTTAAAGCTACTACATTGCTTGTAATAAACAACAACAACAACACTCACACAGCAGGATTTTAACATCTGAAGATATGTAAATCTGTCAACACTACTGCTGTGTTTTCAGCCATGCATGGCTTACACCATGGCCCTAATCTGTTCCACAGTGCTGCTTTCTCTGTTGTACTTTGCTCCTCCTTCTTTGCATTGCCTGTATGTGCATTAGCAGTGGGAGGCATCAATCCGTGCCTGCCATAGTGGTAGGTTACGCAGTCTGTTCACACTATGCTACACAGGGAAAGTTTCCCTCAAATACTGAAGTGTTCCCTCTGAGCAGGACCGCAGGCAAAGAACAGAATTGTGTGACAGGGATCTGGGAGGGAGGGAAGCTTTTCTGTAAGTCACAACATGGGAAATAAAAGAATTTTGAAGTGGTAAAGCCAGAATTCAATTCAGGACACTTTTCCTTGTATTGAAATTCTACAAGAAAGGCATTACATAATCTGAACACAACAAAGTGATAAAACACAGCTTAGCTTTGTGCTCTCAAATCACTTATTCTGTGTGCCTTAATTCACTTACTCAGATTAGAAGCATCTGGTATTGAAATGAATTTCCTTTATTAAGTGCAATGTGTATCCTCCCAGACAAGCTACATTGTGGAAAATATTTGCGAACATTTTTCAGTATATATTGACAGAAGCTTCCATTATTTTTTCTCTCAAAACTTTGCAAATTTGTGTGGAATAGCAATAGATAATACCCAGACCTGTATGTTGAGTCTTCATCTATTTAGACCCTTCCAAACAGCAGTATCAGAGAGGATGCTCTGTTCCTTCTCTTCTCTTTGCATCTGGAAGGGGCATCTTGCTGAGGGCTAATTAGTGCTCAAATGTGGGTAAATTGCTATGCAAAGGAGCACTCAAAATGTCCAGACCTTTCCACAGTGGTGGCAATGGATGTGGTTTCCCCTCAGGTGGATTTGCTCCCCATGTTCAGCTGAGATTCTATGGGTGGCTTTAGATTATGGACATCCTTCTAACTAAATTTCAGGAGCTTTAAAGGCCATTATTGCTTATAAGATTCACCTCCAAACCCTTGGAACATTGCTCTTCTTAACTGTCTTCTCTCTCACGCATTTTTAGAGAATTATACTACTAATGAGGGGATTAATATTAAGCCATTTCATTATAAATGGGTTGGATGCACTCTTAATATCTTGAATTAATCTGCATTTGGCAAGCACAACCCTGCTCTTGTCTTTCTTTCCAAAAAAATTTAGAATGACAGATTCCTCCGATGTCATAAATAAGACAACAGAAGGTAACCCGTGAGACAGGACTGGATACCTTTTAAAAGGAGGGAAACTAAGCACATCTTCCAAAGAGTTACGGAAACGACACAAAGCTACAGTTTTTTTGTTAGCTTGTTTGTTGTCATTGTCCCCCCCCAGTTTCTGCCAAACATAACTGTTTTTATCCTGAGAGCTTAGCTCTTTTTTTTTTTGTTGTCAGGTGCTGTATGGGCAGTAACAATGATAAAGCTCACACATTTCCCCTCGAGCTTGTGAAATGTGGTGAGTTTGCTTTGAGAAGGCTCCAGCCTCCTGGCTTGGCCAGTCCTGGCCACTGTTCAGGCTGGTACCCCACTGCTATAGGTGACACCACCACAGATGACACCACTGACCGAGCTGCCAGCTGGTCACCCACGCCTGCCACATGGCCAGCCACCTCCAGGCTTCCACTGCACACAGGCTCAGCCCGAACCAAACACACTTTGCTTTCTGGAAAGGGGATAGGGAATTGGGCAGCACTGGAAGAAAAGAGACTTTCTGAATCATCTTCCCCTTTGCAAGGCAGCCAGCTAAATGCAGCCTCCAGCCTTCCTCTTGGCGTAGAGGCATCTGGAATTGGATCCTACTTCCTGTGAGAGAGCAGATGGAGACATTGAAGGGATGAGAAGTGTTCCTTTTGAGGAGGAAACCCATCCTCTGAGGGCAGGCTGGGGACAGGCTGATTTCCAGGCTTCACCTTTCAATAATGGTGCAAAAGCCATGCTTGAGGAGCCGTTATTATCGATTGTGTTACAGGCCAAGTAGACCACCAAGGCTTCCAAGAGCAGCTAAGGAGCTGACCTGCATCAGGCGTTGCACTGGCTGAACTGGGGTGCAGGAAATAACGGGCATTACCTAGGGCTTCTGCTTAGCCTTGAACTGAACTATTGCTGGCAAGAAGAGAAAAGAAAAAAAAAAAGAAAGACAGGAGAAAAGGAAAAAAGATTGATTTTCCTTCTGGCAAATATTTGGCTACAAGGATGTGCTCATCTGTCATTTGTCTTGCCTCAAGAATTGGCCTTTGCAGAATGAAACAAACAAACATTGCTACACTGTATGGCATTTTGTATTGACGTAAAAGCCTCACTGAGGATAACAGACATTTATAGAGCGATTCATATGACTTTAAAATTATCCACCTTTGCCTTTGCTTAGTGATATTTCATCTAATAGTTTGCATTTGTTATTTGAAGAGTACGCAGAGTAGATTGTGTCGCTGACAGCTATGAGAAAAGCCTAGTATCTGTGAAGACTCATAATTCCTTTGGGTACTAATGTCCTCTCCTGATAACAGAATTTTATGTAGACCATTACAGAAAGACTACATTCCCCACCCAGTCTTTAGAGGGGGCAGAGACTGGTTGCACCAGCCTGGATTCCCTAAATATCTATTCCCCAGAAGACGCACACAGGAGTTTTCCCTATAGTATCTCCCACTGCATGCAGCAGGTCGAAAATACAAAATATAAACAATCGCTGAAGGTTGGCATAATGCTGCAGCTTCTATAAAGCTCTGTGTGACCAGGCAAAGTTCAGGGAGATGAATGCAGCTCGCTTATACCAAACACCCTGACAGCTCATCCTTTGCATTTCCTACCACCTGATCTCAAAAAACACTCCTTATTTCATGAGCACTTCATGAAACAGGGAACCAGGCTTTAATTGCCAGAACTCTTACCCTGTGGGTGCTTCCTGGGGGATAACTACTCCTGCGAAGCACAGTGAGGACGTGGTCACCAAAAAGAAAGACAGAAAAATTCTTGCATCTATCAGGATAATTTAATTGTCTGGCTGACAATGCATATAAGAATACTCCTGGGACAGTCTTATCTGCACCTGAATGTAGAGTTTGCACTTGTATTTAGGTAGCTGGGTAAGCACTGGCTGTCAGGGTTATTAGCACATCAAGATTTTAATGGCAGCTGATCCTAATAGCTTCTGCAGAGATGCTGCTCAGGCCCAGCTCTTCCTTCTTCTTTTGGGGACCTAAGAAACCTTGTAAGCAGATCACGTACGATGTGTATCTTTGTGTAAGCTAAATCTTAGAAATTTTGTCTGATTCTGAAGCAACCTGTTTTACCATCAACCAGTGGAAAGTGTGAGATTCATAGAGCGCATTACTATGTTTGCACAAATTCAAGGCTTTTCTCCACGCAGTATTAAATTTTGAAGTACAAGAAAAGCCGGTGAAAAGCTGGGAACACGCTAGCAATCAGAGCTTTCAAGACCATACCAAATCATGTCATCAAGGATACCTCTAAACTCTTAACTGATCTAACTAAATCTGAACTAATATCTTCAGTGATGTAAGAAAGGGGACTACAGATACCAGTGAAGCACAGCAAAAATTGTTTCCCTGTTACCTAATCTAAAGTGTTCCAAGACTTCAAATGGAAAACATTGTATCATGGTATAAAAGCACATGCCCAAGCTTATGGTTAGATTTTGATGAGCGCTGAATGTGCGCATACCAGCAGAAGTGCTTGCTGTTCACCTCTGTATTGAAAGGAGATGCCACCCTTCAATATGGAGTTGAACACATGATACATCAATGATACACTGATAATGGAAACATTCTTCTGTTTCAGACACCCTTTTTCAATAATGACAGAGCAGCTGTTTCAGTAAATAATGATAGATATTCATAAAAGAGCCATTTTCTAGATTTTGGTTGAAAAAACAGTGCTAATACCACTTGAATAACAGATTAATTTTTCTTTAGCGAGCAAAGCAGTATGCAGCATTACAAAGCCAAGCATCAGTTTCACATGATATTAAATGGACTCCACTCCATGAAAACCCTCAGCACTAACAGCAGCACCAAAAAACCAGACAAGCTTATGGGCACATAAAATTCTAAAGTGGAAGCAACAGCCTTTATCGCTAAATGCAGCTGAGTAAAAATACAAGTTAGCAGGTTTCTCTGCATTAGACTGGTTATGTTAATTGTTTAGTAAATCTTAAAGAAAAGGTGGTTGCTACCTGTGCAATGGCATTAGGGACTGAAGTGTTAAGCTGGCTGAGGCTACTGGAGCAGGGAAGCACTGCAGCTCCTGGCAGAGGCTGTTGAAGGCAATTCACAGCTCACCTGAGCCAGGCTTACAGCGGCAGTGCTTCCTCCCCATTGCTGCAATGCTGTGGATGCCTGAGATGCAAGGATAAGGATATGCAACATTTTCACAGCGTGAGCCTCAAGCCAGCAGGCTCTTAAATCACTAAGTGTCCAAACAGTTTTCATTGTGCCCTCATCCATTCCCCACAAAGCAAGATCAGCAGGGGAAAAGCTGCCTCCATATATGAAACGAGAATAGCGCAACACCTGCTGGGACAGAAACCGTATTCATGAGGTACGTAAATGAACTGACAAGAGGAGGACGGTGGAACTGGTGCTGCAGCATCAACTCTGCTGCAGCTAATGCAGCTTCCGTAAGATGTATGGGGTTTGTGAACTAAAACCTGGCTATTACAGGAGCAAGCAGTGTGTGCTCCTCAGGAAACCTGTAAAACACAGGGAAATCAGCCTCACCTCAAGGAGACAAACAAAAAAAATGAAAGCAGCATTTCCAGAGCATCAGCCAGGCCTGAGAAGTTTGCAGATGTCCATCCACAGAAACTCTAAGAAGCACCCAAACCTGTGAAGGCTCCTGCTGGAGCTAGCTCTCCATCAGAAGCAATACAGCCACATTAATGAAATACTCCCTCAGCCAGGCTAATGAACTGAGCAGGGTGGCACATTAACTCACCTCCCAGCACATGGGCTGGGCTTGTCTCTGCCTGACCCTTCGTGGGGCAAAACGTGCCCTGAGGTCTCTCGAGCCGGAGGACGGCTGGGGGCCTCCTCAAGTCCTTTCCACCTTGAATTATCTTACAGAATGACAAACAAACCATCTTAAAATCTGGTAATGAAAGCCTGAAATTAAGAACATGTCTGATTTCTGGTATTCATTTTTCTTGAAGAGAATGCTTTTTCTCACAGGTACATGGCAAAATAAAGATTTTTTATCTGTAAGTCAGATTTTGTAATACATTGCAAACAAGTTGTCTCCACAGGGAATTCATTTCATTTCAGGGAGATTGCTGTAGTAAATAAATGCTTATCCAATGAAATCAAGCATGTTTTTGACCATTAGTTTCAACACGTCTAGAAGAAAAAGATCTATCTATCTTGTCCAGGACTGGTGCCCCCAGTACAGGAAAGATGTGGAGCTGTTGGAGTGGATCCAGAGGAGGCCATAATGATGCTCAGAGGGCTGGACCACTTCCCTTATGAGGACAGACTGAGGGAGCTGAGCTTGTTCAGCATGGAGAAGAGGAGGCTGCGGGGAGACCTCATTGCAGCCATCCAGTATTTAAAGGGAGATTGTAAACAGGAAGGAAATCAGCTTTTTGCAAGGGTAGATAGTGATAGGACAAGCAGGAGTGATTTTAAACTAAAGGAGGGAAGACTTAGATTAGATGTCAGGGAGAAGTTCTTCATTGAGACAGTAGTGAGCTGCTGGTGCAGGCTGCCCAGAGAGGTTGTGGATGCCTGTCCCTGGAGGTGTTCAAGGCCAGGTTGGATGGGGTCATGGGCAACCTGATCTAGTACCCTACCAGGAGGGATTAGCAGCCCTGCCTGTGGCAGGGGGGTTGGAACCTGGTGGTCCTTGGGGTCATTTTCAACCCCAAGCCATTCTATGATTGTATGTCAGCCAGTGACTAGATACAAACAACACATCAACAAAATGCTGAAAGACTTCCAATGCCAGAAGTAATTTCTGGTTCCATTTCTATTTCCACCCCCACCTTCTTTCTAAAATTTTGTCAGTATGTGAACTGGTATATTGATAATGAAACTTGTCATTAGTCCTTTTCTAGGACATTCCTCCATTAAACTAAATATAGTCATAAAATCCTCTGTAAGATAAGATAATAGAGTGCTGCAGTAATAGTGTGCTAGCTGTTAACAAGAGCTGTTAGCTCCCTCTGAGAGTCAGAGGGTTGGGGACTGCTGCTATTGATGAACTGAAACCCTCCGATAGTAACGTATGTGTAGACCCAACCAAGAGTGGGCTAATGCGATACGACCATCTATTGTGCAACACCTGCATGAACTTCTATAGGCCAACTTAGCTCTGATGTGTTTTTAGAAGGCAGGTAGAGTTTAACTGCAATAAAACTGATCCAAGCTGTTCATATCCCATAATGGAGATGAACAAAGTAGCTTCATTACTATTCAAATGGTGCTGAAATATTTTTATTCAGGTTGGTAAATTCGTGAATTAAGTAAATACCTGGTTAATATAATGTTAAGTGCTTGCTTTAGGTGAAGGCTGAACATGACTGATAAACACATGACTTTTTCTTTCAAGAAAAGGCCCAGACATGGCTATGAAGAAGGATGAGGGGGTTAATTAACAGTAGTCATACTGCTATTAAGGTCTTCTCTACATAGCAAATGTTTTCTTTTGTTACATTATAATTGCATTGCCATCATTACATGTAATGATATGGTGCGCACATGTAATAAACCGAGTGCAGTCTACTCACAGTGTCACAACCATGAATACAGTGAAGGTGATAAAAAACAGAAAAGGAAAAAAGATAGAGAAAGGAGGAAAAAGAAAGAAAAAGAAAGAGAAAAACAAAGAAAAAGAAAAAGAAAAGTATTATACCAGCAGAGTAAGGATGCCCACGTAGGGGATCACAAAGGTGCATGTCTTCTTAATACACATGTCTAAACAGGCAAGGATCAAGGCAGCTCTGGTTTGCAGGAGGCAGGTGTCAGTTCTTGTAGTAGGCTGCACAGGGAGAAGTTCTCCCTTCCTTGCACACAGTCTCCAGCCATACCAATCCACTGTTATTATATCAATATGATGACAGCACTTTAATTTCACATTCTAATTCCTAACAGGATAGCTTTCTACAGACCAGCATGGAACTGACAAATTTGGTAATGTTGGATGTCTTTGGGTATGAAACATCCAAACACCTAGCCAGAATGTTAGCCTGGACTCAGTAAGTAGAAAAAAAAATCAACACTAAGAAAATCAAATTCTCTAGGCTTCTTCTTCTGAAAAGATGCCAACTGACCTTGCAGCAATTCTTTCTCCAGTGCTGAGGAATTTGACTTGGTGGCTACCATTGCTTTGCGTGGCCTTCTGAAGCTGAATAGTCTGAATCTTACACTGTAACTATGCAGGATCATGAGAGAAGCTGAGGATGCTGCAGAGCCGAGCAGAGAAAAGAGCCATGGAAAAGAACACACAATCTGAGCAAGTAGGAAATTTGCCAGGCAGATTTAATGAACCTGTGGGAATGGGTGTAAAAACAGAGAGGGGTTTAATCAGAGTTTAGCTTGAAAAAGAGTCAAACAAACAAACCCACAACTGTGTCTCTGTCTCCCTTCTGTTTAGAAAGGAGGAAGAAGTGAGGTGGGACAGCTGGGCATGCAGTTAGTGATTTGTTTGCTGGGACTTGGCTGCTGTAAAGTCCAATATGGCCGTGGGCATGCCTGCACAATGCAGCAAGTACCCAGGCACAAATCACCTATCGAGTGTTGCTGCATTAGACTGGGACTGTGTCCAAACAGGAAGCAGGAGTTTTTTCAAAATATCTCATTTCTAAACTGCTTTACACATGCAGCGAGTTCAGGCAATTTGTGGTGACGTTGCTTCTAATAAGGTCAACGTGTAAGGATGAAATATGGGCATGCCAGAGAGATGCAATTAACAGCTCTGAGGAAGAAGAGCTTGGGCAGAATGAGAACAAAGGGAAGAAAGAGCAGGATGGCCATGGATTGCCATGGCTTGCCCTTACAAAACTGGAAAGCCTGAAGCACACTGGCAGTTTCCTGCAGGTAACCTTAACTTCCCTCTGCCTACACTGTGGGGAGAGCTCCCCACATTGTCCCTTTGAAGGAGCTTTCACAGAGGGGTTTATTAGCATGGATGGACACCTTTGCCAGAAATACTGTGAATGAAAAAGGAGATTGTCCAGCTCTCAGCATCACCTGCATTTGGTTATGGCGTATGGTGCCTGCAGGACTGTGACTTCAAGAGCTGCTGGCAAAATGCCCTGTGTGATGATGACTCATACCCTCTAGGTGCACCCTGCTGCGTTAATGGTGCAGCAAAAGGCAGTAAAAGTGCTTTGCACTGTGTGGTATCCAAGGTTTGGCAGCCATAGGAACAGATGGGAGGGAGGTATGAGTGTGGCTGGGAGAATTTGCAGTTTGGAGGACTGCTGACAAGGACATCCAACCTGAAGTGCTGGGTGCTCCAGGAGCAGGTGCCTGGAGCATCCTCACTGCACAGAGAGCTGAGTCCTTGCTCTGCACCTCCGGGTGCCCCAGCTGTTGGCAGAGGAAGCCCACAGCCCTCTCATATCTTGCTGCAGTACATCAGGTGGAAAAGGCAGCTTCGGCTAAGCCAGTTGCTCATTCCTGCTCTCGCATGCACAGCCTCGTAGTGTAGCAAAGATTGTGTAACAACTAAATCTCTTACAAAGCTAATACAGAAAGAACGCTTAAAACTTGAATCAACAGATGCTTTTCCACTCACAAAACTTCTTTATATATATTTCCTAAAGCAAAAAAAAGAATGGGGTAAAAAGAACACAAGAACTCAAGAGACCTGTTAGTGACAATTTCCTCATGCTAATTCCTCTTCCTAGGATTTGGACAGAACGTGACTCCTGCAGACTTCTTAGGGATGAGCTGGAGAGTATTTCATATGCTATACATACCAGGCTTAAACAGCCTTTTCAAAAGAGTAAAACAGCTTTTGTACAGTAGAGTTCAATAATCTCAGCTGAATGTCTCTTCATTAATTTGAATTTTGAGAAATATCACTTAGACACTTTGGGTTCATGACTTCAGAGAGTCTTTGTAACATTTTAGATAAAAATTGCCATCAAAAACTCCTGAATTTTTATGTCATTATTGTTAAAAATAATTATGCCAAACTATGAATGCACAGAGTAGCTACGTTGAGGCATGTCTACTATTTACCAAATGTTTTCCTATCTATCTGATGTTTCAAGATTCTGAGATCACTTGAGAATCTCTAGGAAGTGAAGTTTAATTCAGCCTCTTGGCATGTGCAATTAGTTGGTTGCCTTAGCTACTCCTCAGATGAATCTGTTGCATCCAAATTAAGGTTGAGCCAACACCACTGTGTTGGGTTGTTGGTTAAAATGAGATTTAGAGGGCAGTGCATATAGAGTTTAAGCAATATCAAAAATTCTGATAGGTCATCAAAAGCATACTCTGCTTATATTGGTGGGAGCTTATTGTGTTTAACACACTCAACAGGAAGAAGAATTCGCTCTGTATACTTTATTTGCATTCACGGATATCAGCCTTAGGTGGAAATATCTAGTGGATGTTGATATTTTAATTCAAAGGTCTATCTGCTGAGGTATATCTGCTTGGACAGACGTGGCAATACCAATGCACTCTGTCCAAAGCAGTTTGAAGCTTATCATGGAGAGCCTGTTTTGAAGACAATGTTAAGAGAAGTGGAGATTGGTCCTTCTCGTTCAGTCTAACACTGAAATATCCACATTCAGAAGGTTCAGTCCAATAGCACACACGTAAGCCTTCAGTGCCTCTGAGATGCCCTTGGGCATCCTGCCTGGCAGCCACCTGCTGCCCTGGAAGAACATGGGCCTACTGCATGTGCTGTGTCACATCTGCCACACAGATGTTCCTGACACCCCAGGGCACTGCAAATGCACTAGGGGCATAGATGACACATTTGATATTTTCCTGTGATGTTAGGAGGGGCAGCTAGTACATTCTTAGATAAATAAGTCAAATAGCTCATGTGCATTAACCAGGAGAAGGCATTGCTTATCTGCAGAAGCAGAACATCTGGAAAATGTCTTATGTGGACAGGTAAAAGCGAATGCTGAAAACATTCCAGTGTTGTCCTTGCTGATGCAGTCTACAAAACAGTTCGATTTTAAAATGTTCAGTGTAACTGAAAACTGGGCTATAAAAAAAGAGTGATTTGTGTTGAGCATTGGAGTTTGAACACTTTAAAAGGACCTGTCTGTAACTGAGAACAGAATTGCAATGAGACTCAGTATTTCTGCTGGTACTATGGCAAAAACTATAGCTCTCTCTCATAGCCATGTTATTTCTATTAGATTAGATCAGGGCTTTTGTATCGATTTATGCTTTTTATATAATGCATACATATTTGCATACATTTATGTGAACAAAGGCAGCTCTGACAACAGGAGAACATAAGGGCTCCAACTGACATTGCTTAGATAGCTATGCTCTATCAGCTTTTGTCAGTGCAAACACGTTGATGTTAAAGTAAGGAGTATATTTCTTGAATGATACGCTAGGGAAAAAAGATATAGTGACTCAAAAATTATACGTAGCTTCAATCTAAATCAGGACTGAACTCTGAATGAGTTTGAACAGCAGAACTCTTCAGTTAGATGGGGACTATTCCCCAATTCACATCTCAAGTGTGTAACGGTACTTTAAGCAGTGCTTCAATCCACTTATGCTTCACAGTTATAAATTGCCTCACTTTTTTCCTTTCTTATTGCATAACATTTGGTGGCTTCCAGCTTACATTTCTCCTTGACAGGCTGGACTTAACTGAAAAGGACTACATACTTATTTTCTTCTATAGGTAGCGCAGCAGTGAAGTGCGCTTGCTTCTTAAGTTCTGTCACTGACTATTACTGGAAAAAAGTTACTAGAAAGCAAAATCAGAAAAATGTTGACTAGTACAAAGGTCCTTTTCAAATCTACAGTCTCCAGTCAAGACATAATTAGCTCACTGTATTGATTCAGGGCTCCTGGTATGGAAGAATCACAGTAAGTTATCAGCAAGGCTGCCCATGGAACTTTTGTATTTCCTGATAATGTATTCTAGGAAGTACTGCATGGAAATGAAAAATGTATTGCTTATAAATTTGAAACATTTTCATTTAGGGTTGGCTTTAACGGCTCCTTATTTCTCAGCATTATTATTGATATGCAAATAGGAAAGCAAACTTGTATAAACAGTGACCATGATTTATGCTACCAGAGTACATTTTCTGGTAGAAGCAATGGCATTTGTAACCATAAAAAAGTAATGTGATGAGGAGTTAGGGAAGAAAAACCAGCAGGAAGGGGATGTATTCTCTTTCTGACGTATATGCTTTAAGTTTCTCTAGTTCCAATGACAACTACAGAGGTTTTTTTAAGCAGATCTCATTGACTCAGTGGCTATTGCTGTATCCTAACTCCAGCTTTGTTTGAGAGATGTTCCCACTCAAGATTTTGCAAAATGTTTTGGTAGAACTATTTTCTTTCATATTAGACTTAAGGACTTCAGACAGCAAAGGAAAACCTGCACCTTTATAACACATCAGGTAACAGACTGAATGAAAGATTTCCTCTGCTTTCCTAAACCCTTTCTTACATACACAACTGCTTGATAACAATAAAAGTAGTCATAGAATCATAGAATGGCTTGGGTTGGAAGAGACCACAATGATCACCAAGTTTCAATCCTCCTGCTGCAGGCAGGGTTGCCAACCACTAGATCAAGCACTAGATCAGGCAGCACAGGGCCGCATACAGCCTGGCCTTGAACACCTCCAGGGATGGGGCATCCACAGCTTTTCTGAGCAACCTGTGTCAGTGCCTCACCACACTCTCAGTGAAGAACTTCTCCCTGACATCCAATCTAAATCTTCCCTCTTTTAGTTTAAAACCATTCCCCCTTGTCCTATCACTATCTACCCTCGTAAAAAGCTAATTTCCCTCCTGTTTATAATCTCCCTTTAAATATTGGAAGGCTGCAATGAGGTCTCCCCGCAGCCTTCTCTTCTCCAGGCTGAACAAGCCCAGCTTCCTCAGTCTGTCCTCATGGGGTAAGTGTTCCAGCCCTCTGAGCATCTTTGTGGCCCTCCTCTGGACCCTCTCCAACAGCTCCACATCTTTCCTGTATTGGGGGCCCCAGATCTGGACACAGCACTCCAAATGGGGCCTCACGAGGGCAGAGTAGAGAGGGACAATCCTCTCCCTCTCCCTACTGGCCACCCTTCCTCTGACGGAGCCCAGGATACCATTGGCAAGAGCACACTGCCAGCTCACGTCCATCTTTTCATCCACCAGAACCCCCAAGTCCTTCTAGGCTGGACTGCTTTTAAGTTCTTCTCCCAGTCTGTACATGTATCTGGGATTACCCTGACCCAAGTGCAAAACTTTGAACTTGGCCTTATTGAACCTCATTAGGTTCACATGGGCCCACCTTTCAAGCTTGTCAAGGTCCCTCTCGATGGCATCTCCTCCTTCTGCTGTATCAAATGCACCACTCAGCTCAGTGTCATCAGCAAACTTGCTGAGGGTGCACTTAATCCCATCATCAATGTCATTGATAAAGATGTTGAAGAGCACCAGTCCTAAGACAGACCCCTTGGGGGACACCGCTTGTTACCAGCCTCCACCTGGACATAGGGCCATGCACCACAACCCTCTGTCTGCGGCCTTTCAACCATTTCCTTATTCACTGAATAGTCCACTTTTGGAACGCACGTCTCTCCATAACATGTACAGTGTGTGTGAGCACTGGACTGAAACAAAACTCAGCACTGTGAGAGACAAAACATTTTCCACATAATTGTGAAAGAAATCATTTGAGAAATCTGTATACTGAAAACATTACTCATTTTTGGTATTAAGAGCCTATAGCTGTACAGGGATCTTGCAGGTGGCCTGCTGCATATTTATTGTCTCCATTTAATTAAGCACTGCACAAAGTCGGTACAACTGAGCAGGAGTCTCAAGGCTCAAGGTCCTGGCTCAGAGAACATTAAAAGCAGTGTAAAGACTCCCATCACCTTTGACGGTTTTAGGTCAGGATATAAATGAGTTGAAAGACCTGAAAAAACTTGTCAGAGAATTTCAAAGTCATGAGACTGATGCATTTTTCTCTTCCCCTTGTAACACAAAAGCAGTTTTTGATTGAAATTAAATCCACCATTCTCCTCATAACACATCGTAAGAATGTTCATTTTCCTTTACTTTGAATAACTGCTGAAGTAAATGAAACATGGAAAAGAAGTAGATCTACAAAGAAAAGAAAACACGTATGAACTGCCATGTCATAACAGAATGCAGCACATCTACATCACTAAAATATCTAGCAGAAAAAAGTGGCAAAGGAGAGCAACTAGGTGAAGAGATGAACTTAAGCTCTCACATTCACCTCTTTGCCTACTTCCTGTCATCTTCTTTTGTCCCTTTTGCATACGTGATGTGCCCTAGACCTATCTCCCATTTTGATTTTCCAAAGCATTGCTTTTCTTTTTCATGGTATTCAAGAAACTACTTGACCCACAGCTCAAATTCCCAGTCAGGGAAGGCAGCTCACCTCACCTCAGAGAGCAATCACCGTGAGTACCCCTGACCTTGGGTAGAGCCGGGCACAGAGGCAATGCCAGATATAAGATGCTTTCCATAGGGATCTGTATGAGTGACAACATGTTTGCTGCAGCCCATCAGGCCACAGGCAGCTGGTGGACAGTGAGCAGGACTGGAGGAAAGGAACTGGCCTGTGGGATGCAAGAGGTGAAGGAGAAAGTCCATTTACTTTCTCTGTTTTTTGGATTTTTTTTTTTGGAAGGTGCTCATTTTTGTTTTAATAAAGTTCTCCTGTTCATGGTCCCAGTGGTCCAATGAATTTGAGGTTTTGTCATTACTTCTATATTACTATTTTTTAAAAAAAATACGCATCCAAAAAAGCTCTAATCAACAAGTAATTGACTACACGCTTTTGCCAAGAATAAACGATAGGAGTAAGACTGTGTATTTGTTCCTTTCTTCATCCTTTCCTTTTAACCTTCTGCCTTTTGCAAGGGCAAAAAAGGGTGCAAGAGAGAGAAGGGGGGCGCAGTGAGAAATAAAAAAAACTAAATCCAGACAAGGAAGAATTATTTTTGTCACTTGTGTAGGAAAACGAAAAACAGTAAAAAAATTTCCATCAAATGACATTGACGGCTTCAGTTAAAATGCAGTTATTTGTCATAGTTTGGGACTGTCTTTTTGATTTATGAACTGTAAAGTTATTCATTGAAATAATATGCAAATGTCTACGATCTGAAGACAGAAAAGTGAGCAAAGAATTTTTAAATTCAGCTCATCAGTTTGCTGAGTGTAATTTACTGAGCTACAAAGCCAATAGCTCACTTTGATTCTGGGCAGTGACCCCAGGTGTCTTGCTTTATGGATTCTCTGGTGATGGGAGATGTGAGCTGCTGAACTGGGAGAAAACCTGGTCCATGGTGTCTGGTAACACTGCACTTACTGCACCCAGTTATCACAATGGACTGGTCCAACACAGCATGTGGGAAATTGCTCAATGTGCTGAACTGGCCAGAAAGGGCCTGGGTACAAGCTGCTGCTGTGCCTCTGTGAAGACAATGGTGATTTATTGGGTTAGGTAGCGAGGCTTGTTCTGCTGACACTAACTGTCTCAGGGACTGCATGCCAAGGGAAAGCATTAATCATCAGGAGATCAAGGTGAAGCCATTCGTAACTCATGTGTACACCAAGCCAGAGGTATTTTTCCAGGTACTGACTGGAGCAAAGACTCAGTCGCAGTTCTTGCCTTTGCAATCTTTGCTTTTAACTGAGGTCCATGACAAAATAACAAAATGCCAAGCTCAGCTGGTGTTTCAGGAAGCTACCTGCTGTACAGTCCTTTCAGCTCACTGATACTGGCACAGAACATAAAGGAGATGCAGCTCTGTGAAGGAAAAGCTCCTGGGCAGTACTGCCTTGCTGGTGGCCATCTAATATTTTCTGAGCTCCCCATCTTTGTTCAGTCCTGCAGGGTATAAGTAGAAGACATGCTCGTCTTTCCAAAAGGGCTTCTTAATTAAAGCAGATGGATAGATAATGTGATATAGCACAGAAGGTCCTTTCTGAAGGGTATTAGTCAGAGATAATGCAAAGTTTTCAATGTACACACGAAAAGTCGCCAGCGGGAAATTACCCCACACCCCTGCAACAATATGTGATTGCAAAGATTGCAAAGTATTGAGGGAGAAAAGAAGAAAAGAAGGAAAGATTTGGGGGTAATGAATATGACTAATGTCAAAATGGTTATAATTTAAAATTGTTAATGTCAATGTCGTTATTATTCAACTGTATTGATGGTATACAACATGAAATAGATAACAAGGTCTGGTGCATGAAGCCAAAGCTTAGTGTCTCCTAGAGTGGACTTTGAAGGCTCTGCAGAGGAGGAACGTGTTATGTCAACGTCTCTATTTTACAGGCAGGGGAATGAGTGCTTGGTGAGATGAAGTTATTTATCAAACTATTCAGTAGACAACCCCAGAACGAGGAATTAGAGCTCACACTTCTCAGGGCAAATTTAACTTCTCCTTCTCTAGGCATTTTATTCTCCATTTAAGTATATTTCCCCATAAAGCATCCAGTGTGCAGAAAAATGTGTATTAGGACAAAAGAATGAACTAAGAGAAAACACTATTTAGAGGGATATTGCTTATTCCATCACTTAATATGCTGGAACAGAAAGACGTAGAGGCACAGCCTTCTCTGGGTACATACAAACACTAACGGCATTCATTTAGCACACACACTGAGAAGGAGAGCCATGGAGCATTAGAATGAGAGGAAAAGGAAACCCTTGATTTTCATAAGCTTTGCATTCAGTTTGGAGAGAGAAAAGTAAAGCAAAATCTCCTTTCCCTTCTGACTGATGCACAGAGCTAGCCAAGGGGAACTGCTAATGTAATAGAATTGTGTCAAGAAAAAATCATAAAGAAGGAGACTTAGCGGTAATGTCTAAGAGGTTTCTTTTACAAATGTGAACCTTGTTCTACTTGTGAAGTTCACCATTTGCCAAAGTTCACCAAACAAGATTTCTCAAAAGGAAATAAGTAGGAAAAAGCATGTATGGCTTATAATAAATCAGACTCAAAGTTGACATATATGATCTAATGATCTTTCCTTTAGGGATTTTAATATGCTCAAATCTTGTTGTTTTGGTTAAAAGCTACTGTCAAAGCTACGCCCTGTTGTGTTAAGGTTTTTTCTCTTTTTTTCTTTTTTGCTGCAAGGTAAATGATTCACCACAAAGATGTTCTGCAAAAGGCTCCTTACCTCAGCATGCTGCAAACCATGTCTTCAGCAGTTTACTGTTTGTAGCTCTTGGCCATGTCAGGGAATGTCAGGGGCAGAGGAAAAACAGGGATGCTAGCTCAGGTTACGCTGGCAGAAGCTGTCAGGTGAGAATTCACAGATGAGCATTTAGCACTCAGGTTTGAAGAATCAGTTTCTGTTTCACAAGATTTTTTTTCCTGCTGAGGGTTAACAGGTGTTTATACATCAAGAGCACTCTAAGCCTAGTCACTGCTGAATGTCTCGCAAAATAAGTCAAGCAGCCATCCTAGCATAGCAATGTAAGAGTGTAGACGTTTATGAACAAAAGAGAAAAGGGAGGTGCTTGCTGCACTGCAGATGGGTGACAGTTAAAATTGCTTTAAATACTAGCTTGTTAAGCTATGGGTTGGCTAGGCAGTCTTTATCATGCTACCCCTATCGTGCTAAATACTAACTAAATACTTGCACTTCAGACGGTTCTCTCATCCTGCAGTACATTACCATCCCTTTTCAGCCTTTCAATAACAATTCAACACCCTCACGCCAAGCTGCAGAAAATTATCTTGCAGCTGCAGCATGTGCTCCCAGGCTAACTGTGGATAGCTGTGGTTATGGCACTAAAGCCACAGCTTTGTGCACCACTTTGTTAGGCAGCTAAAGGACTGCTGGGTCATAGAATCAGAATGGTTCATGTTGGAAGGGACCTTAGAGATCATCTTGTTCCAACCCCCTTGCTATGGGCAATTCCTCCCTGAGTTTTAAATGAGAGGTGTTTGGTCAGGATGTGTGTCATAAATGCAGTATAGTTACGAAAAAAACAACCCCCAGTGACATTCCTGACTTGCCCTCTTGTAGGAAATATTCTCTACTGCGTTGAGCAGAATGAAAGCATGTGATCAGTCTGGGAGAGATCAGCTTTGGAAAAAGAAGATCTCTTTCAGCTTTTGGCTGGTGGTAACTATTAATTGTAGGTAACATTCTGCTCTTCTTGCTGCGGATACATTTCTATTGGGATGAGCTCAGAAAGCAAGGCTGTATGCTGTTTCTGTTACATTGTTTTTAAGTCTGAACTATCATTTTTCCAAATCAACTAATAATTTTTGGTGTCTACCTCCTAGTACCTTGAAACAACATAACTCCAAAGAATGAGATATCTTCAGGATGCCTTAGGTTAGCAGAATTCCTAATAATGTTTTGCTTTTTTTTTTTCCCAAAAGAAGCAAACAAACCTTGGCACCTCCCAACAACTCAATCACGTACACACGTGTTGTGCAGAACATTCACTTATCCTTGGAGGAGAAGCTGCGCAGTGACAAAATGCTGACATGTGGCTTCCAGGTGATAAGACTACAGGCCTGTTGTGTCCCTGCTGTGCACTTGCAATGCTTTCACTTCCAGATACTGTCTTTAATAATTCATTATTTCTGTTGCTTCTAATCATAGAAATCTCTTCCTGAAGGAAAATCTATCTTGGCACTTTTTTGGTGATCATTTCTCAAAAGCTCAGCATTTATGGCCTCCTAGAAAAGAAAGTCATTATGTGTTACAGAGGAGGCTAAACTGGAGATGCATTAACTATGCCCATTCTAAACAAATGCTGTGCTACCCAAGAACAAGGATAATAGTCAAAGCCTGAATCTTTTGCAAAATTTGTACAAAGAATGATGCATCTTAACAAGAAAATTTTTTTTTTTTATTTTAAAAATATTTTGCTTTTATGTCAGATTTTTTAACAGGTAGGAAGGCCTTTACAACAACAGCAGATTTTTTTTTTCAGCATTCCCCAGATTCTTTTTATTTTGGGCCTTTCTTAGTGCAGGTCAAGAGCTGCATTTCACAGATTGTGTTCTTTTCAATTTGTATACAATCACTCACAGAAACCCTGATCCTTCAAAAGAGTTTTCCACGTAGAGAATCTTGCGATAAATTATGTTCCATAATAATGTTGTTTTCTGTATCTATAATTACTCATAAAACACAAATGTAAACAGGTACCGGAGATTAGGGCTGGTTAAGCATCACTCGTCTTTCCTTCTCCTCCCACAAATGCTGTTTGTGTAAGCCTGAATGGTTCGATGTGAGAATTTTTTATTTTGTAAATGGGACAAAAATCCTTAAACATTTAAAAAGGAATTCCCTGTTGAAAGGTGAGCAGCCAATGAATTGAAATCAGTATTTCAGGGAATCTTGTCATTTGCAGAAAAATATCTGTTTTTGTCTTTTCTTTCATCAGTCCAGGAGATTGTCAGTTTGTTTTTAAAAAGCTTGCATTTTTTGCAAGATACAATTCCAGAATTTTTGATGTCCTTGAGCTGCAGTGGAACTCTTATAATTGGCTGATTTTCTTCATTCAGGGTTATTATTACAGTACCTTTCATGTTATTAAAAAAAATTAATACTGAAAGAGGCTCCTGAAGAAAGCTGATTATAGCCAGCTTTCTCCTGCCTAAGATGTAGCAGTGTTTAAAATATTCTTTACTTATATTATCCACTTACAAGCTCATGTAACTGCTCAAATACACTAACTTAATTTACATGATAGTACTGTTCCTATTTTATGATCACATACTGAAAACCTATTATTATGTTTCATGATCTCATTTTAAGACTATTACATTTATCTTTGCTATTCCACATTACTACCATGAATACACTCCACCCACAGTCCACAATTAGCTCTTTTATATTTCTTGTCGTATTAAGAATGCAATATAGAAATTAATTTAACACCACAGAAAAGAAGTTGCTGGTGTTAACATATCTAGAGGTTTTCAAGATACACATTCTTGAATAATTGCTAAATTAGGAACTCATGCAATGGTAGATGTTGAGATGTTAAATTTTAATCATCTTGTTGTTATTCCAAAGATAAAAGTGCAAAGTCTATACTATTCTTATGCAGAATGGGATTATTATTATTTTACAGCTTGGTGTATGTCAGTGCCAAGACTTCAGTACTAACATGCAATTACATCTAAAGTAGAGAGGGCCCTCAAAGGTCAGAAAACCTGGCATTTATAGGAAATCTACATTTGTCTCAATAAACCAAATAAAAATAGGCAATATAATATAATCTCAAAATAAAAATAGGCAATTTTAATCTGAGTTTCTGAGAATACCTGGGGCACCCATGGGTACAGCCTCAGAGGCCTGTGCAGGCATATTTTGCACTGAAGTTGAGGAAGGTTGCTGTCTGTGTCCTGTTTGCAGGCAGCAGAGGAGCTAAGGGACAAGTTGGATACATAACATTGCAGCAAAGAAAGATTGTGGTCAAATGACATCAAGTGAAATATATTCCTTGTCCTCCTTTCTTTGCTGCTAGCTATAAATTTTCTTTGACAATAGCACATCTCATTGCTTATTCAACAGCCTGTTTCTTTTTTCCCACTTTTTGTTAAAATCTTCCTTCTCTCGCAATTGCCCTAAGCAGTAGGTTTTTAAAGGACTCAGCCTGGCATCAGCATTATTTTATTTTTAAAACTGTTTCTTCCATGTGGTTTAGGATTTTCAAGGCAATACGCTTGAAGGAGATGAGCTGGGTGCTTACATTTTTCTCTCATGAAATATTGCCACAATAATTATTTTCTTCATCTGATGTTCTTCTCAAACTGATCATTATTAGGACAGCCACTCGCCTGGTATAAGTTGAAACCATTTTCCTGGTGGCCAGCTGAACTTTTGCCTGGGGAAAATGCAACCCTTAACTCATGAATCAACAAACCTTCCTAGTCTGAGAAATAAGTTGTTCCACTGTAAAGTAGCTATGCTTTTTCTGGTCTGTAGCAGCAGATCCTAGAATAGAATCATAGAATACCCTGAGTCGGAAACGATCAACAAGGATCATAGAATCATAGAACAGCTTGAATTGGAAGAGACATTAAAGATCACTCAGCCTGTTCCAGTGCCTCACCACCCTGGTTCCAACACGGAACAACCACCAACGTCTGGTTCCGCACATGATCACGCAAAATTCAACCCGCATGTCTGAGAGCATTGTCTAAATGCTTCTTGAACTCCAGCAGCGTGGGGCTGTGACCACTGCCCTGGGCAGCCTGTGCCAGGGCCTAACCACCCTCTGGTGAAGAACCTTTGCCTAACACCCATCCTGCCCCTCCCCTGGCACAGCTCCATGCCGTTCCCTCGGGCCCTGTCGCTGTCACCAGAGAGCAGAGCTCAGCGCTGCCCCTCCGCTTCCCTCATGAGGAAGCTGTAGGCCGCCATGAGGCCTCCCCTCAGCCTCCTCTGCTCTGGGCTGAACAAACCAAAGGACCTCAGCTGCTCCTCATATGTCTTGCCATCTAGACCCTTCCCCATCTTCATAACCCTCCCTTGAATGCTCTTCAATAGTTTTATTGTCTTCTGATATTGTGGCATCCAGAGCTGGACACAGATACATGTAGTTACCAAAAAGAATAAAGCTCAGATTCCCTTGTTTGTTTGATACTGAAGTGTAAAGATAACAGGAATCAATCCAACACAAACAGTAAATTCAATTAAGGAATTTATGGCAATAGTCAGATCACTGAACTTTTGAAAGGCAGCTAAGATTTTTCATAGAACTGAAATTGGTACAGATACTTGATATGTTAAAGGTGCCGATAGCAGTGTGATGCTAACAAGAGTCCTATCTGACTTTCATTATGTCAGTAAGTTGAATAGCAGGAGAATTTGCTCAGTGGAGCAATTCAAATGCGAACCAACTGTTAGATCACAGCAGCGTAACACTGCATAGCATTGCAGTCCTTTAAGCAGTAATGGAGGCCCAGGCGGGCTGGGAGACCCCTCACACTCAGCCCTGCAGGTGCTCAGCTTGGGCAGACAGTGGTCTGTCCCCAGACCATCTTCAGCTTCCTGAGAACTGAGGCATACAGGGTTAAGCCCAAGTAGATGGTGAATTTCTGTTCGGCTAGGAGATGATTTCACTGGGAGTCAGATCCCCAAAGAGGCACTGTCCTTAAAGGCTTGGGTCAATGTGGGTGACTACAGATCCCACAGAAACATGCAGGATCCCAGAAACCTGCTGGTTCCCATCCCGGTACGCTGAATGCGATGCATGGTCATTTAGCCACAGTTGGGTGCCCTATCTGTGCTACCTCGACTCAAATGACTTTTTCCCTGTATTTTTCCTTTCTCTGATATTTGTATCACATCATATCCCTTTACATTTACAGTCAATAAATCTCATAGTTTGATTAACAGATCCTACTTTAAGATCTCAGAAATTTGAACTGGACCATTCCATTATAAAGCATTAATATGAATCGTCTCTCACAGACATACAATTCTCCAGGATACATACATAAAAGAGAGTAGATGTTTCTCCTTTTGGTACACTATCAATACTGAATCCAGTTTCTTGTAACAAGCTACTTCTCTCTTCCTTGGCTACTGCTTTCTGAATGTTCATGTTTCTCTAGAGGACATCACATAGGATCCATCATTTCCTTTGTCCCGGTCCCTGGGGCACCCTTCTACACCATGCATTTCTGCAGCCGTGGGCTCTATTCCCATCAGCTATCAGCTTGCTCTGGCTGGGCAAGCACAGCACTTGGCCATAGAACTTAGTCATTAAGCCAATAAGCCTTATTTAATGAGTCCCTCAAGAGCCCTACTCAGGATGAATGAATGAAGGGACAGCCAAGCATATTTGTTCAACATCCTAAAACCCCTGTAGAAAGGTTGATGGGCTGTGAGGCTCTCAGGCACAGCGAGGTCCCACAAGCTGCCCTCACCAGCCATTCCATTCTGCTGGGAGATGCTGTCCACCCTCAGGCTGGGCTGTCTAATTGGCAGAAACTGGCATAGTCACAAGCTAGAGCTAGTTCCTGCTCCTAGGGGCTGACTCCACCTCTTCAAGATGTTGCTTCATTTACGTGGGAGGCAAACAAAAAAGTACTGCCAAAGCTTGTCTCACCTGAAGTCATACCACAATAACCAGAGGAGACCTCAACAGCTTTACTCGTTTAACATTAAGCACGCTCTTTTGTCCATCCCTCTTTAACGAACCACATAAATGTGCGTTTGTCAGTTTAGAAGTAGCCAGATAATTAAACATGTGATCCACTGGCGCTCAGCTGAGTTGATTGTCACAAATTGAGCTTTTAAATTACCAAGGCTGGGGAGATACATCGTAAAAAGTACTTTCTAACAAATGAGAGTGTGTTTATTTTCTCTTTCCCAGCTGTTTGTGCCCACCAGAAGTTACTCCTACATGTGTTCTGCAGACAAACAACACAAACATTCCCTCCCCTACTCCTCCAAAGCAGATCTTCCTGGAACAGCGGTGCTCAGCCTCCAGCCTACTTCCCCTCTCCATTGCCAGGTTATCCTTGTCTATAGTTGGTCTCAGCAAGTCCATATTGCCTTTCCAGTGTCAGAGTCTTTGACTGTTTTCCATGTTATCATGCAATTCCACAGCACTGTGATGCAGGGTAACTTTCAGAGGACATGACGATCCCAGGGGAGGGTTGTTAGCCCTGTGCGCTGCTCATTATTTGGGTCAAAGCTGCTCAAGCATTATAAATCTCATTTCTACAAAGCACAGTGTTCTCAGCTCTCACTTAAATGAGCATTCCTGTGCTGGGCCAATGGGCTTGAACATCTCCTAGTCTCTCTCCACAGTTTCAGGGACCACCCATTAATGAAAATCAGCTACAGCATACCAAGATACGAGTTCTTTTAAAAATAAATACAGGACTCTGTAACAAGGACTGAAGCACGGGCCTTGGTATATATGCTGGAATGTTAGCTCCGCACTTTACAGTCCTTCCAGAATCAGTGTCACTTGTGCAAGCTTTTGGCAGGAGATTTTACAGCTACTCGAAGACATTCTTCATATCTTCAGCTACAAACAAACATTTAGCAGTTTCTGTCAGCAATGTCTAGCATTTCTTTGGGAATGGCAAAAGGGGAGATCCTGATTCATAGGCCAGACACAGCCCTGCATGTGTTCCCAGCATCGCAGCTGCCAGACGGTGGAGCAGAGGTGCAGGATGCACAAGATTTTATGTAATCTTATATGTAGGCATTAGGTGACCTATCTATGGTCTTTCAGAGTCCCAGGTGACCCTTCATATGGAAGTGTTACCTCAAGGAAGTAGCAGAGCATGTCTCAGAAATAATCTGAAGCAGCACGTAGAATTTATGTTGCACCAGTTTGTAAAATGTCCCCTTCATCACTGAGATTCCACTTGCAACAGAGCCTGGGTTTGGAAGAGTCTTAACAGCTACTTAAAAATAACTCTTGCTTCTGCTATGTATCCATTTCCAGTGCTTTTAAAGAAAGCTTGCAGCTTATTATTCCCAGGCAAGCTATTTATGTAAATAGTGGGCAGATACAGGCAGTACTGTATGTAACTTGTTAAAAGCTTTTAATAATGCATGATGAACCAGACTGAAAAAAAGGTCAAGTAAATAGTTACAACAAGATTCTGCAAAATATGCCGCATTAAACATTTAAACCAGTTGTTTTCCTAGTACTTATACTGTTTCTTTATTTTGTATTGTTGCTTTACAATATTTTAGAAACAAATCGCTTTGTGTTTGTCTAGATAACACACTGCAGATGTGCTAAGACTAGCCGTGCAGTGGAAACAGTGGAAATCCTGGAGATCTGTCAGCTCTCGTTACACAGTTTCCCTGCATTTGTCATCTTCTAATAAGACATAGCTGCATTCCCGTGGTGCCATACCCAGAGTCAGATACTCTACTTGTTTAGCATTAAGTGACACCAATGAATGGAACTCAAGTGCTCCTCAACCAGCACAGGAATTTTCAGAGGACAAGGGTGAAAGTTTCATTTCTGGCTTTCCTTTGTTGTTAAAACCAATGGGGAGTTCCAGCCATTCGCTCTTAATATTCCATTGAAATGTTTAATGACAAAAAGAGTAAAGAATTACTGTTTATTATTTTTGTCTAGTCACTCGGTAAAGTGACCAAGTCACGGCCAGTTATTCAACAAAATTCCTAGCAGTTCTGAGGTAACAAACATTGTCCCTCACTCAAATTCTGAGGGAAAGACCAACAGCAAGACAAAGAAATATTAAAGATTGTAATCTCAAGATTTTGACCGTCTTACTGTTGTAGCATCTCACTATCTCAGTATCATGAGTTTCTGTTGTTTTTTGTATGCATCAAAGTTGGGCCCATGGTATCCAGCACAGATAGAAAACTCACTCTGCACCAGGAAAACAGTGTTAAAAAAGGAGGCAATGCCTCAAAGAATCTATAAATTTGTGGCTACCTTCTTTGTAGCAGTGTGCATTGGTCATGGCTTAATTTGGGGTCAGTTATTAAATTTGAACTGATGGTTAAACAAATGGATTGAAACAGTCAATTCTGTCATAAACCAGTAAGAATTAGCTCACCATCATAATTAATGTTACATGGGTTATTTTGCTTTACTGCATGTTTTTCTCTCTGACATCAAATTTTAATCACCCCAGCATAAGAATACAGGTAAAGCTGTATTCAGTTTAACTTACTTTCACATTGTTTTATATGAATTACAACAAATTTGGATTTTGAAGTGACAAATATGAAAGTCACCAAAAGGGAAACCTTGTGCAAAATTTACCATATAGGCCTTGAATGTTCAATGGCCATCAGTTTTTCAGAATGGCATTTCCAGAGACTAGCAAAACTAGACAATATTATTCAATTGAGACCTCAGCTAAGCCTCCAAAAATGACTGAAATTTCACTGGTTTTGGATGAGGCTCTTGAAATTTATTCGTCTATTCTTTTGGCACACTTTAAAAATCTAGTCAAATAATATTGCATGTTTACAACTGGATTACAAATACTTAAGGAGTTATTTACTAATTACAGTGCTGAATAATGAAGTATTTCAGGCTAAACATGCCCATAAACAGCTAAGGAAGCATGGCCCCAGATCCTGAATTTGGAAAATTATCATATGGATTTGAGAAGTGGCAAACTTGAAGTTTACCACAAGCTCATTCAGAGAAACTGCAGCAACACCAACAAAAGCAAATGGCTTGACATGGTTGCAGGCTGTCTCATCAGATGACAGTGGGCAACGCAGCCTCCATCTGTCCTTACCCAATGTGATGGCTGCAGAAGTTCTGTGTCCAGATCTCCTTTAAATGTAATTTTTTTTTTTTTTCCCCCTGGTTTGAATGGATAGCAGGGTCCATCGCTAGTTACATGAACTTTCCCAGCTGGAACAGATTACATGAATTTTCACCAAGCCTGTAAACAGAACTTAAACTTTTGCTGTTTAACCTTTTTTCCATTTCTATCCCTTCTCAATACTCTTCCATTTTTTCCTGGTGGCAGAGGCTATAGGAACACAAAAAAGAGGCTGTTTTTGTGAGAAACACAAAAAGAAGCTGCGGCTTAGACAGCTGAGCTCTGCCAAGTCTTGCTGTGAGCATTTAAGATGCCAGCATTGCCAGCTGCCTGCCCAGTCCTTCTGGTGGACACTGCTGCAAGGTAAAGCAAGCAGAAATGAACCAGCTAAGAACCTGGTATCTTAGGAGACATCTGCTGGTTTAAGACAAAATACTGAATCCTGCCTCAAAACTGCTTTGATAAAGGTGTGAGTTTCCTTGAATGCTGCAATAGAGTGCTGGTAACCTCTGGCAGTGAGAGTGGAAAAAAAGCTGGGAATATGTTATACCTCAACCTCATCAAGTCAAAACCCACCTTTTTTTCCTCTCTCTCTCTCTCTCTTATTTTTATTCTTATTTTTTTTTTCCCCTTCACTGAATTAGAAGGCAGGGAAAAGGGGAGTGCTAGCTTTATGCCAGCAAACCCCATTCTTATCTAATGCAGCAGGATTGTATGCTTTTGGAGGCTTTATGATCCAGAGTTACTGTCCCTCACTATGGAATATATGCCTTGATAGACATTCCACACCTTTTATAAACTATATCTAGCTGGGTCTCCAACCAGAATGAAATTTGTAACATCCTCTGAGAAAACAGATGATTGCTACACCCCCTGCTCTGTCACAGAGGATTTATTTCCTGAGGACTCACAAGACAGGGCTCATAGATGCTTAATTTCACGAAAGAACTAAGTTACACTGACACAGGTGCCAAAAGGAAGAATTACAGCAGTACCAGTTTTTCAGCTGCTTGCAGAACATCTTTGGGAAACAAAAAAAAAAGCTTCTTCCTAATTACCAGAAGGATCCACAGAACAATACTAGACTGCAAAGTCCTCTTTCATTTTATCGTGGCTCGCATCACCCTACTTACTACTGCAGGCAATGACTGGCTCATATACCAACTGATGGAGGCTCATTAACTCATTTTTAGGTGATGCACACCTGAACTATTTTAAGAAAAATAGAAATAAAACCCTTTCTGTGACTATGTTACCATAAGATGGTTACCCATAAATCTCTGGGAAGCCACAAAAACACTCCTCAGGGACAAAATAATTGCTGATGATTCAGACAGAAAAGTGATAGTAAAGGTTAACTGTCTAGAAAAGAATATTTCTCTTATAGAGATGCAGTATGATGAAACTAAAATCAGAATTCGGTAATTTCTATAGCAAGGCAGAATTGAATCAGACAACTTTCTAAAAAGATCAATATAAAACGAAAACAAGTTATTAAAAGTGGTGGAAATAAAAGAATACACTTTTAACAGCTAAAACAAAAGACTGATATACAGACGTGGGTGGAAAGGGATTTCAAATAAGGACCTTAGGATCTTCTATGGATAAATTTGCAACCATTTTAGAGAAGCTCTGCACAAATTCTAGTCACAGGTAAGGTCATTTAGGTAATAAGAAAAAAAATCACAATTTTTCTGTTGAGACCAAAAATACTAACACAATGTTGCTCATGCAGACCAGAGTTATTTGTAAAAACCTGTGTGCAGTTTATGCCTTTCTGAGAAACCATCAGACAACAGCCTGCAGCTGACAAGCCGTCAACTTCTGAAATTCCCCAGGTGGGCTGCTTTGACAAAGGAGAGTTCAGAAAGGGCTGTGAGAGAAAAGATACAGGGGAAACAATGGAGAGAGGAAAGAAAATTGTTCCACAGCTGGGAGAAGAACAAGGAGCTTCCTGGTGAGGTGACCCAGGAAGCTGGCTGGGCTGGGAGGGACTGAGCCGTTCAGGAGCCACGTGGAAAAACCCTTGGATTGCCCAAGTACCTGAACCCCAAAGAAGGTTTCAGAAAACAGAGGAGATGAAGACAGCAATGTAAAAAGATAATAGCACAGAGATCAAGGCATTCTCTAAACTTTTGAGAAAGCAGCCGTAGTACCTAGTAGAAATGCCTGAATGCTTCGGGCCGTTTGCTTCTCTTTCAAGGGTGCTTTTGTGAATCTTTTGGTTTGTTTTGAACCTGCAGACACTGCACAGAAGCTGTACCATACTTATGATTATTGTCTTCCATTCCCTACTTCTTTTCTAAGAGTATCACTACGTGCTAGTTAAAATAGACAGGTGGGAAATCAAAACCACTCTTTGCATTAAAGATGCAAGCACATCACAAATGTGTGCAAAGCTGTTTAGTTTTGCTTTCCATTGATTCCCTAATAATGTAAAACACCAGATTTTTGATTGCCTCTGAGCTGTCATACTCCTGGGAGTCCCGTTATTCCTCTGTGATCTCTTTCCAGCATGGAAACAATTACTTTAAAGACCCTCCTTCTCTATGTAAATTAGATTTTTGGTCCTTGCTGGCAGCAAAATAGATCCTACTGGCTTGAGACTTCTTGATGAGGACTGATAATTCTCCGAAGTGAGATACTGACCAGAACTACAATTACATGTATCCCATACATAGATTAAACCATTTATCAGCTAGAAAGATGTAATGTCACGCTATAGTGACATCTTTAACTTACTAGTAATTCAAAACCAACTAATCTAGGACTGAAAAAATTGTATTTCGTTAACAGAAATAAGTGAATATTTCCTTAAAGCCTTCAATTGTATCCATCCCTTCATTCTAGAGTCCAATGGAGAAAAAGAAAAATGGACTCAGCCAATCTGAGTGTAAAACAGTTCCAAACACTGACAGTACTGCGGGCAGATACAGAATCTCTTCACTGGCCTTCCCCACACATACATTTGAATGCAACTTCTTCCTACCCAGCGTTCAAAATGCTGAAAAATGGTGGTAGATTTAGTTAGACATAGCCAGAAGGCAGCAGACAAGAAGCAATAGTAAGGTGCTTGAAGAGATATTACTGCAGGGAGTTGTGGACTTTAGTAAGATGAATGAGGTGAAACCTTTGGTTTAATAACGGCCTATTAAAACCTAGTTTTGATATGCTCTGCTAAATTCTCCAAACTCTCAGCAAATCAAATTTTTAGAGCCAAGGACATGGGCTTCTTGCATGGGTCCTAGGGAAAAATCTTAATTTTTGATATATTCCCTTTACATGTTTAATCACTGCTACCGGTTACCATTTAAAATATTTATTACAGTCATTGAATTTAATTGTCTATATACACTCCTAAATATCTTAATTATAATGAAATAATACTAAATCAATGTCTGTAGTTGCTAGGTGCAACCTCTATTAAATATTGTGAAAGCTTCCAATACTGAAGTAATACTAGCTGCTTAATAAAAGTGAAACTGGAAAGTGATAATTTATGTGTTTGTTTTTTTTTTAGCAGGGAATCCCATAGAATGACATTTTCATGTCACTCAAATGAGAAAAAAAGGAAAGAATTCAAGCCAAACATATCAGCAGTTTCATTAAGGCACTAAAGAATTCATTTATTAATTTAGTTCATTTATATCTCCTCTCTTCTTCCCTCTCCTGCCACCTTCAACCCCAAGCACACTCCTACATACACAGCAACCTTCTGTACAGAAGAAAAAACAAATCTTCATCCTTAGACAAAAAAGAAAAAGTAATTTTCCTGCTACTCTCTGTTATCATTGTTTTGCCATTACTGCTTTGCAGCAACGTGCTGTCAGCTCAGCCAGCGGAGCTTTTTGATTTACCTAGTGAAAGTGGAAAATGCAAGCAGCAAGATGAGACAGGTCCAATTTGCGCAAAGATTGGCATACAGGTCTGGAGTTGGGAGGTTAAAAGATACAGAAGGTAGTGCCTTGCTATTGCCAGCCACGGAGCCGCCTGCCTTTCCACTTCACCAATACTCAGTAGGACAGGAAACTACTAAGTTTCCACTACATGTGGTAGTATACTATTTATGTATATACCATACTATAGCGGAAATTATACTTGGTAGAATAGGAAATGAAAATGGCATCAGCCATGAGAGTCACTTCCTCTGTGCTACAGGAGCTATGGCAAGCAGCATTTCCTGAGACTGAGAACACCCTGTTTAACAATTAGGTCAATATTTTCATGTGTTTCCCTAAGTAGCACTGCCTGGTCAGTGCTGACATGGGAGTCACTGACTTCACTAAGAGTGAAGGTAAGCTAAGGGTGCATTAAAAAGCCCTCCACATATTCGTATTTCCTTTTTCTTCTGACAAACTCTCTATGCAATTAAAATATTTTGAGCTTACGCAGCACACAGTTCTGTGAAGGACGTTGCATAGATTGGGATATGAGCACTGTTTATTTAGGCAGGAACTCTGGACTTTGATAACATCTCTTTGCAGATTTTATGGTCTGATCTTAATTTTCATTTATATACATATTTCAGATTGACAAAACAGAAAAAGCCATAGAATCTCCTACAATAAAGAGAACTAAACTATTCCAGTCATCTCCTGTCCCTGTTATTTGATCTTTTGATCCATATCTGTGCACTGACACCTGCCAAAGCAGTACAAGTCAATCTGCAAAAAACTGTGGTGAAGGCAGTGATCTGGGGGCCATTGCAATCAATCAAATTGAAGTGGTTTTTTTTTTTTTTTGACCAAAACTGGATCCAACTTTCATTTACTCAGTAAGGCTGAGGCAAAATTGGACACAGCTTAACTGCATTCAGATGTTTCCCGTAGACTTCTGGGAAAATTCATAATGTCATTACAGTCCTCAAAGTGGAAGAGAATCCTATAGATAAATTGGGATCATAATTTGTACTGTGTTCTGATCTTTTTTTCTTTCAGTTCTTATATTTTTTTATTTCATATATATTGAGTAGGTAAATGACAAATTGCAGCATTTTTTGGTTAAATCACTATCAGCCTGATGCTAGATCTCTGTATTACTTGAGTAATACATTATTGATGAGAGGGGGTAATTTTGCATTGCATATTACTCTATTTCAAAGAAAGAGGAATTAGCACCTTTAATGCAAGCAAATCTAGTAAGAAATTTTCTATAGAAATATTTTTCAACAAAAAGTGCCCAATCAAATGTAAGGCTTTTTAGAAAGGATCAGATATAAACAAAGTATTTGGAAAAATGTATCTTTTAACTAAAACTGTTGAAATACCTTGTTTTAACATTTTTCTAAATGAAACTATATTAAAAATTGCTTCAGCTTTGTAATACATGTAATTAGTATATGGATTATTCTTTTAAAGGACTTGTACTTGAAAAAAAATCTTCAGATAACCATTGCAAAATTGGGCATAAGCAGGTAACTTTCGGGATTTCGGAGAAAACTCGTGCAGATTGGAGGCAGAGTCATCTGCTACAAATCTCCCCTCTTGTCACCTGCATGTAAATAGTCATCACACACAATCACTCAGGGGAGATTATTTGCTTTTACACATTAAACACAGTATATTTTCACAAAAAGAACCTGATGCAGAGAATATAATTTTTTTTGTGTAAGACAGAAGTCACAGAATCACAGAATTGCAGGGGGTGGAAGGGACCTCGAGAGATCATCGAGTCCACCCCCCCTGCCAGAGCAGGTTCCCTACAGCAGGTTGCACAGGTAGGCGTCCAGGCGGGCCTTGAAAATTTCCAGGGAAGGAGACTCCACAACCTCCCTGGGCAGCCTGTTCCAGTGCTCCGTCACCCGCACTGTGAAGAAGTTCTTCCGCATGTTGGTGCGGAACTTCCTGTGCTCCAGCTTAAGGCCATTGCCCCTTGTCCTGTCCCCACTGACCACCGAAAAGAGGTTCCCCACCTCCATTTGCCTCCCGCAACTAAGATACTTATAAACATGGATCAGGTCCCCTCTCAGCCTTCTTTTCTCCAGGCTGAACAGACCCAGATTACTGAGCCTCTCCTCATAAGGGAGAAACAAAGTTGAAACAAAGTCTTTCAATGGATCTAATTGCATGAGATTTCTTTGAACATTTTTTGCAGTTTTGATTTTCTTTGCCTATCAAGACAAAATGAATGTCTTTCTTAATTTCAGCAATTAGATTTTGCAATAAATTCATTATCATTTGCCTATGAAATGCCTCACAAAGATCATATTTTGAGGAAAGACTGTCTACTCTTTTCATTGTTGTCATCTTAAGAAAGAAGAAAAAGGATAGGAAGAAGAGAAGAAAAAGCAACCTTTTCTACATATCCACCAGCATTCCTTGATTGAGAGGTCCCCAGGAGGTCAGAAGCTTGGCCTTGCCAGAAGCAAGAGAGAAGCTGCAATGACAGCATCCTTTGTATGTGCTGGAACATTTGTGTTACCAACAGAAGTAAAACTCAAAAAAAAAAAGAAAAACACAAAGCACCAGTGAAAAATTTCATAGCAAAGCATGTAACATTTCCTATTTTTACGTTGAATTTCCATGCCAAAGAGTACCATGCCTTTGAAAACCAGGCTGGAGGGTGGCAACCGCTGAGCACATAACATGCTGAATAATAGAAGGGGGTGGTGGATGCCAGCCCTTCATCTCTTCTCCTGACACACAGCAGAAGTAAACACAACTCTGAATGCTTAATGACTAGACAGTATAATTAGGACTCCAGATTTTAAGTTAATTCCAGTTCACACAACTAACTCCACAGTGGTTTTAAGGAGTGATTCAGTTGTATAAATGGAGATGTCCTGTGCCATTTTAGATGCCCCAGGGTACCTGAGAAGTATGTAAAGGTTTGGCAGGTATCAAGTAGAAGCTATGGGAGATGAGCATCTTCTCACAGCCCCAGCTGGAGGCCAGGTAGCTGGCCTAGCACACGTAAAATCGCATTAGGCTGCACAGATGGGGTACCCTAGCAAAGGAAGAAGCTGCATCTTTTTGCAAGTCACACAATTGGTCTGTGGTAGCGCTCAGGTATAATTCCCGTGCTTCTGTAGGGTGCAAGGCTGCCTCTTATTCATCCATCCTGCATCAGCAGTGCATATGAATGGGCATTTCCAAAACAGTAGCAGCAATTCTTTAATGTAATGAAGTCACTTGAATCAGCTATAACATTCTTTAAGAATTAACTATGATATTAAACAATTACACTGTAATTGAATGAAATTTCAGTATTTTCCATAAATGCAGATATCCCCCTAAAAACAAGTGTTTGCAAGGAACTTGCAGAAGGCAGTGGTTATGGTGATGATAGGCTGATGGTTGGACTTGATGATCTTAGAGGTCTTTTCCAACCTTAATGATTCTATGACTATTCATAGAATGGTGGATGTCGATGTGATGTTTGGCATCATCTACTAACCTCTAATCAGTATAGACATAATACCTTTAGTTTGCAACTCACACGAAATAGCATGCAACCAAGCTTTAAAGTTAAGCTTTTAAAGCTATATATAATATCTCAATATTCTAATGAGAATCAAAGAAAAGGAAGGCTGATATCTCCATTTGTTAGAATTTTTAGATGGACTTAGTATAGGAAGCTCGCTTTTTTTTTAAAAAAAAAAAAAAACACCAATATTTTCAAATGCCTTTCCCTCTCTAATTTACAGAATTGTGAAAATATCCTAGCTCGCATGGTCTGCTACCTACCTCAGAACCTATGCCCTCCCTGCTTTGTTTCATGCCTCGTTGGAGTTTATTTTCCATAGCAAGCCTCTAGGGTAACAGTGACAGAAGTTTTCTACTGGTCAAAACCAGACAAAACAACATGCCAGGCTCAACTTGACTCCATTCCTCTTTCTGCAGTAGGCTGACAGTCGGAGAGCAAATGCAGTCAAAGCATTTTAGAATTGTGATGATTTTGGTAAAAGCAAACAGAGAATTGGAAGCGGGAAATGAGCCTCACCCTTCCTTCCTGGTTTCTCAGTTGAATTGCAATAACCTTTGAAGAACCAGCTGATCACATCCATTAGCAATTTTCTGCCCACTCACCTTCCATCTCCATCTATCCTTCCAGTAGAAGCATTTCTAATGGCTTCACTCTGAAAAAGGTTATGAATGACAAAAAGGAGGAATAGAAACAGGCATGCAGCCTCCAGCTTCAGAAGGAGAGATACAGGGACTCTCCAGAAAGGGCTCAACAGAGGGATTAGAGGAAAACGGGGCCACTCATGGATCGCAGCACGCAGCAGCAGGTAGAAGAGCACATACAAGATATCTTCCTTGGACAAGTTGCACTAAGAAGCCACAAAAGAAATGCAAGAATGGAAGAAGTCTGTTCTGCACACTACAGGCTCAACTTATGGGAGCTAGTGAGCACAACACCATTAGTAATAATTACTATTTTATTATATAGGTGGCTATGGTAACCATCTTGGTTAGTGTACAGAAATTTTGCAACTAAGAGCGAAGCCATAGCACGTTAATCTACATCTGGTTATCAAAAGCTATTTGGAGGTCAACACAGCAAGGGTCCTCAGATGGGACAACACACAGCAGCAGCTTTAGCCCTTCAAATATACGCCAATGCACTTTCACAGTACTGACACTGGTGTTCTCATCTCTTCAATACCTGCCATTCCTTATTTCACACAATCTCTAAAATAATGAGGCCCATCTTCTTTTGATGAGGCTGTGGGAGTTGATATTCCCAAAATACAGCATTACACTATCAGATAATCACCACTACTTAATACTGTTATAGGAAGACTATTTCTAGTGAAAGCTACTGGGAATACAATAGCAACATAGGAAGTCAGTACAAGAAAGTATCTCTCTGTTACTGCAGGGAATAGAAAATGTAATTAAGGACAAACTCAGACAGCTAGAAACATTAAATACTTTTCAGTCTGCTTTTGTAAGACTGTAAGTCTACTGAGCTGGACTAGGGACAGAGGCCAAGAAAAAGAAAAGTTTACCCTATTACATGTGCAACAAAACCACTTACCAAGAAAGGCTGAGCCATCTTGGCAAGGCACTGTATCTTTGGATGAACTGGACATTCCAGAAGTATTGGAAAATATACTTGAATATCTCATAGCAGCACAGAAGTGGGGGCAACACTATTCCTGGCAAAGCTCTGAGAAAGGATGTGGCTAGCACACATGGAGAAAGTAAAAAGAAACAAGGAATATTCCTCCTTTCTTGAATTATCGTATTTTTCCAACAATAAAATGTAATTGATAAGCAGCTTTTGAGATCACTGCAAGTAAAAAAAAAAAAAATGTGGCTAAAATTTTCATGGCAAGATGTTATCATTTTTATTCAGCTCAGCACATACTGTTACCGATCCAGGCTAGTATGCAGACGAGCAGCAATGTGAAAAGATGCAAATCTATAATCCTCAAAGCTTCCACTGGGAAGGGGGGGACTCAGAGTTCACTGTGCTAATGAGGAGGACAAGTGTTCTTGTTTAAATCTTTATGAACTGTCAAGACTCTAGCTCTATCTTCTGCTAAGGAATTTGGTATTTCTTTGTCCTTACAGGCTTTATTTAGAGAACAACTCAACAGCCAAAAGAGACCCTCCTGTATATGCAGTTTATTAATCTACATTTCATCTTGTTAAAAAGTTGATACAGGTTTCATAGGTTCTGTGGCTTTGCTGAAGCCTAACCTGACAGTTCATCTGGATATGGTGGTGGTGGAAATGGTTGCATGGAAACAGAGTCATAAGCTTCATTCTAGGCTGAGCAACCCTGAAGATGGAACCCACTGAGCACAGGAGGAAGGAAAATAAAGTTTTGGGCTGATTTTTCTCTGGTCATTTTTCTTGAGCACTGCAGCTGAGCCCAATGAAAGTAGACTTTTACAAAGCACAAATGTTGTACTTACAGTGGAAAACACCACATTGTCAGAACCAGAAAGCTGTTCCCTAGCTCATGGCAAAGTAATAAAACAGAGGGAAGAGAAAGCAACGTTGGTAGGGCTTGGAGAGTAACAAGAGCAGCAGTAAGTCCTGCTGCAGCTTCCATCATTGCAGTCAGCACTGATTGCATCTAAAGAGCTAGCAAGGGGCTGCCTATTTCTAAAGCAGCTGCTTTACAGGATTGTCAGCAGTCACAAACATGATAGCAGTTATCACCAAAGCTGACCTGTTCAAAATTGGATTGTCTGGGCCATTCTAAAATTTCCAGGACATCATTTGAATAGATGAAGAAAGGAATCTCAGTTCTTTTTCAATGGGCTAATTAATGGGCTAACTACTTACCTTCTTGGTGTAGGTGATCAAGACTAGAATTGTCAATTGCTTAAGACATTCATTTGGGCTGAAAGTAGTATGCTGCATGGTTCATCTAACCCCGTAACCGCTGAACTACCTGTGTACCATTGCCCAGCAACTGCTTGACTAGGCCACCCGACAGCCCCAGCTAGTCAGGAGCTGTAGCAAAATCAGCTTTTAGCTCTGAACATCTGGCTGGAAAATGCTTTCACTGGAGAATTTTCCACCTGAGACACATGTTCATAGGGCAAGGTGGCATCTGGTGTCTGATTCCTTCTCTAAGCCATAAACAACTAGGATTTCCATTACTGCAACCAGAAGGAGCCCTCAAACTGGGAGCTAAAACAGCTGGTTGGATGATGGGACTATACTTGTGCCTGTAGATTGCCACCTAGAAGGCTTGGCATGCAGAATGCCATCATCGTTACTCCAAATGGTTCCTGCAGTCCTCAACTTATTTATAACCTTTCAACATGAAAGGATGGAGTAACACAGGTTCCCTCACCTACCTGTCAGGATTTGTGGCCCAACTCCAGGCAGCTACATGGGGAACCTTAAAAATCAAGGAGCCTTCCTTCTCATCTCCCAGATTCAGTCAGCTTGCAACTGTGAAAAACAAAAATCTAGAAGAGACAGACCTGACTTCAGGTCTCACATTTATGAAGCAAAGCAGCTCCCTCTGCTCAGAGAGAAATCGTTAGTAGCCTTTGAGCGTATTAACATGACGGCAGCAAGACTATTGGCTATCAGCTGTGTTGCGTGGGGAACGGGATACTTGCACTTTCTGCCATGCGTATGGGTAAGATGAAATGCATTGGTTTGTTCAGAATTTGGAGAATTTCAGTTCAAGAGTAACAGAATGGGATGTTTCCTTTCTTCCATTTAATAAGAAAATGCAATCTACTCTGAGTTTCAGTGCACTTCAGGAACCTGCTGAATATTATGTGTCATAAAATACTGAACACAGTCTAATATGAGAATCAAACTACACCAGCACAGCTAAACCCTGTCAGAACTGACGATCTGCCTTGATAATCTTAGTTGCATCTACTTGCAATTACAGAAAGTGACTATCAGCATTTCTAAGACATTAATAAAACTAAGTTTCCTGTTTCTTAAGAAAAGGAGATGCATTAAATTCCTCTAATATCTACATGTGTAAAAGGTATAGCTACGCAACTCTGAAAATCTTGGATTTTCTAAAGCCTATCAAACACATCTGACAAAGAAATCACCTTATTCTCACAGTAAATCCGTGGATTACTTTGACTAAATCTCTGCAATTTTGAGTTTCTTAATAGGTCAAATAATTTGTGAATTTTAAGTTTATTGTTATAAACCCCTAGAATCCAGAAACATTCAATATTTTGGTTAACATTCATTCATTTACAAAGAAAAAGAAATCTACCATCTGCTTTTCAATTTAAAACACAAATTATAACACCCTTTTCTCAAACAAGAAAAAATTCAATAATCCGTAGCTCTCTGCAGTCTCTCTCTAGCAGAATTGTAATGATTTGTTGTTCCTATTATATACAAACTCAACATTTTGCTCGGCTAGGATCATTAAAAATTAAGGCCTTTTCTAAACTTTGTCTGAAGTGTTCAGCTCCCTAATAGCTATCTTTTTTCCCCCCTGTCTGAAAAGATAAGCCAGTGGAGGTTTCACTTGCTTTTTAAGATACATATGTATTTTACTTCTTATGAGCATAGCTCAAACACTGAGTCCCCTCTAAAGCAGAAGATATTGCTTTCTAGGTGATTTCATTTCTAATTTCAACTCTAAAAAGGACATAGCAAAGAACTGTGCTGTAAAAAATATGTTCAGTTAAAAGCCGATGTCAATTATGAGAGATTAAGTGCTGCAAGTGAAAAGTAAAGAAAATGGGAATTCTTTAAGATACAGGTTAGCTTAAATAGAACATTATTAAAAGAATAATATGTACAGTAACAGTTGAAAAAGAAACAGAGAAGCTGTAAAGGTGACAGATTTCATCTCCATGTGCTACTTAAATCATTGTCCTAAACAAAGCTCACACATTAGTGGCTTAAATCGTAAGTCCACATTTTTCCCTAAGGAAGGATTAATATGTCCTCATCCCAGTTACAGACTCTCTTACTTGCTCGGAAGAAAGGAATAAGTCGCAGTTGGAACTAGATGATCTTTAAGGTCCCTTCCAACCCAAGCCATTCTATGACTATGATTGCAATTAAATGGGGTGCAGGGAATTCCCCAAAGCTATCAGTATGGTAGGATAGCTAAGGATCAGTATGATAGGAGCTAAGGATCAAACTCATCTTTCAAGTGCTGGTGACGCTGCACTTACTGTTCCTAGGATGCAGCTCTTCTTTGTCCTTAGATAAGCTGTGCTATCTTAGATAAGCTAAACAGTTGAAGCCTGAGAATCCCAATGAGATGTCCCACAGTGACCGCTGGAAACTGCGTCGGGACGGAGTGGGAGGAGAGTTCATCTCTCCTTCAAAGCAAATCCTCTTAGCAAGGCCTTTGAATGTTTGCCTGTTCTGCTGGAACTCCTATTAAGCCAGAGCAGTTGGTATGCAACTCGATTAGGCTTCCACTAAGAAGCAGGCTGAGCCATCATTTGTTTTGTAAGCAGTGGGAGGAAGATAGTGACTTATTATTAGTACTTTTTTTAGAAAAGGATAAGACCATGGACCAGATCGGAGAGGAAATGCAGGAGGGTGGAATTGCTCTTTCCAAATAATTAATTGTTATAACTGCTGTCTCCTCACACAAATCCCCTCAGGTCAATTTTATTAAAAACCAAGAGCAATGCTGGGCCTACAGAACAAACCAAACTTTTCTTCAGGAAAGACAGAATCCTCTAGTGCAGGCTTATTGCTGAAGGAAGATTAACCAATTACAAATGATTTTAACCAATATTTGTCAGGACACTTAGAAGCACTAACAACAGTTCAGAATTTAGGACAGCGGATGTATTTACTGATGCACTCCAGCTGCTTTGCCTTTCTCTGGCAATACTCAGGGGCTATAAAACTGACTTATCCTGGCTGGTATAAGTTTACAGCTCTCCTGCACTAAGGCTCCACAAAACAACCAGAGCACACTGGTAAATTCAGCCCAGTATCTTAGCTTTAAGGTTTAATAAACAGAAGGAGGAGAGGACAATATTCATGTTTTGATTCAAGGTCAACTTGCTAAGTAATAGAACTATCAGAGAGGAATTCTATATGTGCCATTATAAGAATGATTAATAGCACTTGGAAAGTATGGGAATCCCATGCATGGCTGTTGCTGAAGCAAGGTGCAGGAGACCCTTTTTTCTCCTACTTCTGTCCAATCTTGTTAGACTATCCAGTCCAAGGATCACTTTACCTTGTACCTTATTGACACTTATTTCAAAATCAGCCTACAGACATCACAAAAGGGGTAACCTCACAGGTCCACTTCCAACTTTCAAGAGTTCTTTTACATCTACATTTAATGCCCCTGTAATAGGTTACTGGTAAGGATGTGCTGTCTCTAAGATCACTCTAAGCTAGAGTCAGAGTTTTTAACAGCTTCAGTTTCTAAGTGCTATGCTTTAAGCTATGCATTGCTCACCAAAGGTACCAGAGATTACTTCCCCCTCTCCTTCATTTTTTTTAGCTTGCTAATATATTTAAAAAGAGCAGGTGTTTGACAATTCTGACTCTAAAAAGCAATATATAACAGTCAAAATGGCATCTGAAGCTCACAGAAAACATCAGTATCTTTCTCAGACAGAATTCTTGAGAAAAACTCATTTTTGTCACAGGTCACAGAAAAAAGGTAGAATTCAGGCTGAATTACTCTGCTTAAAGGGAAGGTGAGGGAGCGGTGCTGGCTGTTATCCAGTACCAGGTCAGCAGATGTCCAGGCTCCACTTGCTTTTGGAGCAAGAAAATGAAGAATTACACTACTGTTTTTCTGTTGGGGACCCAAAGGCAGTCTTGATTTGATTCTGCACAGTGAAAACAACACAGGTTGATTTTTTGTGTCCTTTTACACAGGGGCATCTGCTACTACAGCTTGTTGCTGGAGTCAGAATGTATTTACGCTGCAGTGAGCCTTCAAGGTGGCAAGGTTGGAAGGCAAGGCCAGCATACATCAGTACATCAGTCAGAAGCTATACTGAGGCACATGGAAGAGAAGGAGGTGATACAAGACAACTAACATGGCTTCACCAAGGGCATGTCCTGTCTGACCACCCTAGTGCCTTCTATGATGGTGTAACTGTGTCAATGGACCAGAATAGTCATTGATGTCATCTATGTGAACTTCAGTAAGGCCTTTGACACAGTTTCTTTCAACTCTAAGAATTCTGTGATTCCACTTTGCTGTAGTCTAGAAGCAATAATCTTCAGGGTTAGAAGGAACATTTAGTAGATGTTAGTATTCTTCTCTTCCCAATGCAAGATCAACTCTATTCTGTCATTTCTGACAAATTTATTAAGATGCTTTTAAAAGACCGTAAAAATGGAGACTCCACAACTTTCATAGCTCATCTGTTTCAATATATCTATCATTAAACAACATTCCTCACTGTAATGCAAGCCTGTTAATTTGCAGGTGATCAACACAGGTGACGAGTTTCATTTACATAGTTCAAGAAAATCCGATCATTGTGACTCCTTCCTACCAGCAAGTAAATGTTAAACTATCAAGTGTCCCATTGGCAATGACATATTCCTGACAAAGCTGATGAGATGAGAAAGGATCTTGTATAAACGTGTCTGCCAGGGAAGCATCAGCAACCTTTTTTTTTACCCAAAGCTACCATTGCTGTTTCGATCTGGTTTAAAAGCTGTAAGATTGTATAAGCTGCTAATAAGTATTGATGAACTGTGTCTCTTTAAAAATCCCTCTACCATTCAAAAATTATAAGAATGGGAAATAAACCAGCCTTGATCGCTTAAGCTGAAGTTCAACATTATATAAAAGCAGGAATGAAACACAGTACAGTTGACAGTTGCTAGAGGGTTCTCATCTTGAGATATGATGCTAAAAAATGCTTAGTTGCCTCCTGTGTCTCAGCTTCAGTAAAAACTTAATAAAGAGCCTTTGCCAATTCCACTGCTTACCTTAAAATATCCCAGCTTCCTGTGGGTTAGGAAAGAGGGAGTTATGTTACAAACATGAACTTTGTTCAGACAATGTTTGATCTAGCCCAGGTTTGTGGGATTAGGCAGATGGAAAGATTTATCTTTACAGGCAACAAGGAATATAGCTTGTTTCTTTTAATTGGCAGAGTATGCAATAAATAACAACATGTTATTTGTGAACAGTAAATCTTGTGACAACTTTACATTCATATGGAAAAGGCCTGAAGATGGGTTTTAAAAATTATTTTAAATGTCAGCCTTCCGTTTTCTCTCCAGTACTGTCTTATCCATATCAATAACCTCCTGCTTGCTTTAATAACATGAAGATATCCACAAGGGAAGAAGAGTTTCTGAGAAGCACTAATTCAAATCTAAATTTCAAACATCTTTCAAAGGTAGAATCTTTGCTGAAACCAAAAGTAGGAGAGGACTGAGCCTCCTAGGTCAAGAGCACACCATCTGAAAACAGTCATGTTTCCACTTGGATGCAGAAAATGTAGACCCGCCTTTTTTAAGCTAGCTGAATAATCGGTTGTATCAACAAGGAGATATATACTTTCATCTCCTGGAGAAGAAACTAAAAGATTATTTATATTTACTGACTAGAGCTTTTGGTACCATCCACCCACGTGTGAACAGTGTGGGAGACTTCTGCAGCCACACACTTACTAAACTAGAAAATGGCAAGGAGGTGATACATTCTCTGAGATCAGAAGCCTAGTTCTAGGAAGGAGCTCAGGTCAACCAACCTGTTAGAGAAAACCCAGTATAATTAATTTCCAAATGATTTTCTAGACCTTCCAAACAATCTTAATAAAATTCACTTCCAAAACTTCAGTCAAATGCATCTGTATCTCTCCTCTGCTCTCAGATTGATTTTAGTTTGTAGATTCTTAAATTATTGCTGCTGCAGAAGCATCAGAAATAGTCACTTTGACACTCCAGGATGTTTTTTCAATAAGATTTCTGCATACAATGGTGATTTTACTATTCCTTGAATCCAGCAGCCACCACAAAACCCATTTCAGATTCCAAATCCTATCAAGCATTTACTTGTTTGACTCTTAAAAGTAGGATGTTTTTATTTCACTGATCCTCCTTCCTTTCACAGGTTCAAGTCTTCATCTGTCTGACAGGTCTTGCAGAACTGTAGAGGTTCTTCTTACCATAGATTTTGTACTTAGAAGTCTGGCCAATTTCAGTTCATCCTCAAGATTCACTTTTACAAAGCAGAAATCAGCATCCTTTTCACAAGATGGGCATATTCACCCCACCAGGGAGGAAAGCAGTGGTAGAACCACTTTCCAGCTGCCTCACTGCTTTGAGCCCTCTTCCTTATCCTTGGACTCTCCATAGGCAAATACCTGAGAGGTTAATCTTCAGAAGGTGCCACTCTTGCGGCAACATTACCTTCCTTCCTCTCCTCTTTCATCAGTAACCCCATCCCTCTGGGCTCTCATACGTCATCTTCTCTTTATCTTTCCACACTCTCCTCAGACACAAGACTGCAAGGTTGTTATTTATTCCACACTTGCATTAGGTCTACTTCAGCCTTTAAACATTGTATGTCATATCCATGGATTGACTGCTTCATTAAAGTCTAGACAACTGTCTTCAGTTCTTTGTTCTCGCTGTCACATCTAATCAGACCAGCAGTCCTGGTATCCAAAATGGAGTTTCACCCTTAACTTAATATAATCCATGGCTGAGCACAGTTCTGGCAACACAGATATTGCTCTACAGATAGCTCATTAAGTCGTAAGCGTATTTTTCTTGTGAACAAATAGTTTACTCTTGATTTCTGTTAACTGTTTCAGGACTTAATTTTGATTTTTTAGGGCCCTTTGTAATTATTTCAGGCAGGGCAGGAACAATCTGGTTTATATTTGATAGACTATGCTAAGTTCTTGTTCTCCCAGCTCCTGTTTTGCCATACAGCATTTCAATAAAACTACTAAAATTACTAAAACTAAATTACTAAACTATCAGATTCCTAACCCCAATATCAGCATCACTGAAGGTTTCATCCAAAGGCCACTGAAGGTACGTTTTTACATTCCTCTGTGAGCAGGCATTTCTGCTTATAACATACATGGCAGTTTGATTATGTATATGTGCTCTTTTCCTACAAAATAATGTTTTAATATCAGTACCTGAAAAGTGATTGCTATTCAGCTATTTAATCCCTAACTTTAGATTTTACTCACGGAAATAATGCATGAACATTTACTAATTTATTTGCATAAACTCCTTTTTTTGTTCAGTAGGGTCAGTATTTCTAAGATCTTAAACCTGGAACCAATTTCCTATGGGCTCACATCTGCACTCAGTCCAAGCCTCACTGATTTTGTATTTATCTCCTTGGAAGAAATTTCCATCTTGCATCTCCTCAGCACTAAGAGGTGTGCTTTTTATAAACCACCAGCCCCTTAAATCTGCACCTAACCTGGTTACGTGGAAATGAAGCAGTGCTGTCTTTGACCCACATACAAACATAATGGACAAGTGTTGATTTTAAACTATGGCCCAAGATGAAATTACAGATTCTTGCTCACTCCCCACTAGCTGCGTTAATGCAGCAGTATTAACAGTAACACAATGATAATTTCTTCTGGAGAGAAATGAAAAACTTTAGAGAAAGCTTGGAGCCCACACAGGAAATAAGTTTGTTTTAGATCTAATATCGTGTGCTCTGAGAAATACAGACTCGGACTGAATCAGTAGTACACTCAGTGTCTTTGGAACTGTGCACAGTAACTAATCAAGCAGATTTTGGTTTCAGATTGCTTGGTTTCCAGCCAGTTTACATAACTGGCCTGGTGCAACACATCAGCGTGTTGCGGTGGGTCTGGCCCTAAGTTTCAGTGGAGAAGTTATTTGTGACAGAAGTCAAAGGTTTTTTTGCAAACCATAGATTTGCCTGTGATGGTAAGTAAAACATGCCAAAATTCTACTATAGGTGACTAAGATTCATAAAAAACCTATTCAAGAGACAATAATTAGAGCAATCAATGCATTTTGATTAACTGATTACCACCTTTCAACTGCCAGTGGCAGAAATAACCTCCTATAAAATCACAAACTCATTCAGAGTAAATTGGGAGCAGATGGAAAGCTGTTTGTGTTGTTGACATTTCAGTTCCTGAATACCCTTCAAAAGCATGTAGTACTCCTACATTATAGTGTAATTAGAATAAAGCAACAAAATCAATCTCTTTTCACTCCACAAATACAAAGATTATCATCCAAAAGGTCAGCCTGGCATACAGCAGAAATATTGACAGCTAGGAGTACATAGTCTTCAAAGTGTCCTTTTGCAGAGTTCTCAGTGTGTACAAGAGAGACTAGATACAAATTCATTGAGAAAAGTCATAGTATGAAGAGATTTACCAGGATTTCTATATGGGTAGATTGAATTGACTCAGATGGTGTAAACTTCATATCTCAAACAAGTTTCAGCAGGCTTTCACTTGTCTTTTACAGTACAGAGTTTGGATCATAGGCAAATTTTTAAATAAGGCAAAGAAATTATCATGTAGTTAGCTTTGTGTAAGTTGTTCCGAATAGATTCTCACATGCCAAAATTTGAATTTGGATTTTACATTATTTTTGTATTGACCTATCTTGCTTTCAGTGAAGTGGCACCAAACATTTTCTGGGGGAAGTGTTAAGGTGGTCGTGGTATATATTGATTTAAAATATTCCATTTTCTTTCTGCACAAATACAAAAGTAACCTTGGAGTATTGTTTGTTATATAGAAGACATTTGTCTACATATACATGCAGAGTCCACAAACTCAAGAGCTCTGAGTTTTCAACATCTGCCCAAGAGTTCCACAGATTTCTCAGCTAACTCAAGTTGAGTTCCAAGCGACATTAAGTGCATACATGGAGCGTATTTTAACTGGTCCCTATTTCAAGCTTCTCCCTCAACCTACAGTAGTGATTCTAGACCAGATTTGGAAAGGATGCATACAGGTTCAGATATAGCTGCATTCTGGGTAGTTCTGCTATGAATTTCACACAAAGGAGCATTGTGACATTGTTCTCATCCATTTGTGTATAACAGCACAACTAATGCAGTGATTATGAGCATGATTTTTGTATATCAGTAGATCTGAGGAAGCACTTTGCATAAAATCAGAAGATATTATACAAAGGCTTAAGTTCTCAAGACTTTAAAATCACAGGGTTGTTTGTTTATTACAGAGTCATGCTGTGCGAAAATTCTTTTCAGCATCAGTATAATTTCACTAAATTCCACACAGCATCATTTGGACTCAGCATGGCCAGTGCTTCTAAGTAGTGAACTTAAAGATAGTGCTAATATTTGGAAAAACACACTGAAAAACTGGAATGAGTTGTAATTTTGAAAACATTGCTATGCAGAACAGCTGTGTCAGTATTTCATTTTAAACACTACAAATCCACTTTCAAAATATATTTTGAATTCATCCTGCTTCTTAGAAAAAAGGTTTCTTAAAACAAACTGCAATATTAAAGACTTTTTTCTGTTTAATTCAAAATAATTATATTTGGGTCTTAAGAATGCTTTCTGATCACTTTTGTCACATATTGCTTTAAGGATGCTTTCTACAGCACAGATAACACTCCTGCTCAAACAGTAAGTATTTAATCACAGGATTGCTCCTTTTAACTCTGATAATATTGATTAAACATCCTTAGTTTTAGCAACAGCACAAAGTTTTCAATTGTCTTGCATCTGCAACCTTGCTTTAAAGCTAATATAAAACCCTGTAAAATTTACTCTGTAAAAAACAGATACACCAACCAAAATAGGACAAACTTTAAATCATTTTCACCACTGCTCTTCTGTACCATACAATACCAAATTGACAGGAAAGGTTTCCATTTATCTGGCTGTAATATCTTGGCAATTGGTAGAGGACTGGAATATACGAGGGCTGCTCCAAAACTGACCAAGCAGTCTGACCAAATGGCATCTGACATGAAAGTGCAGATGAAGCACAGGTATGGAATTGAATTCCTTCATGTGGAAAAAATGGTGCCCACTGGCATTCATCAACACTTGCTGAACATTTCTGGAGACCAAATAGTGGATGTGAGCACAGTGAGGCAGTGGGTGGTACGTTACAGCAGTGGCAACTGCAGGTGAACTCTGCTGGTGCAGATTCTTACAAGCATGGCATGCAGGCTCTTGTTCATCAATAGTGAAAATGTACAGCTAATGGTGATGACTGTGTTGAAAAACAGAGCAAATTCTCAGCTACAAAGCACTATCTGTTGCAGTTTCCAATAAACTAAATAGGAGGCATTTCTTTTGGAGTGACCTACTTATTTACCCTAGTGCTGTCTCTTTACTTATTTTTACAGGATTTATCTGAGGCAGAAAATCCGGACTTTGAGTCAATCTGATCTTGTCACAAAGTGAACACATTCCTGCACATAGTGTAAGTTTGTTCTTGTACTGTTTTGATATTAAATATCCATTAAGTGTTCATACATAGAGCAATGCATGCTTCCCTCTGAACAGAGCAAAACTTGTTTAGAGGGACTAGTACGAGAACCAGGAGGAAGGGAGTGCTGGGCAGCAGGGCAGGCTGCAAAAACCAGAGCTCCTCAAGGAATTGTCCCCACAGAACAGCTTTTGCGATTTCTCCAACATTTTTAGAAAAGGCTGCAGGATTAAAGCTTAGGTTGGCTCTGTATCAGGAGATGCTATTTCACTGATTTAATCACGGCTTATGAAGAACAGTACAGAAACCAAGCGGGCATTCTACATGCAGGAACTTTCTGAAAACTTTAATAGATTGAAAGAGATACTGAAGAGATCTAAAGGACCTCACTGCTCCTCACATTCTGGTCTATTAAAGGAGGCATTCCCGGCTAGGACAAGTACCAAAAGAACTGCATCAGACACCTTATACTTGCCCTTGCAGATGAGAACAAATGATTGTTTAATCACAGGGGATCCAAATATTTACTATTAATGGCAATTTCTGCGGAAAGTACGCATCTCAATCAAAAAGCACTATTTGGGGGGAAAAAAAAATTGGTTCTGTTCTTATAGTATTTCTCTCTTGTCCTCCAGACTGCTGAGGTAAAGTGCTTCAGCACCAGCTGGCATTGTCTGGGCCCTGCAAACACCTGCACACACCAAGGAGGTTTTCCCTCAGTAGGTCCTATTGCCCAGCATCCCATAGGATGTGGTGGGAAGGGAGGATGAGAATCAAGCTTCCTGACCCTTCCCAAAAGTTCATTCCTCATAGAGGGGCATGGACTCCTGCAGATAAGGGCTATGCTTTCTCTATTCCTCCACAGGGATACATACCTCCATGCACAGCCTAACTCTCTGTACAGGCTGGTATCTGTACGTAAGGGAGTCCTCACCACAATACTCCACTTTCAGCTCAAGTACCTCCTGCTCTTCAAAGTGAAGCGCAGCCAGATCGTGCATCAAACCACACACGACCTCATAGTGTGGGCAAGCAAGGTTGCAGAAAGCTCAGTCACACCATTTCCAGGTGAAACTGGGCCTAGTCCTGTGGAGCCACCAGAAACACATGCTGCTGGGCCTCTTCTGTACATCAAAGGCAGGAAATGACAACCATGTCGGAAGCCTACAGCAAATCTACTTGAAGCTTGTTTTGTCAGGTGCCCAGGGAATTAATGCAGTAAACATCAACACCGATTGTTAGAAAATAGGCATCACTGTAGCTGCGACATCAGCTCCTACAAGTAATCAGAGCTCTTTTGAACTGGGCTGTCACATCAGCTCTTAAGCACTTCTGGAAGGGCCACACTAAAGTTAAGGAAAAGCATCTGGCCAACACTGGCAGGAAGCATTTTAGAAGTTTTACACTCAGGTCTTTCAAGTTGAAGCACTTCAAGCACGAAAAATTAGGAAAGAAGATGTTGTGAAAGTGTTGTACCATTGTATGACTAATGCTTGGCAAAAGCACATAGCTAAACCATAGGATCAGTGAATTTAACAGCTTTATTATTTTGCAATCCCCCTTCTCATATAATGCAAGTTTATTTCAGTTAAATCAATACAGCTTCTACTGCTATAAAATATACTACGTTCTATGAAACCACAAAAAGCATGGTTCTGTCCCCATATTTTGTGGTCCTTGAGAGGAAAACGAGGTTCCTGTAGCTGGTAAGAAGAAATCTGGTCCCCATCCCACTGGCTGCATCAGATACCATATTCTGCACGTTTGTTTGTGTGGAACTACCAGTTTTGAAGGAACCGCATCTAAATCACATGGTTTGTCTGCTTTTTGTATGCAATATATATATTGCAGGCATTATCCCTGTTTCAGTAAGTTTTCCTCTATTTGATTGTTTTCAGATATTTCTGTTATCTTCTGCCTTATCACTAACAGCTATGAAAGTCTGCAAAGGTACTGAAATGGGCCACAGTAGGCAAAGTCTCTTGTGTCCCTTACTATAGTTTATCTTTTCAGTTTATAGTTTATCTTCTAAGCACAGAGATGATTGCATAGCCATTCATAGAAAGCCTAAACGGTGTGTTCCAGTGGTTCCTTCTGCCACCCTCACAGGCCCAACAAGTCGCAGGAGCCTGGGGCTGCCCACCAAGCCCAGGAGCTCCTCCTCTGCTGACTCAGCTCTTCTCATGGAAAAGGTTCCCTGTATGAAGACAGAAGTGTGTGAATGTAAAGCAAAGGCCCTAAAGCACAGAGGTGAAAACTTAAGTGTGAGCTGAACAGCTTTGCTGAGCCAAGCTTTTCTTCCTACAGGATGTGCATTTAGGTACATAATTTATAAGGTACATCAGTGTTGAGGACAGACATATAGCCTCAAGCAAGATAACTAACATCCAAAGCTAGGTGACACCGGCACATTTTTCCAGTAGTCTGCAGACCAACTAGTACCATTGGACTGGGTCCTAGCTTACTGAACAGGTTAAGTATTTTGTTAAAACAGAAGCCTGTTTATTCTGCAAAAGCTCTCTAATAGGCAGTACTGAAATGTTTACAAATGCCATGGAATTATCTCTTGCATTGTTACACACTAACAACTCACTAATTTCAATAAGTTATTTGAGACCAAGTGGAAGTTACACTTCTGGATTTTGATTGGGTAATTTGAAATTTTCCTCACTTGGCATCAGAGTTTATTTTGTATATAGGAGCTTGAGAGTTAAGAGAGGAGATGAACATTTTCACTCCCAAAAGAATTCTTTTGATTTAATTTATAAACCAATTTTTCTGCAAAGCCAAAGCCTTTTACTGTTGAATATCAATTTGCATACTTAAAGCTATCAGTGTGAACAATGTAGTGGTTTCTTCTCCAGTGCCCCGAGTGCCTAATTCAGTGTTTTGTGTAAATCAAACGCTGAGGTGATTTATAACTACAGAACACATTTTCCCATTTCACTCAACTACAATTAAACTGAGTTCTCAGTTTTTGAACTAAAATGACAACAGCTATATTTAAATTTTATGCACACATAACTGCATTGAACTAAATGAATATTGCATTTTATGTGCTGTGTTAGTATAGCTAAAATGTTTATGAACAGAGACGAGTAGTGAGCAAAGTATTTCTTTACGCTGACTGGTCTTGTTTATGAACTCAAGTCATTTTACAGAAAACTAATCAACATTTTCCCAATGAAGGTACCTTAGCATATACTAAGATTTCTTTGTTGTTACAAGACCCCAGAGATATTTCATGAACAGTTTTACTTTTTTAAAATATCATCTTGTTTTCCCTATTTCCTTAAATAATACATTGGTTTTACATATAGCATTAAGTAGAATAAAAGAATAGGAACATGAAAACGTACCCAATATTAAATGCAAAATCTGTCTAAAGAAATCAAATTTGTTATAATTATCTGTACAATGGAGAACTAGAATCCAAGCTTTACACCATTATGTAGGAAAGCAAACTTGATCACTTGGCCTTGACTTACACCTGCATAGCAGGTGTAAACCATAGACAAAAGGCTGATTCTTGACTTGTGCTCTAATTTCTTGTTTTTGAAAACACTACTGAAGTCCCAATATAGAAAAAAAAAACCCTTTCAGGAAAGCTGGACAAAGTAGAGCCATTTTGCCAAGAGTTTTGGTGGGGGAAGGAAGGATTCTTGATACTGTTAGTTACAAAGGCAGTTCTAGACAGGATTTGAAGGAGTAAGATGCTACTAATAAATATGCATACAGACATTCAGATCCTGCTCAAATACGTCCTTTGAATTCCTCCTAGAAAAGGATCTGGGTATGCTCACACTCTTATTTCCCTTGCTTCTTTTTTGCTGAAAAGCAAAAAGAGAACTCACAGATGCGCATACGGTGGGATGCCAAGATATCTGTGGATTGCCATCTTCCCTACGTCTTTATTTTGTCCAGCTTTAAATTGAGTTACAGGCAGGAGCACCTACAGATCATTTTCTCTTAATACCAGACTAAATTTTGGATTTTGTATTCTGACATGGATACCTATATTACCTTCTACATGGACAATAAGGTGAATCCATGGACCTCCACCCCCTAATTCATATCAATAAATACCTATTTTTTTTTTAAAATTTGATTTAGCTTGTAACTTTAAAGCTGAAATACTTTCCATTTGGTGCATCCTAGAACAACTAATGTTTATTTTCGTCAATTTTGTCCGTTTTAACTGCTACAGCTCATAGATGAATAAGAAGCTCACACTCCCTAGGAGATGCTGTATTAGAAGCCTCAGGTAACCATCTGAATTGGTTACATTCAATTCACTTTTCCCAGCCTCTCTGAAAAACTTTGACAGGCAGAGACCTGCATAAACCAGAAGTAGAAGGACAAATTTCTGGAGAATCAGGTAGCTTCAGTTTGGTGTATGAGCACATGCTATCTGTTTTGGAGACTTGCTGATAAGTGGAGGCTACAACAATGACTTGACATAAAAATTATTAGTTAGTTCTCTTTAAAATTACAAGGGCTCCTTAAGACTAGGACATCTTTCTCTGGCATTTGTACAGCACTTTACAAAACCCTGTACAAAAATAATACTGCTTTAAAGCTAGCAAGAGAAATGCAGACAGTTCTTCAAACAAACAGCAAGTGAATGCAACACAGTACACAATAAACACCCATGTGTTTGAGATGGTGAACATTAGGATAGAAATGCATAAGCCACCTAGAGAAGAACAAGCCACATGCTGCTTTTTTTTCCCCCTAAGTTTTGTTGTAATATCAGTTTTATCCACGTGCAAGTGAAGGTATTTGAAATAATTAATATGTTATTTCTCAGGAAATATTACAAAGATTTTCTTTATGTTTCACTGCTCTGAAGATAGTGAAGCATCCAGTTCAGAAATTAAATACTAGACAAAGGCTAGCTCCAGCTTGATTGCACAAGCTGCATTTCTTCCAAACAGTTTTCCATAAAGGGGCACCAAGGGGAGCTGGTGTGCCAGGAAGATCCAAGCAGAGAATAAATCCAGGAAGGCTGCAAACAAGAAAGGGGGTGATCCTGGGATCTCTTTTCCTCTCACCACTTAACTGTTGGGCAGGTGGACTGATGGACAGAGGAGAAGCCCTTGTGACCTCTAAAATATAATAGCACTACTACAGAGAACAGGTCTCTGCAGGATGATGTCCCCCACTCCATGCCAAAATGCATTCAAAAGGCCGTAAACCAGCATGCTCGAGCTGCTGCTCAACCCATAACTTGCATTGCCTGAAGCCTCACATCAGCTTACAGTCTATCTTTTACTGCTTTTTACTGCTGTCTTTCAGGGGTCACTTGCCTTATGAATAAGCAGACCATTCATTCTGCTTCATCTGCCATCTGCCATTGTCCATGCTATTTTACTGCAAGCTCCAGCTGAACTTGTTTTCCGGGAGAAGGCCGTAAACTGTCTTGTGATGATTTGTAACAGCTATCACACAAGGGTAAAGTGGAGGCAAAGATGATACATTAAGTCACCTGTAATGAATGCACTGATGATACCATCAAAGTATTTAATAAGTCAAGCATTTTGGTAGATCCTAGCCAACCCCCTTATAACTTTGCTTTCCTCTGCCCCTGTTCTCTGCAGTACACACAGAATTATGCCTGCCCACTGATGGCTCATACATGACCTTCAGTAGGGAACACAGACCTCGTGAAGCAAAGCTGAGCCCCCTATCCCATCACTGCCGAAGAACCAGAGAAGCAACATCTCTTTCCTTGCGAGGAGGTGGATACCCCGTCCCTGGAGACATTCAAGGCCAGGCTGGATGGAGCTCTGAGCAGCCTGGTCTAGCTGTAGGTGTCCCTGTTCATCGCAGGAGAGTTGGACTAGCTAACATTTAATGGTCCCTTCCAATTCAAATGAATTTACAAACATGCCCTGAGACAAGGAAGGACATTTGACAGAGGAAACTCACCTAAGCCAAGCACAGCATCTTCTGCCAGAATCACCTCAAGCTCAGCACAGAGCATCACAGGAGAGAAGATTCAGAACAATTACATGGGCATCAGTTGTTAGCAGTCTGATGTTTTACACACGCAGCTACCGTGGATTTCACCTTCCCTACAGAACCACCTAGGCACAGACCCAAAGCTTGTGGAGCAGTGCTGATAGCCCCACACAGTGCAGCCTCACACACAATGACCATACAGGCCACAGAAGTGCTTCAAAATTGTACTGGCACCTACAGCAGCAGGAGGAAAGCATTTACTGTTCTGTCTGGATTCCAGAGCAAGTAAACTTTGCAGAGTGAACCTGCATCAGAAGCAAATAAATAAATAAAATAATTTTAGGCCCTAAAGTCCTGATCTCTGATGACTGAGCTATTTCACAATCTGCGTACTAGACCAAACCAGTAAACCATTACTAGTGAGCAGGATTCAGTCCATCCTTACCCGATTTCCAAAAGCAGAGAGAGGGTGTATTAAACTTGAGAAAATAAATCCAATTGGGTTTGACTGTACACAAAGATCACAGTGGCCTTCAGCTGTGAACAGAGAGCAATGTTTTGTCACAAAGGTGTTTTCTTAACAAGTTTAGTTGTGTACTACAAAGTCTGAACTCACACAACTATGCCAATTGTCTCACTCAAGGTCAGAAGCTCTACTTGACATCATCTGCTTTCTCCTTCAGTTTTCTCTTGAACTGCTTCTTGATGGCCTCCCTCTTGTGCTGCTTCTTCCTTCTGGCTGAACTACCTCCCATCTTCTGTTGGCCCTGATATGGGCCCCAGGTGATCCTGCTCTGGGCCCATGCCTTCTGGTCTCAGGGGAGCACAGGTGCAAACTCTCTGCCTGAATTCCCCTGGCCAGCCACACCCCTCCTCCAGGTGCTCAACCATCTGTTCAGGCTGTGATCAACAGTTTCCCTACAAGTTGTGTCACTGACTAGTAAATTCAAACAGCAGTGCCGCTACTGGGGAGAAATCTCTTTAGCCTTTCAAGTGTCATGGGGCAGGGAGAAGCAAGAGATGAAATGTAGCTCTGCAGGAGGTGAAATGATTCTGGAAGAAGTGTTTACTTGTCATGGAAACCCGCTTGAAAAAAAAACCAAAAAAAAGGAAATCAAATCAAGTGAACCGTTCCTGGTAACTGAGCTGAATAACTCACTGTGTGACAGAGCTCACGTACGTAACATTCTCCTCCCTCTTGCTTAGTAAGCATGCTGCATTTGTACTTTAGACCCTCAGTTACCTGATCAATACGACACATTTCAAAGAACCAAAACAACGTCCTTTGCAAGCATGTGACAGCCCTGACAGCACAGGCTTTAGAGCAGCGGGAAAGTAATGGCAGCAAGCCATGCCCTGCCGCTGGGCTCATGGCTGTAGGTGAATGGGGTGCCCTTCAGTGCAATGAGCACGAGGCAGCCATACAGGCATCACCCCAAAGTTACAGCACAAAGACAGTGAGCCTGACTGCTGCCAGCACCACTGTGTCCCTTCCTGCCCTGAGCAGGCAGATCTCCTGGAGGCAACTTGCCTTGTAAAATGCCTTACATCCACTTCTGCTTACAATTGTTTATTTGCAGTCTCCTATCCGCCAGATGCAATTCACATTTGTCTGAGACTCATTTTGCAGCAGCATTGAAACCTCTTCTCTTTTCCCAGGGTGTTTTCATGTGGCATAGCATCACGTTTAATTTGGCACCTGCGAGCACTTTCAAGAGTAGAGGAAATGGTAGTGGTTGCTTAAACATACTAAATACATGGTAGGAAGCACCCCTCTGCTTGGCACTCTTATTTATGGTGGCTTAGTCATGTGGGACCAGGATCTGAATTTACATCTTTCTCCTGCAGACAAATGCTCTTGCCAGAACTATTTTGCTTTGTACAGCAAGTACCTGTATTGTCCAGCATTAGAATAGCTTTGAGTCACTCAGGTTTCAGTCTCTGTCCCAGTAAATATTATTCATGCGGAATCTAGATTGTGGAGTCTTCTTACAGGATTTTTAAGATCCAACTGGATAAATACCAGATAATTCTGGCCTCAGAGCTGACCTTGTTTTGAGCAGGAGTTTGGAGCGGAGACCTCCAGAAGTCCTTTCACCTTGAACTACTTTTTGAGGTTCTGTGGTGTTACAAGGTCAGCACTCTGCCCTTGGAAATCAATAACACAAATTCCTTTAGCAGAAGGAGTCTAACAGCTGAGCAAAATGCATAAGCTGCAGGCTAAGAGGGAGAGATACGAATGAACACTTTTCTTTTTTCTTCCCCCAGCATTTTTTTTGACTAACCTGGACATTTCTCCCTAAGCTTTAGGAAGATGCAGTTTAAAGCTTTTCATGTTTTCAGATGAATAAAATCACAACTTTATTATTTGCTAAAACTCCCTGCCCCATTCCATCCCATCAAAGCTTCACCTGTCCTACCACCTCCGCTGAGGATGCTGAAGGACTGCTCTTCTTCTGTCAAAAGTCCTGGGATATCTAAGTATCATTTTCCTGTTATTCCCTACATGGAAATGGAAGCAGTACCAGGAAGGAGGAACAACTAATTTTCTTGAATCCTCCTAAATTCTTCATACCCAAGAGGTGTATTGCACTCACTCCTTTAGAAAGTCTATATTTTAAAAAGAATTTTATTTAAGAAACATACTAGGTGCTCACTTGTAATCTCTGTGAAATAAAAAGCCTCTGTTTTCCAGAGTAGGATGCTTTTTCTCATTCTGTTTTAAAATAGCTTATTATAAACACAACTTGAGCAAGAGTGTGGAAGAGACATTAATTTACTACTGCTTTTTCCAATTAAATCTGGTGAATATCCTTCAGTTAAATCTTTTTCAGCTACATAGCAAAGAAGGATGGTGAAAGCAGTAGCAATTCCAAAATTGTGTGAAGGGTTTAAAAAGATTAAGAGGAAAAAATGGTTTTGCAATTGGGAAAATTTCACAGAGACAACATGATCCTTTACCGAGCTTTTCCTAGTTGTACTTTGTATAATGAATACAAGTAGTAGAGGTCTTGGTTATGAACTATTCATTATTAATAAGCCCTTTAAACTCATATTTAAGTTATCTGCAATGAATTATTCAATGGCTTCACGAATTAACTACTGAATTTTCCTTTTTTGTTTTTTTTTGTTTTTTTTTTTTTTCCTTTGAGCATAACACTGTTCCACATTGGACCTCCCAGTAAGGTAAAACAAGTTAAATATGAAAAAGCCAGATACAATTGCAAAAATCATTGGATGAGAATGTGACAAGCCAACTTTCTGAAAGCATGGTGTTATACCAAATTGAAAAATAAGGGGTGGAGAATAAACAGTTAAGGAATGAAGTTATTAAATGAATGATGTTATTCACTGCGCGTGTACTAAAGCAGTGGAGGAAAAAGTTTGCTACAGTGGAAGTGAGAGAAAAATCTCAAATGCATTATGCTGAGAGGTTTCTTCCCAGCTAAACAAATCCTTCACCTTGCTCTCAAAATCATGCCTGAAGCAGTATCAGACACTCAAATTGGAATAAACTTTTAATTTTTTTCAGGAAAAAATAGGTTAAAGAATCAGAGGTATCAGAATACTTCGTCAACTTTAATGAGTCATATATAATTAAAATGTAGCAACCACCCATTTTAGTGAGGGAAATATTATATCAGGATATTCACTGGTGTCTTTCTACCCAGTACTTCTGTGAAAGTTCATTACTCCACAAATGAGTTAGATAACAGCTACTGTAATTTTTTACAAGCTGCATTCCATTTGGGGATAGGTACTTCTAACACTGCCAGCTGGAGAGCACAGCTGTTTGAAGGTGCCTGTATTACCTTGCTAGTAGCAGATTTCCCTGCATAATTTTGCATTTGTGCTCTTCCTGGCCACCATCTCTAGGAGAATCACAGAATCACAGAATCACAGAATTGCAGGGGTTGGAAGGGACCTCGAGAGATCATCGAGTCCA